>JAAKBD010000551.1:0-13380 GCA_012656105.1 Phytophthora syringae | reverse complement strand
TTCGACCAAGTCTCCGTCTGCCTCGACACTGCCGTTCTGTTGATAGGACGGGTGGAAGACCGACGGCTTACTGTATATCTCAACCAAATTCAACTCCCATTTAACTGGGCTCTTCACTCCTCGGCGTGTCGTGTCCGGTTATTCCATATTCCCACCGCCGGGTCGTCTGGTCTTCGCCGAGCTACTCGTCGGTGCTTCATATTTCCTGGAGGACAAGAGGCCTTTGGTGTGGTTTTCGGCAGAGCAATACCGGGATAGTGGTTCCTAGGCTTGCTGGTTTCGTGGTACAAGTTCACCGGATAGTGGTTCCGAGACTTGCCATACTCGTCTGAAAGAAGGCGTGGTGCGCGGAAGTCCCAGCGTGAGTGAGTGCCCTGGATTACGACAGGCCTATCCCAGGTCAACAACTCCTAATTCCGTCCCAGACGCAGGGTCGCAAAGAGAATAAGTGGAAGCAGGGTCATTTGGGGTTCTGAGCCGGAACCTCTGAAAAGAAAAGAGAGGCCGTTAAGCGATCCTGAGCCGGAGTCGCAGAAGAAGAAGAGGCCGTCAAGTGGTTCTGAGCCGGAACCACTAGGGAGAAGAAGAGGCTGTTAAGGTCTGTGTCCGAGACCTGAGAAGAGAGGACAACCGTTTGTGTGAAGAAGTGAAGTGCTGTATATCCAGAAAACCCCGGGGCATCTGAGAACAAAAACACAAGTGCAAGTACAAGGGCTGGCTGTGTTAGGGCGCTCTTTTTATCTCAGCTACAGTTTAGCTTGGAGACATTCTGGAATCGGAAGTGGCTGTCGTAGCTGCTGAACTTCTGGGCCCAAAGCGTAGTCTTAGGAAGAACCCAAGGCAAGGGGTCACAGGAGGGTACACACACGCCCGCCCAATTCCCAGAGTCTGGGAATCGAGTGATTCGAGTTCAAGGTATATTCCCAAATCTTATAAGCACCTCACCACACCTCTCTTGGTCAACACGTTCGTGCATGAGTGTCGACTCTGTCTGAATTCGAAAGGGGGGCATCATCCCCAGACCTTGGGGTGAAACAATGTGATTACAGTGAACGGAATGGAGTTCTCCATTTTGATTTTATGTTTATGGGTGAAGGCTTTGGGGACTCCAAGTATATCCTAGTGCTAAAGGATCATGCTTCACATTTCTGTTAACTTGTCGTGGCAGACATCGCCGACAGTACCGTGACCGTGGAGGCCATGCTGGCCTGGCACTCGCGGTTTGGTTTGCCCCCAAGTTGGATTTCCGACCAAGGTAGCCATTTCCAGAATGAAGTGGTTAGTGAACTTGCAAGGAGGCTGTGCACGCAGCAGCATTTCACCCCAGCCTACTGTCCATGGATAAATGGCTCGATTGAGCGCGCTAACAGGGACGTGCTTCAGGTCATTCGCACAATGATCCTGGTGTACAAGATCAATCATCAGGACTGGATCGACTTGGTACCGATGGTACAATCCAGCCTGAATCACACTGCGGTTCCCTCGCTGGGAAATCGTGCGCCGGTGGAACTCTTGACGGGACTGCCGTGTCCTACATCTCTACGAGAATTTCACTTGCCTGGATCAGGTGAATCCAAAGAGGTGCCGGCGAGTGACAAGATTGACGCCTTCCTGGCGAACCTGCGAGAAAGTATTGACAACATGCATCAGGACGTCGAAGACCGACCTCTCAAGCAGCGGTTGTTGAACAAGAAGCGGAAGCGGGAGAAAACATCGTCAATTTCAGTGAAGGAGACTACGTATTACGATCCAGAGTTGTTGAACGGAGGAGCAACAAGCTATTCGTGACCTGGGTCGGTCCGTACCGCGTGATGCGGGCTGATACGCACTATTTCCTGGTCGAATACCTCATCACGGGCGCTGAGCTGGACGTGCACACGTCAGATTGAAATTCTACGCGGACGCCAGCTTGGACGTGACCGAGGAGTTGTGGAGCACATTTAGGTCCAGGGAATCATTCTGGCCGTCGAGAAGCTCCAAGAGCACAAGTGTAACAACGACATCCACGACTACGAAGTGTTGGTGAAGTGGAAGGGCCTGGAGGCCATCGAAGACTCCTTCGATCCACTCGCGAATCTCGGACGGGACGTTTCTGTCCTGGTCAAGCAGTATGTCGCCGTCGCCGCGGATCACGAGCTTGAAGCACACTGGCAGCGGACGACGACGACCGGCAACCACGGACAACCAACAGGAACTGGTGAATGCAACGGAGACTCTGGCACCGACGGACACTAATCGCCGAAAGACCAGACGTCAAACATCATCACGGCTACTAGCCGATGATAACAACATTCAGGCGTCCAACGAGGGTGAACTAGCGGAGCCTGCGCCGCACACTTTGGTGGTTCAGCCTGGACCTGAACGAAGACATCCTGCAACAACTGCGACCGTGGTGGTACCACATGCAGTACCAGATGAGCGACTCGATACCAGCGGTGTCAGCCGCCGTACATGTTCAAGAACTGCTAGGGCCAACAGAGCGGCCACGACAACCTGCAAGAACTGATTGTGTGTCAACCAAGGTGCGAAGAGCTTCGCTGAGATCGGTTGCGGCCAGACAGGATCTGACTGCCGTAGCGGTGAACGTGGAGTCGAAGGCCAGCGGTGGCAGCTACCTTTAGGGGGCTGTGTGGTGGATTGTGGATTCAATGCAGTTCGACTGCCAGACTTCTGAGTGGTGATAGACTGCGAGCAACTGGCGGAAGCCACGTCAATCACAGACGACCAGCTGACTGACTCTGGTGCATCAAAGTCACGAAGCTGTAAATGGCGTGGTAGATCTGGACATCCAGATCCGACCAATATTTCATTGGAACGAAATAACAGGCCACCAGAGATCCAAGTGGAATCTCTGGCAGCTTTACATGTTTCCTTTCCTCAGCTGCTAGAGCTGAGAAGGACGGTATATCTACATTTGCGAAGGAAGGGTGGCGACGGCCATTCCGAACTCTCACTCTTCAATTTGCTAGCTACAGCAAACAACATTACATTCGGCTACAAGTTCTACGCGGGATCGCCACCCGCACTACCCTGGGTTCCTGTTCCTGTTTGCTCAACCTCAGGAAAACACCACACAAGGTTCCGAACTGGGATCGCAAATTTACGGACGGGCTGGGTAGTACGATGATATGTAGGCCACCATGTACGCTTGGTACATTCCCAAAGGCATGTGGGCTCGACAAGAGGGGCTGAATGCCGTGCTATGGCTCGACAATCCTGCTCTCGAATCACCGACGGTGAAGGGCATTTCGCTGGGGGTTGGCGCCGAATTTGTCACTGATCCGACGAGCTACACGGATGGCGCTGCGACGGGCACCCCTAATTCTTTGTTCGCTGTCTCTTTTGCGAGGATGGAACGGGTTGGAATAAGCGGTGAATTTCAGGATCTCATCATGTAGGAGCAGCTAACTGAGGAGACTCGAGCCAGTCTGGAGAATACAGACTTTGGCAGAAGCTTCGTACCCTTCGCGAACGCGACATTTCAAGAGAATCTCGAAGCCGCTTGGCCGAGGCAGGTCCATGACCGTATCAATAATGTTTGGTACAACGTTGATGAATCGAATGTGGACTTAAGCGAAGCCTCGGATTTGGCCTCAGGCGAAGCCTCTGCTGAAGCATGAAAGCGCTCAGGATTCTAAACAAGATTCAAGACATGACTTCAGCGAGAGTTTGAAAAGAAATATTAGCCACCACTGTCACGGAATCGAAAATACTACGTACTACTAGTAGTAGTAATGAAGCAGGGGCGGCTGCAGTGGAGCAGATTTTCAGTTTCACGTTGAGCAGAACGCCAGAGTGGTTAACAGCATGGGGCGACGCAGCGGACATTCAGACATGGGATGATATCCATCACGTAGCGGACGACATGTGGAGGTTAACCTGCGCGTCTACCATCACAACAATATGGCGGCGCAACGATGATAGAGTGCACAACGATGGTCGACGAGAGGACGGAAGATTGCAGACAGCAGCGAGGGCGGTGAGCAACGTTGCAGAGGCATTCGCCCGATACAAACTCAGCCTGTACCCGCTGACGAGCCGGACGCAGACCAAGATCCAAGTATCAGAGCAAATTTGAGAAAGTATGGAGGGAGGACAAGGAAGGCAACGGTAGCATCAATCGAGGATCAAGCTTCGGGTGGGTTTCGTCGACGGGGGTCACGAGGAAATCCAGGCCCCGGCGGCAGCGGCAGCGTAGTCGTCGAATTCGATGCAGAAGAGGACGAGGGAACAATCAGGTAGGCAGAAGCCACGGCACTGGGTCATGCACGTACGACAAACAACGTGGCGGAGTAGATTGGATTGCACAGGCTGCTGCAGAAAGCACAAGGACAAGGATGGAGCGACATTCAGATAGTCGGCGACAGCGCGCTGATACTCGGGATGATGCGCAGCAGAACGAAGCAAGGCCAAGAAACTGCAAAACTGGTACAAGGAGTCCAGAAAGCTCGCCGACCTTTGTCGGGTGAGTGGAGAGCACCATTTCCGGCGACACAACCGGATGGCAGATTGGCTAGCCAATTTCGCCATGGATCATAAACGGAACGTGGCGATGGACACGGACGAGGAAGAACACACAATACACCCTTTCATGAATCATTTACGGACGTTCATACGGGCGGACGTGGAACAGTGGAAGGAAAGCAGAGAATGCGAACATCGGCCCAGCACTCGAGCGTAGGAGGATGGGCGGCGGAAACACAAGACTGCTCAGGATGGAGTACCCGGAGTAAAATGGATATTTGAGTTCCTTCTAGCAATAGGAGAAGTAACGCAATATACTTCACCTTAGTAGTAGTAGTAGTAGTAGTAATGAAGATGGCATCGATCTCATTTTCAGTGGTATCGTCGACTTTTGTGCTGACTTTCTTCTTACTTTCTTGTGAGGATGTGTGAGCGTTCAGCAGTAACGTTTGACGGGTGAGGATCCGTATATGTAGCGTTGTGGAGTTTGTGCTGCACCAGCACCCGCTGCAATGGATTAGCTCCGTCGGCGGAATCAGAGTCACCTGGACCCGACGCCACTTTTTTGCTTATTGGGACTCAGTATTACTACGTAGTACTACGTAGTAATACCATACCTGCTGGACGTCATACAGTAGGTCAGCCAAGTATATATGTACTACTACGTAGTATAATACCTCCACTCAGAAAAAACTCTCGAGCGTAGTTTTTTTCCGGTTACCGTATGAGAGCATTGGGTACCAGAGCTCGCAATTGGAGGAAACCAGGTACCCGCACCCGCCCGATCGTCCCCCTGGATGGCATTCGGGTACCCGTACCCACCCGACGTCAGTTTTCGGGTACCCGGACCTGTGTATATTTCTAAGTAAGGGAGTACGGGAGACGTATGAAGCTATGTTTAAAGGGTCTTCTATTGCTCTAGAAGCTGTCCTGATCAAACCACTTGTAACTAACCTTGATCACCAAACTAACACCAGAATATACATAAGAAATAGGAGCTCGCACATTTTTCCGCCTATAATATATTGTGTATACTTACGATCGGGTATACCCGCACCGCCCGAAGTTCCGTTCGGGTACCCGTACCCTACCCGACCTCGGGTATACCCGGATGGGTACCAATTTTACCCGACTTCGGGTACCCGATTGCGAGCCCCGGGTGGTGGACCCGGCGGTGTCGCAGTCCGAAGCGAGCACGAAATTATTTTACTGAAGTAATTGCAGTGTACGCTATATAATATATATTGCAGACGAAGCCCTGGCCTTGCCCACTGCACCATTAAAAAGAACGGTGATACTACCCAGTTTTTTTGCATAGCCGTGCGAAGTTGTGCCCAGGATGCGTCCAGGATATCCAGGACAGAAGTCCTGGACGTAATTTTCGCTAATAAATTACGGAAATATATTTTCGTGGGTGTTATGTACCTTAACAGCTGCTTCAGGAGAAGCTTCTATGTGGATTTGGTAAGGTTGATTGGTCACTTTGTCACTTTTTAGCACAGCATCGTTGTTCGTATGATCAGTTTCAGGATGGGTATCCATGAATCAGCAAGATCGGTGATGAAGTGTCAGACACAACTTGTGTGTGTTGGGTATCAAGGTGAGGCCGATCGCGAATCAAGGTATGCGTTCGTCGTAGGACAAGATGCGATTTTCCGGTATTTGGCACCTGGGTCATTTGCTTTGCCGAGGCGCCACAAAGCACATACCAGGATGGTTACTTTCATACATAGGACTATAATGGCCATGATGAAAACTGGATGGGAGACCAGATTCATCTCCAGGTTGTTGGCCAGGATAATTTCCACGTGGGAGACCAGAATCATTTTCAGGCTGGGGACCAGGATCATCTCCAGGTGGGGGCCAGGTTGGCCAGGTTGTTGGCCAGGTTGGTAGGTGCCCTGCTTTGTGGTTGTATGAATATCCGGGTTACTATCAACGTCTTGATCTATGTTTGAATGCCGGACTATGACAAGTTCGACATGGAAATGGATGCAAACGCTATGTATTTGGCTCTTATATGTCTTCGTCTCTCACAACTTGGCCAAGCATGTTGTTCAACGGATCACGGATCTCTACCTTTCACGCACCGTTCACGCAGACGCCCTCAGCTCTGAAACGAAACGGACACTGCGTGCCGCGAAGCTTCTGCTGCAGGGAAAGACTTTTCCTCGAGTGCGGTCCGGCCCGTCGTGGGTGCAGACGTAACGACGTCACCAGCGCGGTAGAGTTTCGGGACGTTAACTCGCTTGGTCTCTCGGAGCTGGCGGTTTTGCTTCGCCACGCTGTCAGTCTCAATCACCACCAAATGGGAGTTAGTTTTCTCGCTGTAGCAAATACGGCAATCCTCCAAACCCGCGCGAAACTGAGGAATCTTCCGGCTTTCATATACACCCTCACATTCTTCGTCACTCTATCAATCGTCATCGTTGCTTTCCGCAGTACGCTGGGTCTGCTCGCCGCGCTCTTCTTCATTTTCGCCAGCCGTGCCGCTATCGTCCTCGTCGTTAGACACGTGTGAGTGCTTCATTGTTGCAGGATCTGGAAAATCTTGAAATTAAATAGGGGAGGAAAATCAGGTGGATGGCATGGCAGCAAAGGAGAGGCAGAGATTAGGGGAATGAGTGCAAATCCCGAGGTGATGGGCACCGTCATTTATTTTCGGCGGCGTATTTTTTTTTGTCCAGGACAATATCCAGGGTAATCCTGGACGCGACCTGGTCGCTAGTCGCACGGCTATGCAAAAATCCTGGGCAGTAGGTTTTCCGATTAAAAAGCGTGATGCCGGTACTGTGTTAGGCAACTACAAAGCTACTCTGCAATTTCACGAGTTGAGCATTATAGTGTTTTTATGGCTCATAGCCTGATACAGTATCCACAAAATCGAAGGTACATGTAATTCATTTTGAACAAGACGTGAATGAGTAGCTACCGTAGTTGAACCGCTTAAAAAGTGATCGGCACGTCGTCTACATATATATTGAGCAGCACCTCCATAAATCTGTAAACACTAGTTCATTAGCCAATTACATGTACCTTTATCGGTGGCATCTCCTGCCTCGGAAATCGGCTAACGTTTTCTTTAGCAAGTGGTTTACCGCAAGCAGTGGCCACAAACAAGATTACGCGTGTATTCAAGACGCCTTATGGTTTACCGCACGCAGTGTGTAATGTGGTCACAAACAAGATTACGCGTTGGGCTTTAAACACTGCTTCGCCAGCAATGATGGCCAAGCATGGAAAAGTGTGACCCCTCTGGACAACAGAAGCTGAAAAATTGCTTCCTTGTTTTCAGTTCCCGTGACTTGCGTCCACGTCACTTTAAGACCATTGAACAACGATCGTATGCACTCCTCTCGTAACTACATGTAACTTCTTCTGAGTTAACGTGGGCGCGAGCATCGTCCATCACCACTCGGACTAAGGAATACGGACGACGTATCGACAAGTTTTCGCTGATGACGGGTTACATGAACGACAATCGCTCGTCATGATTTGCCTGCCATCATCGCCACGAGTACGTTTGACGAGCAGCAGCCAAGTGTGAACAATTGGCTTCTCTTCTGTAAGGTGTCTATCGATCTTCTCGATCTTCGACCCTGTAATCGAGAGCAATAAGCCCCAAGACTTATAGCGCGCAATAGACCGTCACACTCAGTTTTAAAAGGTGGAGCATTCGAGGAGCCTGTGGTCTGGCTTATGGCTACAGTATGGTACATATTAATACCGGCGACGTGAAACGATTAGTCACGTGATCAACCGATTGAGATTGTATCATCTGACGTGATCGGCAACCGTACTTTTCAATACGGTGTCGTGCTCACGTATTTCCACGATTATGGTCACGACTCGTAATCGATAGCCTGAAGCCCGCGCTCTCCTCCATGCACGCACAAGGGAAAGCTATGGAGGGCCCACCAGCTGGGGAGGGCCCTCACAAAAACGACCAACTTCAAGCAGTAACGTCGGCAACGCATGGCAAAAGATATGGCGTTGCCGACGGAAATAGCTACAGGTACACGTCTGGTGCGCTTGTGGACAAGTTTAGCTGCGTAGTTTTAGATTTTCACGAGATGCTTCGTGTACAGCAATAGCACATTCCGACATTGACACACTTGACGCTGTTGACCTTCCTAAGATGCGCCCTGCCTTCCCGTCCACAGGCTACTCGATAGTCAGCTTGCAGCTGGATCCTGCTATCCTAGATGCACTGCTCGCCGAAGCGAAAACTCGGAGCTACTCGCCGATATTCAAGAAGGTTGGTGGCGCTCAGGACGACCTGTTCAGAAGTCAATCACGCGTCACGCGCATTAGCAAAACGCTGAAGATCGCATCCAAAGCGATACAAGAAGATGCTGCAGTACGCGACAACAACTACTCCTGTCATTTTTCGTTTATGCATTCGCGGCCTGGGGGTACGGACCAGGAACCCCACCAGGCCTATTCGGCTGAAGTTCGGGCCGCGGTTGCTGAGCGATTCTTTGGAACTGTACCAGCCAGTGTCATGATTGCATTGGAAGCTGGAACTAAAACACGTGTTTTTCGGGATGTTTCGAGTACGCTCGTCCACAAAATGAGATGATGTTGGAAATTCCAAAAGGCTATGCGGTCGTCTTTCGAGGTGACCTTTTCCACAGCGGGGCTAGCTACACAGCATCTAATTACCGACTCCACTGCTATTTGTTTGGGAAGGGTATGAAGTGGGATCCTGATATTGTCTCCAACACACTTTTCGTGTGTCAGTACTGTTGTCACACTGACGATTCGTCTAGTCGTATCCATCAGCACCGGTACTTTTGCAGGGACAATCCAGATGCAGAAGCACACCGAGTTGCTCGGAGAGAGTAACAAAATCGTCGAGGTGCATATCCCTGCAAACACTGCGGCATGATTTTCCAAGTTAGCAGTACCATGCGCTCTCATTACGCTTCCCACACAGAATAAGTACCTTTTTTAAAAAAAAGACGTTTTCGATAATTGTTGTTGAAGTTCATGAATAATATCAGAAGTTGAAGTTGTGCCAAAGTTATAGTTATTCAGTGCGAATTTAAACTAAATCTAAGAGTATGGATTCGTACCGGCGTACCTCCATGAGCGCGCAGGGGTGTGGCTTTGATGAAACACGTTCGTGAAGCTGGGCAGGGTTTGCACTTGCTGTAGCATTGAAGGATCTGTATCAGAATTTTGGGTTCCGAAAACAGTAGCATCCGGCGCCGAGAATGTTGTCGGCAGTAAGGTACTATCGTTATTCTCGAGCCGTTCAAAGTACGCCTGATCCCTTGCCGTACCGGTTTCTCCATAGTTTGGTTTGTGACTACTTGGTCTCGCCTTTCGTGATTTTTTCCTCTCGCAGGAGGGGGTCCAGTACTCGAGCTGCAGATTCTTGTTGCTGTTTTTTACCACTCTGAATCCACCAGTGTTTGTCGAACTGGTCTGGCATCAAGCACAAACGTCCTTCTGACTCAATAATGGTCATGGGTTCATGAACGCATGGCCTTCCATGTACCACCCGAAAGGCACCAGAGCAGTTCGTTCTCGCTTCGTCGTTAACAATGATACGACGAGTCTCATTCCAGAGTGTATCTGCTTCGTAAAGCGCCGAGTTGGTGATAATTCGTACGCAAGCGTCAAACTCCGTATACTGAAGTAGTTGGGGGACGATGGTTTCGTTACGGCACAGTTGTTCGCGGGTGGAATTTGCCGCAGAAGCCCACCTTGGAAGCAACTTTCTGAAAACGCTGATCAGGTCACCACGAGTAGACTTAACCCAGCGCTTGCTCTGCGTATGAGTTCCTTCTACAACTGACGTGTCACGTATTCCGAAGTGCATGAAAGTGTCGAGCCCGACTTTAACGATCTTGTCTTCATACTTCCACCAATGTTTCTCGAGGTATGCAGCCAATAGCGGATTCGATCGCACTAACGCCGCTTTGTTGACTTGTAGTTCTTCTTCGGATGCAGAATCTACAGTTCGGTAGAAGAGTGCCATGAATCTGTCTGTCGCCAAAGTATTGACACTCTTAGGTTGGCCAGGAGCTGCATTTGCTACTGTAATGTTTCCAAGAACTTCTCTCGTTTTGCTAAGCACATTTTTGTTCATGTGCCACCGGCAAACTATCGTGGGTTCATCCGGAAAAACAGCGGCAAGTGCATTCATCAAAGCCTGATCTCTGTCGTGTAGAATTACACGAGGTTCTGGAACATCAAACTCTAGCATCAGGAGACGCAACATATTGAGGTCCCAAATGTAGTCAGGGTTTTGTTCACCTGGAAGCCACGCCTGACAGATAGGGAGTACTGTGTTCATCCCAGTGAGAGCCACGACGTTCAGGAGAGGTAAATCAAATTTGTTCGTCTTGTACGTACAATCCATCACGAGGATATCCGAATTTGACTTGAAAAGCTGTGAGGTTTTAGGATGCGCCCAGAACAAATACTTGAGTCGCTGACTTTGCGGAAAAAGATCGAACCTGTAGAAGAATTCCTGATTCTGGAGGTCTTTGAATAGTGCCTCCATTGGAGTATCCGTGGCCAAGACGCGTCGTCGTGCTGGATTTTTCGAGTTAGCGATATCCTTTGGAATCACCAATGACTCAGGGTCTTGGCCCAGAATGGTGGCGTAAATGTTGGCTACCGGAACCCCAGCAGCAGATTGAGCCTCGATCAAACCTTGTAGAGACGTCACCGAGTTAGTGTCCGCACCGACGACAGCTTGAGCAGACCTCTGGCGATGTGCTGCATGAACACGAACGTCGCTGGAAGCCTTGTGGTTGTGAACAGCACTACCATTCCCAGTATAGACGATTTTCCACCCGCCTGACGGTGCCTCCCGAACGACAGCGTGAAGATATATTCTCATGGGGCAGTTGCATCTCTTCGACCCTCGCTTGGTACGCACACGCTCCTCGTTGGTAAGTTTGCGGGTGTTTTTCGACTTTCCCGATCGGTCACATTCGTAGTTCCGAATACAAATATCGCCGTTGTCATTTCTTCTCGCGCGTCTACGCGATACGTTGAAGCCGTGAGACTTAGTCCATGCATGCAGTGCAGCCTCAGCCTGATCATGACATTCGTACGCAGTCTCTGGCGGAGGCTCAATGCGGTATATTGTTTCCGCCGACATTTCTGATGTAGCAAAACGAAAACTGAAATGTTTTGTATTTTCGAGTGGTTTCATAGACCTTCTAAGATAAAAATGACAACAACAACCTTTCAGACCTGTAGCTATTTCCGTCGGCAACGGCACATCTTTTGCCATGCGTTGCTGACGTTACTGCTTGAAGTCGGTCGTTTTTGTGAGGGCCCTCCCCAGCTGGTGGGCCCTCCATACCGTAAATATTCCAACTGAGTTTGACTCTTCCAACCTGGTACCGGTATAAACACTTCGAGGTTTTTTGCTTGGCTTTAACCTCGCTGCAAGTTTTCTCTCAGACCAGTAATCTAGCAGCAGCACGACCGCCCGAAGTCGTGCAGTCGCCCGGAAGTTCGTCCACGGTGAGCCTGTCCTGTATACCTCGATGCTGATAGTCGTGTACTAAGTGTTTGTGTGTGTTGCTGCGCTGTGCTTTGTTGTGTGCGTTGTAATATGTCCTGTGTTATATGTTTAGCTCTGTAGTGTTCAAAGTTGACTGATGGTTCTGCGCTACCATTTGAGTGGGTGCGGGGCGGAGGGACTGTATATTTGGTGTCGGCACTACGTGCTGGAAGCGGCTGTCAGCTGCTCGTTCTGTTTGATGAGCTCATGCCGGCCTGCAGGGCCGTGTATGAGTAGATGCCCGTGTGTCGAGCGGAGTCCCACCGTGGGCAGGGCCGTGTATGCGTATCGAGCTGGCGAATATGTACGGGTTGTATACTCGCGTCTTATGCTGAAGTTCCCACCCACTTGCAGCGTTGTGTATGGGTTTAATACGCTTGCGTCGAGCCGATCTCCCATCAGGGTCCAATACTGTGCGTGGGTTAATTACCTGCCCGCATGCAGGGATGTGTCCAGAGATTTGACCCTCGTGCTGGACTCGCGTTGAACTGCGCGCTCCGTGTGGATGTGGGTCGAGGACAGGTATGCTGTTGTTTGACAGAAGTCGAGCATATACGTATTGTGTTGAATGGATACTGATCTGAGACGTGTATTTCGTGTGCATTTATAGGGAATGTTGCTAGGAGAAGCGCATGAAAGCAGGTAGTGCGGTCTGTGGCGTCGGGTCAACAATATCACCATCAAAGAAACGTTGTCGGAACTGGAAAATATGACTTTCGAGTTGACCTGTCTTGTGCAGAGCTCCCATGGCTTTAACGACGGAGCCGACGGCTACAGCTTGCGACCCCATTGTCTTCAAATAATCAAGTGTGTGTTTTTCAGCGTCAGCGCCAAGTGCATGAACTTCTGCTTTGAAAGCTGGTGAGGGTGCGTCCAGTTTGAACCCAGACGGTAAGCAGAGCATCATGTACGCGACTGCGTGTCTTGACTCGTGGATGGTTGCTTTACTAACTCTTGCTGATTCGTATACGCGTGGAACAGAAGTAAACCACTGAACCAAACCGTGACAAGTGCTTTGGAGGCGCGTTTGCGCGCGCGCTTTGGCTGCCCTTGAGCCGATACGTCGTGGTGCTGCTCTATAGTGTTTTGGGTTTGCTGGTCAATAGATGCTGATTTCGGTTCCAATGCTGCCAGTCGCTCTTCGACGCGAGTTTGTCGGAGCAACAGCTCATCGAGCTGCTGTGAAAGTTTTTCAAGAGACTAACCATGTTGCTCGGAGCTGCGACAGATTTGTCTTGCTTCTCTTCTTCAGGTGGATAAAATGCAGCCCGGAGTGTGATCGACCACGCCAGCAGCTCCGAAGCTCGGATATCCAGCACACCAAGGACTTCATGGACGCGGGTCACGTACAGGCAATCTGGGCGATGGCGCTCCATTTCCGG
>JAAKBD010000550.1:0-10825 GCA_012656105.1 Phytophthora syringae | reverse complement strand
TTTGCGTCCAATCACTAATGTCGAGTACAATAGTGGGTTGTCAATCAGAACAGAGCTGAGAGCAAAATGCTCACCAACATGCCACAAGCAACACTCGCAAAGTTATACTACGTACCAACAAATTCGGGAAAACTGGTATTTTAATAAGAAAACATGGAAATGTGTTGACACTCAATTGATAGGCAAACTTGCATTCTCCTAACGGGGTTTCTCTGCTGCATGAACCCTCGCAGCTCGTACGACACACGGGCGGCAATGCCACAACCTCTAGCGAAAAGGTTGGGTGTTCGCACTCGAACGGATATTCACGTACACTTGTAGTCT
Organism: Phytophthora syringae; assembly: GCA_012656105.1. Taxonomy (NCBI): domain Eukaryota; phylum Oomycota; class Peronosporomycetes; order Peronosporales; family Peronosporaceae; genus Phytophthora; species Phytophthora syringae. The sequence continues at coordinate 10,501 of JAAKBD010000550.1, read as the reverse complement.
CCTGTCTTCCGGAGTCTAGTTACGGCGACGACGGCCGTTGCATTTGCTGCTCGGGGCGGGCGTCATCTCCGGCGATTCAGCAGCAGGAGCCTGCGTCGTGGTTGGGGACTCGGGGACTCCGGGGCCGAGGTGGTCTCAGTCGACGGGGTGTCCGAGTTGCCGCTCGACGGGGAGTCCGACTCACCCGAGGACGGAGAGTCCGATTCGCCCGAAGACGGAGTGTCTTCGGACTTCTTGCTGGCCTCCGTGTCTTCAGACTTTTGCTGGCCTCCGTGTCACCCTGCGCAGGGGTGTCCGACTCACCGCTCGACGGCTGCGTCTGCGAGACGTCCGAGCCACCGCCAGTGGACGGTGCAGTCTGCGACTCACCTCCGCCTGCAGGGCCCGTGAGGGGAATACAGTTCTTGTACGACTGCCACACCGTCTTACCATCGAGACGCTGGAGAGCGAGCCAGTAGAATCGCAGCAGACAGCCACCCGCCGCGCACGACGAGTAGTCCACCGGCTTGAAGACAGTGATGGTGTCCTGGGTGCCGTCACCGTAGGCGCTCTGGCAATCGTCGTTGGTGAGGACCATCTTGTCGTCCAGCCAGATCTCGCACGGACCGGCGTGCACAATACCACGAGAGAAGGTGGCCGTGCCGTCAGTGGGCGGGGGTGAGGGCGTACCGTTCGGGTCCGTGAAACCGCAGTCCTCGCCGAAATCAGGCGTGTCCATCAACGTCTTGAGGTCCGTGTAGCTGTTAGTGGCGCTAAGCTCCTTGAAGGTGGCCAGGAGACCCTCGTCACCCTTGGATTCGTCCCAGCCTCCCGTCCACAGGGGCGCGATTTCGACCACCCAGTCGTTGGTCTCCTTTCTTCCACGTAGGTGCGGGGTTCGCGATGTAGCCGTGGGCCTGCACGTACTCGACGGTGGAGGCAACGGCCGCGACCATAGCGAGGATAGACGTCGTGGACACCATTGTTCAGTAGCTTCTAAGAGGTGGTGAAGACGCTGCAAATTGAGGAATGAATCGACGACCGACAGCCACGAACGAGAGAGAGCAAACTCAGCGTACGCAAATCATTGACACCGTGTGCCATCGGGCAGTCGCGACGAGACTTCGAGCACGTCCCGTTTTCGTATGCCTGGCAAAGTCGCGTCTTGTAGTTGGGTCCGTGCTTGCTACCAACACCGACAGAACTTGCACCACTGGGACGTACAAGGTCACTCTCACCATGGGCAAAGAGCAAGTGCGTCGAGTCTTGTTGTCACTTGCCCTGCATGTAGTACATGCAAATCTCCGTCTTCCAGTTGCTTGATGATCCTGGTGGAGGTCCGCTTTGACTACTGCTGCGGTTCAAGGTCGTCTTGCCATGGCCAGCAGAAGATGAAGAGCGCGACGGAGAAGTCGAAGCCATGGAAACTCCGCCCTCGACTCGTTCTCCAGCGCCCATTGCAGGATTGAAACTCGGGTGCGTGTTCAGGACGTGTTCGATGACGGACGATTCCTTGCCATCGAATTGCAGTAAAACTGCTTCCAGCTCCTCGACCGGGATACCGTCAAACAGCTCCGACAGCATAGACAATTTCAAAGGCGAAACCGGTGGTCTCGACAATCTCCCACTCGCTCTGGCTTGTCTCCTTCGGTTCGTCACGTTCGTCATGCCCGTCTCCTGCTTCAGAAATGACTCGTTGCTGTTCCACTGTTAAACTAGTCGCTAGTGACAGCGACTCCATCTCGTCTTTGAGCTCAATAGCAGGAGGAGGGATCTTGTCTTCAGCAAGACTGTCGCTAGTGAACGGCTTGGCGTGTTTGGGTGTGATTTGAGGCGAATCCAGCAAGGACGACGGCAAAACTGCCCCATGAGCGTGCTGCGCATTGTCTGCGTGCTCGAGGACGGCGATGGCGGCTCGTCATCGTCAACACCTCCACGATCACCCTCACCTCTAGCAGAAGCCGAAGGGTAAAAGTTGAAAGCCATCAGGTTGGAGCCTCCAGAAGCTCCACCAGAAGTTCCCGAACCACTTGCACCACTGGGCTTGGTCGGCGAGCTCCACGGGTTGTCACTTTGCTCTTGCAGTGCTGGGGACCGTGGAGAGCGACCACCCGCAGCCGATCCGGTGTCGTCGCCGCCGCGACGCAATTCCTTGATCTCGTTTTTCGCGTCGATGAGCGCCAATCGTTCGTCTACAAGTTCGCGCTTCAGTTGGGCCGAGAGCGTTCCAAAGAGCGCAACTCGCTGCTTCGAGAGCTGCTGCTCGTCACGCAGCTCATCCACCACCTGCTGCAACTCACGCACTTGCAGTCTTGAAGCTTGAGCTCTCGCAGGATGCGGCGCACGTCGTCGCTGAGCTCACCGGCGTCCTCCTTCCCGTGCAGCTGCTCGTCATCTAGTGCAACCGCGTTGCCGCCTTTCTCCATCTTCATAGACATAGCCAGTGTTCATAGACAGCAGATCGCATCAGTCAGTCTCAAGAGCTGTGGACGCAGAACCTAGCAGTTGACTTTCGACATGCAACATGGCTAACTAATGATTGACGGTCCACCGTTGGTGGTACCGACGCGCTGACTAGAAAGTTCAGACGCGCAGCGAATGCAAACTGCCAAACTCACCCATGCGAATTTGGCTCCAGGCTCCACTCCGTATTCGCGTCCAATGTCCGACACGACCTGGCAATTGCCACGCAAGACATACAAAGTGTTAGTCAACATTTGGTCATTCGGGAATCTGGAAGGGTCAGCAGGAGCCCGAGAGGGGCAAACGGGTGGACCTCAAGCCGACGACTCTGCTGAGCTCCGCGTTTGCACCTCTTGCGTTGCTCCGGACTTGCAACTGCAAAGGTTCCCACGCACCTGTACGAGGGACGACTGGAAGGCTTGGCTGATCTCTGTCGCCACGCGGTCGAGCAGCTCGCCGGTCTCGGGCGGCGTCTGGTGCTCGGTGGCTGCTGCTTCTTGAGCTGCGGCGTCTACAGGCGCCGGCTCGTGCTGCGGCTCGGCTGGCGAGCCTGAGGCTGCCATGGTTCACTGCTGTGGAGACGAGGAGCGCTGGCACGAGGCTGAGGTGGAGCAAAACTGGCTGCTCTGCTGCTGGGAGGTTTGCGGTTGAGTTGCCAGGCAGCAAATGTGCGGGTAGGCGGCCGGCCTGGCAGATGCTCGAGGCGGATAGGAGTCAAGTGGCTCGCGGGAAGAAGAAGACTTGGGTCAGGACGTTCGCTTTTTGCTCGGCGTCCTGAGCGGAGGTGTTGCAGTTTGTTTGTCTCTTCTGCTTTTTCGAGCCCGCGCCGGTTAGCGCAACTCAGGCAGGAGAGGCAAAGCGGCTGGCAGCGAGGCGAGCTGCCCCAAAAGAGAGGACACGACGCGATAAATCCGTGCTGGTCAGGTTTGAGCTCTGCGATTGTGCGGCGCTAACTTGGCACGCCCTCACTCCTAACTTTTCGGAGCCCGTGACGATGGACTGGCGCAGAACGCACTTCGGGTATCACAGGCGAATCCGTTATAGCAGGTTACGAGATTACAAATAGAAGGTGTTTGATCCCACTCGACAGCGATGGCTTCGCAAGTATCAGCTATCGAGAGGTTCTCAGAAAGCGGATTTTCGTAGGCCGATATATTTTTGGCCGGATTCGAGGCATGTCGCGCTATGCTGGCGCGCTATCTTATCAGGAAGCGGCCCGGAACGTCAGGTACCAGTGGGCCATTCCCGACTTGCATGCTGGTGCTGAGACGCTCGTCAAACAAAACTCAGTCGGCGGACTCATGCTGGCCACCGACACTCACCCCCAGCATCGGATGGAGCCCAGGGCTCGCCGCAATAAGTCGCCTGGGGTTGGGAGAGAATGTGTTTCGGGGTGGCGCCAGATGGCGAAAGCACTGTGCATCTCGTGAGCTGCCATGGGGAAGTCGGCATCGCTGGCCGATAGCGAGGGTGTTGAACCTCGCAACGGAAGAGCGCTCGATGCAAGCGCAGCTATTATACGTTTAGTCGAAACCGTAGAACCGCAGGCAGACTGTGTACACTTTTTCACGAAACGGTCCGCACAATGGATCCAGGATTTGCCGCTGAGACTTGTCGATACTGAAAAATCCACAACGGTTTCTGCTGTATTATTTTGGCCGGGTTGAGTGAAGGTCTTGCAGCCATGATAACCAAACTAGAACTAACAAACATGTGCATGCGTGTAACCCGCCATAGATGCAGGCGATCTAGTTTTAGTAGTCTTGCCAGATTCTGACTGCAAAGCCGCTACCGGTACTTGTATTTGACGCACACCTGCTGAATTCCGGTTACTCAGCATTTAATGTGGCGGCGTATAGTCCTCGTGTCTTCTGATTATTTGCTCGGCCGAGGTCTCAATGAAGCCTCCAGATGCACAGAAGACCTGATCCCAACGTACTTTAGCCTGAGACGTGAAGCTATTTACGCTGAGAGGTCGTGATTAGAAACATTTCCCGGGCAAACAGGATGTGCGAATTTAGAGCAGGATCACAGTGAGCGATTTCACGCATTATCCTTCGTGACGGTATTCAACCCAAACTCAATGAAAAATGTAATGGAGACTCAAGACGAAGAACTTGTCAGCGCTGGTGAGCTGCCCAAGGGCACCCCTGTTTGCATCAGCCACGTGCTCGCCAAACCATGATCGCCTCCCGAGATAGGCGAGCCGGATGAGATTCGCTCCGGCCTTGCTACATGTACCGGTGCCGGTAGACGGGATGCTGCTGTCGCTAGCTAGTATGACTGCACACTGCGTATCGTTGCGATACGCTGAAGAACACCCTATGTTGAATGGAAGCAGATTGCTGCGCTGAGAGCTCCGTGGTTACCTTAATTAACACTTCCAGCAGCACGCATTAATACATCATGTAGGCTGCCGCTGGAGCTGAATCTACAAGTGCGTCGACTTCGGGGCCGCGATGGTGAAGATATACGACGCTGCCGATTTGACATCGCGAACTGGCCCAGAATTGGTGAGGAATTACCATATCTAAGTGAAAATCTACTTAGACTTGCTGCCACTCCTGGACAGAATATTACGGCCACCGACATTTTTTGCTATAATTTTTTTCTACTGGGAGTTGAGGCTTGCTGTTTAGATATGTGCTGTATGCACTCTAGTGAAGCATAGTTACGATTAGAAGTGTGCGAAGTTCGAGCTGCGAGGGAGGCTCCCATACAAAAACCCATTTGTGGACCCGGACACAATATACGGCCATCCAGACACATACACAAATTAATTCAAACGTCATGAAAAGATTGTGTCATTAAGCAATGCCCTCCGAACCACCAGTCTACTGGCGAGCTGCAGTCGCTCTCTGCTCGACCACCTTGTGCTCTCGCTGTCATTCCCCAACTGTATGGGCAGAGGACCATCGCTGACCGAGGCGGAGCGCGGACGGATCCAAGGACTGAGCGAGGGCGGCTTCAGCATTCGAGCTATTGCCAAGAAGACCAAGCGCTCAAGGGACTGCGTGCAGAGAGCGCTGAGGACTGGCTCGACGCGGCGTCGTACAGCAGGTCGGAAGCCGTCGCTAACCAAACGGCAGACACGCCGTATCGTGCGCAAGGCTTCCACCGAAGACTACAGCTCCACGCGTCTGAAGGAGGAGCTTTCGTGCGCGTGCACGGCTCGGACGATTTGTCGTCTTCTGGCTGGCGTTGACTGGCTGGATTACGTCAAGATGGACAACACCCTCCCCTGACCAAGCAGCACAAGCTGGCTCGTTTGGATTGGGCCAAGCGGATGATTGTACAGCCTGACATGTGGCCCATGATCGTCTTCTCTGACGAGAAGACTTTTCAATCTCGATGGACCAGATGGGCTGCGCCATTACCGGCGCGACATACGGCGGCCTACCAGACAGACTGTGCGACGGCAGAACGGTGGGGGTCTGTGATGATTTGGGGAGCTTTAGCGCAGCCGGAAAGTCAAAGCTCGCAGTTCTCCAAGGGCGGCAGGCGTCCGAGCACTACGTGTACACGGTGTCGGAGTACATGCTCCCGTTCGCGCACCTCCATCATTGCGTGGACTACATCTACCAGCAAGACAACGCGTCCATCCACCGCTCTAAGCTCACGACTGCGTTCTTTGAGGAGGAAGGCATCCGCGTTCACGATTGGCCTGCCTGCTCACCGGACTTGAACCCAATTGAGAACGTGTGGGCCATGATGTCTCAGATCGTCTATCATAACGGCAAGCAGTACGACAGCGTCGCGGAACTGACAGCAGCGATTCTGGCGGCGTGGGAGGCTCTTGGCCTCGCCTACTTGCGCAAGCTCGTGGACTCGATGCCAAGACGCTGCATCGAAGTCATCTCCAAGCAGGGCAACACAACGCACTACTAATGGCGAATAGCACAATCTTTTCATGACGTTTGACTTAATTTGTGTATGTGTCTGGATGGCCGTATATTGTGTCCGGGTCCACAAATGGGTTTTTGTATGGGAGCCTCCCTCGCAGCTCGAACTTCGCACACTTCTAATCGTAACTATGCTTCACTAGAGTGCATACAGCACATATCTAAACAGCAAGCCTCAACTCCCAGTAGAAAAAAGTTATAGCAAAAATGTCGGTGGCCGTAATATTCTGTCCAGGAGTGTACCAAAATTCCTCCGACCAAAGGACCTATCGGACCTGTACCAGTAAAATGGTACATATTGTGTTGCCACACACTAAACCAGACTTAAATCCAAATGTACTGTACTACACGGGATAGGGGAATCAGATCGGATGAGATATGAAAAAACGTGCGATTCTGCATTGTCTATAGGCGCAAGGAAATGACCTGGAACGGCCTGTGGTCTGAGAAACCAGCCAATTACTTTTTCACATAAATTTGGCTCGAGAGCATGTGCTCTCTAGCCGTCAAATTCAACAATGAGACGCGATATCCAGTTGTGGGCCACTATTCAGGTAAATAGGCCACGTGGTTTCGCTCCTATTGGCTAACTTATCTGCCAATAAACGCATGCCACCTAAATAATCAAGAGACACGCGACCAGTTAGTGACTGTCGTGCCGAGTCGAAGCCGACAGCTTTGCTTTGCTCTCACTCTCCTTTTTTCAGCCCCAGTGCGCAAGTCGCCTACTCTCTCAGGCCCCACATCCCGTACAGACCGTATAACCCAGGCGGTTTGGGTCGGCCGGAGCCTGCCTTCCGCCACCGCCCCGCCCGCCGTGTGCTGTACTGTTTGTTGGTGGATAACGTTGTGCTAATCATGTAATAAAAGCTGTATTTGCCACCTATGTTGCTGCTTGCTGCTTGCTATGCTTTTTGTGTCGTTATGGCGTCTCAAATGAAGTTGCTACGGGTTCAAGGGCGTCTTGGCGGTCCGGGTCCTGGATGGTAGAAGCTCGGAGAAGCTGCAGGTGCCGGGCAATTCTGTCGTTGAGCTCACCCGCCTTGTACATCTCGTGGAGATGCTTCCGGATAGCTGTGGAGCCGCGTGACATGATCTTGCGGACGTTGAGGAAGGCCAGCACGGCAGCCTCCGCCTTCTTCCCGAGAGCGAGGACTTGGTCGCGGTAGTCGTCGGTGCTCGTGTCCAGCTTCAAGTCTTCGGCGATGAAGGGCTTCATCAAGACCACAAGTTGCTTCGCTTTCGATCGCTGACGCGTCGGGGCATCGGCCATCCAGCGTGGCTCCTGCGCGTACCACGCGAACCAGGTCGCGTGAAGGTAAGTCACCGACGTCCATCGGCGCTTGGGTTTCTCTTGATCTTCGCTTGGTTCATGCTGACGCTTTTTGCTCTTGTCCTGTGCTGGTGCTCCGTCCAGTTTAGCTTCTAGGTTGTCGAGGCGCTCGTCTTGACGCTTGATGTGCGCCATTAACTGGTCAACCACACTCCGTTGATGGTCGATGATCGTGCTTGTGTTGGTTGGTTCCTTGTTTGTAGCGGCTGCTTGTTCTTGGCTTGGCTCGGTGCTTTCACAGGTGGCCAGGTGTGACGACCACGCAAGCAGCGCAGCGACCGACGCACCCCATGCACAGCAGCCGCCTCCATTCGTCTAACGGCAAGCGCATCGGCATCGAGCCTCTTCATCAGGGGTAGTGCAAGACGAGGTAAGCTGTAAGCACATCGATGACTTGTTGACTCACATTGTATTTCAAGCTCTCCATCTTGAAGCAGGTCGTGAACAGATAGCGTTGGACACCTGCAATCTTCGCTTGTGTCTCCGCGTCGAACGGATTCAAGTCCAGGGACTTCACACGAGCCTTGGCGTCGTGTCCGCTCAAGGCTTTGCTAACCATGTGGTCTTCTCTGCTTGTGTTGAATATGTAATTGAACCCCTTGTTTGTCGTTGACATGTTCCAGGCGCCACGGTCGAAGATCCAACGGTGCGTCAAGTCTTCACATCCGTTGACGTGCTGGGCACCACCGCATCGAAACGAGTGGGATGTCAGCGGCGCGAGGACTCCAGCAGGACACGCGACTCGGTCGAGCAGTCGGTTAACGTGCGAGTAGATGGTGGGGACAACAGCGGCGGGCTTGGAAGCAACAGCGACATCGAGGGCAGCGAACTCGTCGGGGTGGTTCAGCACCTCCACCAAAGGCGTCGCCGGTGACAGCGTGACGGTGGCCTCCATCGGGGTCTCGGGCAGGTTGTCCAGGACAGCGACGGATGGAGCCACCTGCGTGATGAGTACCACTGCTATCGCGTGCAGCGGGCACGTGATGAAGTCGGCGTCCGGGAACAGCGAAAGTCCCTGCTCCTCGGACGTCTTCATGCGGATGAAGCGCACGAAGAAGACGTCAGCTGCGTCGACGGAGAGGTTCTGCTTGCGGACCAGCGATAGATCGGAAGCTCGTCCAAACAGGTACCACAGCAGACACAGCAACGCCGCGTCTTGGTAGTCACTAGAGAAACATGCATTCTTATACAAATACAGCATCATTTTTTAAAATCGCTTTTCGAGCTTGGTTGGTGGAGCTTTGTTAACTACCTTTCCATCTCGCTTCATACAGAAGCTCTCGAGCGTTTTCCCCATGCTTAGCAACTTTGCTTCGACAATGTGTCGTTGCGCAGGGAAAAGTTCAAAGAGCCACATTTTACTTTGCCTATAGTACTGCATAGAGGTGTTCCGGGCAAGTGGCTTGCCGTTCTTACCTTCATGACATGCAAGATACATATCGAACATATTAATACAGATACAAAACACTTACCTGTGTCGCCTTTTTCAATGCTTTGCCTGACATAGTCAAACTCTACATTTTCTGTCTTCACAAAGGCTTTGAAGGCCTTGATGGCCGTCACCTGAGCTCGCTTGGTGTTACAAGGCTTGAGCTCGCTTAAGCCCATCCTGGTCGGATGTGTCGGATATAATGCAAATATGCAAATGATATGCTTATCACTAGAACAATGTATAGCGGTACATATTTTACTTGTCCCTCCGACCGATACGTCGGAATGGCTGGCTTAGAGGACCTACCTAATTTGCCACGTGCTGATTGGTTGATAATAATGCATAAACGGATTTTGATTGGGCCATATTAAAAATAAATCGATCATTGGTAGTTAATGAGCCTTCCTGTCCCATACAAAAATTAAGTGTGGTCGGATAAACGATCATATTTATCCATACGGTCTCAAATCGGAACTACTTAGTAAGTACTTCAAACTCGTTTTAAGGTCGCAGTCACAGTACCCGAGCATCAAACATGCCGAGATGTGCGACCTTAGTGTTGGCAGGCCACCCCAGCGCAAGACCCTTACGTGCTGGAAATTCGTCAAAGTACTTGCGGCGTGCCAGCCTTCGCCGCCGAGCCAAAACTTGGGAGCTAATGGCAAAGGCGCTAAGTGTCTGCGCTGTTAATTTCCGAGCCAAAACTTGGGAGCTAGTGGCAAAGGCGCATTGGAGGGCAAGTCTGGTGCCAGCAGACGCGGTAATTAAAACTCCAAGTCTTTGCTATATTAATTTCTGAGCCAAAACTTGGGAGCTAATGGCAAAGGCGCTAAGTGTCTGCGCTGTTAGTTTCCGAGCCAAAACTTGGGAGCTACTGGCAAAGGCGCTAAGTGTCTGCGCTGTTAACTTCCGAGCCAAAACTTGGGAGCTAATGGCAAAGGCGCATTGGAGGGCAAGTCTGGTGCCAGCAGACGCGGTAATTAAAACTCCAAGTCTTTGCTATATTAATTTCCGAGCAAAAACTGGGGGTTAACAAAGGCGCTAGGTGCCTGCTATATTAATTTCCGATCCAAAACCTCGGGGGTTAACAAAGGCGCTAAGAGTCTGCTATATTAATTTCCGAGCCAAAAACTCGGACTTTAGTATGGGACTATAACAGGCAGCAGGGTAGTAGTAGCTAGCGTAGTGTAGATTTAGACTAGAACTAATTATGGTAAATGGACCTTTTGACTCTGCAAACAATCTCTAAGTGTTTATTCTGTTCTAATTGTATGGGGTTTGCGAGCGTTTTGGCTCGAACTAACAACAGGGAGGAAGCGCAGGAAGCGCGGGCAAAATGGGCGCGTACGCGTACGCGGAAGGCGACGGCGCCGGCGAGGAAGCGCAGGCAAA
>JAAKBD010000546.1:0-294643 GCA_012656105.1 Phytophthora syringae | reverse complement strand
AACCCTAAACCCTAAACTCAAACCCTAAACCCTAAAACCCTAAACCCTAAACCCTAAACCCTAAACCCTAAACCCTAAACCCTAAACCCCAAACCCTAAACCCTAAACCCTAAACCCTAAACCCTAAACCCTAAACCCTAAAACCCTAAACCCTAAACCCTAAACCCTAAACCCTAAACCCTAAAACCCTAAACCCTAAACCCTAAACCCTAAACCCTAAACCCTAAACCCTAAACCCTAAACCCTAAACCCTAAACCCTAAACCCTAAACCCTAAACCCTAAACCCTAAACCCTAAACCCTAAACCCTAAACCCTAAACCCTAAACCCTAAACCCTAAACCCTAAACCCTAAACCCTAAACCCTAAACCCTAAACCCTAAACCCTAAACCCTAAACCCTAAACCCTAAACCCTAAACCCTAAACCCTAAACCCTAAACCCTAAACCCTAAACCCTAAACCCTAAACCCTAAACCCTAAACCCTAAACCCTAAACCCTAAACCCTAAACCCTAAACCCTAAACCCTAAACCCTAAACCCTAAACCCTAAACCCTAAACCCTTAACTTTTTTAAAAATAAAAATAATCAACATTTAAAAAAAACATTAACACATATACTATCCCACACACTACCTATTCATATTTAAATCTACCAACTCTCCATTCACTCTATTTATTCCAACAATTCTTCATAATATTTATATTTTATATATACTATCTATACTCAACAACACACAATCTCCTATTCACCTCACATTTAAATTTACCTCACATCACCAACTTTTTTTTATTTTTCATACATCTAATTCTATCTCTAAAACACTTCCAAATACCCCTCATTTACTCTCACCAACCTTCCAATTTATATCATTACCATATTTTCACTTCATATTTCTATCACACAACCATTTCAACAAACACTCAACCCACACCAATCACATAACTTACATTAATACTTACTCTTCACACAATAATTTTATCACTTTTCCAACATATTACTCTATATAATTATCAACCAATTCAAACCCAAACATTATATATCCACTCTAATACCAATATATACATTCACATCACAAACAATTTATTCACATTTCTTCACCATTATTTCACTTTTCACCAAACAACAACAATAAACCTTAAACAATTTCAATCATCTCCACACTATCATTCCTAATTACTACCCATTCCTCATATCCCTTACACCACATCCAATATTCTATTAAAAATTAATTCTCCTTATTCACTCTCTTCTACACACTTCACTTCACTCAACCTTCTTTACATCCATTTTCTCTATACTCTTTTATTCTACCTTCCAACTATTTTTTATCAAATTCCCTTCATCCTTCACACTAATCATTTCACCTCACTTTTACTATATATTCATCCCTATTCATTATTCCACTCATCCCTCATCTATTTATTATTCATCCCAACATCCACTCATTCAAAACCCACTTTTCACATCCATATACACTATTTAAATACTTTCTTTATTCTCAAATATTACACATACTCTCACCCTACATACCATCATCATTTACCCATCCACCCCACTTCCATTTACTTCTCCTACTTCTTCTCCACATCCACTCTCCATTCACCACTTCACTCAACCTCTTTTTACTACCTTTTATTTTACTTCCATTCACTCTACATCCACTCACTCTTCATAAACACAATATTCATCCCTTCACTCTCCTTCATATCACTTATCATTTTTTTCTATACCCACTCCACATTAATTTCCTTTAATAATACATTAAAAATCAAATTCACTACTCTCTAATATAATCTTATCCCCATTCAAATCCAATCACTATCCATTCTTATATACTCCTTACACTAACTACACATATATCTCTTATTCACATTACCAACAATTCCTATATTTAATTTATCTCATTCACCATCATACTATATTTATATATTTTACATACTTCTCAATATATTTCTAACTATTCCATACACTCTTCATTATACTCTCACCAACCTTCTTTATTTTTACCTATTTCTTCTATCACACCCTCCTTTACACTACATATTACTATCACACAACCATTTTTATAAACATTCATTCCAAATTAATCAAATAAACTACATTTTTACTTACTATTCACCAAAAATATTATTTATCATTTATCAACAACTTTAAATATATTACTCTAAATAATTATCAACCAATTCATTCACAAAACTTAAATATCCACACTAATTTCCTTTTTTCATCCATTTACTCTTTACTCTACTTCCAAACACTCCACATCAAATATCCCTTCATACCTCACCACTAATCATTTCACTTCCACTCTATATTTATCCATATACACTTTTCACTCATTCTACATCAATACATTATTCATCCCAACAAACCCTCACTCATCATCCTCTTTTCTCATCCAAATACCCAATATAAATATTTCACATCCACTTACTCAATTCACAAAAAACTCCACATATTCTCACTCTACCCTCTATCATCATCCATCCTTTCACCCCACTTATTCTCACTTCTCCTAGCGGTTGTCTATACTCTACAATCAAAAGCGGTTGGCACATACGTAACAAAAATTAACGTTAAACCTTGATAAAGTATCAGAAATTGAAAATCTTAGTTTTGTTCGTATCCACTATCAGAGGTAAACCCCGCTCCCAAACTTATATTTGAAATAACCTAAATTAGTGTGATTTGGGTTCTTGGGACCCTAGATGAACGTTCGGGGACCTAGATACCCAAAATAAATGGGGGTCGGGGGACCTAAAGGGGGCCGGATGAACGTTCATCCGGGACACTATATATATAGGGAACTTTCCCAATTCAACTAGATCAGATTTATGTTGCGGTAATAAAATTGGGGCGTCATCTGCCAAACTAAAATGTACCCATCGCCTTGTTATTATGAATTTGGTCAAATTTGCATCCAAGTTGGACGAGTGGTTATGCGGTTCGCTCGCTCAGCACACGCCAACAGCTTCCATTCCTCAATTTACCGCTCTTCACACTCATGACCGGTCAAGCAACTTTCAAGCGCCACACGGTGGAGGGAACGGCAGCGTGTCCTTGACGCCTACCGTTTGGGATATGATTGGCGAGCTGTTGCCGCGCACAACGCAATCTCTCGCATTTCGGCGTACAACATTGTGGTGTCAGGGCGTGCGGTGCCTCTACCATGATGAGGCCCGCGTTTCACAAGTGAAGTTGCTATATTTTTACCAAATAACAACAACAATAAACCTGAAAGTGAATCTCAATCAGTAATTTCGGTGGATGGCAAACCGAAACGGATATAGAGAAGAGACGCGCAGCTGAAGCTCACTCATCCAATTTCTACCTCCAAGCATGAGTGACTCCAACCTCGCAGCAAATGACGCGCCCACCAGCTCCAAGAAGACGTATCAACGGGCCCCCATTCGGCAAAAGTTTGCTGCTGTTGATGATATTGTGTTGTTGCGGGCCGTGAATGCTTTCCAGCCATGGCGGACTCCCGTCGGAACAGCCAACGGAATCATGAAAGTCTTCGAAGACGTTGCTCTACACTGTAGAGCAGACCCAGAATTTGGCCTGGACAAGTCAGGAGCTGCTCTCAGGACTAGATTCACTACGTTGGTGACGAAGTTTAAGCGTGACCAATGCCAGTCAATGCGCAAGTCGGGTACCGTAGAGCAGTTTCTGGAGAGAGATAGTATTTTGCTCGATACTATCGAACGGACAACTGACTGGGAGGACAAGGTTGCTGCAGAAAAAAATTAAGGAAGCCAAGCAACAAGCAGTTGAAAGTTCCGGCGCGTTGATTCGCCGCCTCACCATGAACGAAATGATTGACGACGAATCGGCTGAGGAAGATGCTGATTCGGCTGAATCGGACAGATTCTGCGCAATTTCGAGTGAGCAAACTGGTCGGAAGCGTCCTGGCAGTGCTAAAAGGGTAAGATCACGAAGCGAGAGCGCTTGGCAGCTGTTATGGACGCCCTTACAGAGAGTATCAAGTCGTCCGGTCAAGAAGAGAGCAGCAAGTACGAGTTCAGCGTCAACACGAAGATGTACAGGCGGAAAAGCGCCGTCAGCACGAGCTAAACCTCGAACAGCACAAAGCTGAGGAAGAACGTGAAAAGCGAATGTTCGAGTTTATTCGTACTGTTCTAGAGCAAAATAAATCAAAGTCGTAGTGCGTAGTGCGTAGAACAAGGTATCTACGGTTAAGTAGCCTGGAAATATCCATCCATCAAATGTCGGAGGAGATAAACCAAAATACATGGATATGATTGCCTAATGGTTGAATGCAGGTATGGCAATTCGTCAATAACACACCAACAAAAAGAGATTTCCAACTGGAGTCTGGCGGACACGATTCTTTTTGTCCCAATTGAGGAACCGCACAGGATTGATTTGGGGAGTTAAAATTGGGGCGTCCTCGCCCGAACTAAAATGTATCCGTCACTTGTTTATAATCAATTTGGTCAACTTTTCACCCATGTGGGACGAGTGGCTACGCGTTTCGCCCGCTCAGCACACGCCAACTGCTTCCATTTCTCAATTTGCCGCTCTTCACACTCATGGCCGGTCAAGCAACTTTCAAGCGTCATTTTTTAGCTTTAATATTGATCAAGTGCTAAAAATACCAATCAAAACTCCGATCGGTGAACGGCCTAACTATACACTTTGCGATGGTACTGTGGACAGAAGGAGCTGTTAACGCCAGTGGAGCGCATTAAACTGGAAGACATGGGTGCTGTGGTGACGATTGACTTGACGGGTGATGAAGATTAAGTGGTGTGGAGCACCACGACGGTGTGGTGGCTGGAGATGGCACTGCTGGTGACGAGAAGAGGCTGCCACCACCGGGACGTTGAAGCTGGAACGGGTGGTGTACGGCGAGTAGTGCGAGAAGATCGCGAGGAGGGAAGACATGGGTGGGAACGGAGAACGGCCCAAGACAGAAGGAGAGGCGACATTGAGTTGATCAGGAACGGCGGAGAACGAGCGTCCGGGGAGCGCGGCTGTTGGAGAAGAGACTCTTCAGGGCAAGATCCACGCAAGTAGGGTGCATTTATAGGGAGTTTAGTATCGAGGAGCTCTCGGGGCTTCACAGCCGCCGATCTCTCAGTTGACATTTGGACCCGAAGGGCACAAGTAAGCGACTAATATACATCTCGTGGGAGACGCGGCTCGGGAAGACCGACTCCTACGTAACCAGCAATCCGGGGTGGTGTAGTGCTAGTCTGCGTCGAGGGACGGCAGGACAGCGACACTTGAAGCGAGGTGATCGAGTAGGGTCGGTTTGCGTGAGTGATCATGGGGTTGCCGCCTAGAGGGTACGGGGTCGTGGTTAGCAACCACGGTGCTGGGGCTGCCGATATAGCGGTGCCGTTGGCCGAGGGAAGGTTTGGTCGCGGAGTGTCCTCGGATACGTTGAAGTGGACCATTCCTCAACACTGTATTTGTATGTTCGGGTTGCGCTAGGCATGGAGACAAGCCCACAGACCGACCCGAGGTTGCCGGCTGCCTATAAACGTCTTCTCCCCTACCGCCTCTACCGGCTTCGGTCGGCAGTTTATCCACTGGAGACGTGCTCCCTAGCTCCTACCTACTTGTCTCTTCCGCTCCCACACAGTTGAGCAGCGTAACGTACCGCGGCGATGACAGTACCATCAATTTCAGTATTTAGCAAAGTGTTGTTCGACAAGTTTACATGATTGGAGGTTTAACCCTTTCGCGATCCACTTATGTTAACGATAGTATACAATATCAAGTTGTTTCATTCTAAAAGGTAGCAAAATTCGCCCTTTAACAAAATCACGGTACTGCCATTCTCTATCTCTTGTAACATATTAACTTCAATGTTTGCTATGGTACGTAATGGATGTGTTTGATTTGATTTGGGTATACCTCAATGATTACGGATAGTACTGATTATGATTTTTTTACAAAAGAAAGTATACACAAACTATCGCGGTCTAACTCGAAAGGGGTCGTGAGTACCCTAGACCTTTAGAGATGACTTTGTTGACAGAGATATAAGTCCGGTAAACTAATATGCAAAAGTTTTCTTCTTCTTCTTGTTGTTGTTTCCGAGGTAGATTCACGACTGAGCTTCCTTTTCGCGGCCGGCAGCTATCCTGCTCGGCACGCCCTACATCTTCGTTCTTGCGTTTCCTCAGTACTCGTCGCTCTCTTGGTTCGACACCCCGTCTTGGTCTTAGTCGTAATTGGCTGTGTTAGCGTCTCGTGCCATCCGTCCTCCTTGCTCCCGTCGGCGTCCTCCAGGACCTCTCCGTGGCGGTCCAGACTCCCCACAGTGGGACGGACCGATCTTGCCTGCATCGACCAGCCACTCCGCGTCACCTCAGTTATCCCGCGCTCTTGCTCGCCACCTTGGCGGCCTGCGTGCGCGCTTCTTCAGCTACAACGTAGCGCATACAGTCGACGAGCAATAGCAGATTGGCGTCCGGCCCTGGCCCGTGACAAAACTTGAAGTTGCGTCGAAGGTCGCATTTTTCGCCCTTTTAGAGGGCTAAATTCTACCGTGGTTTGAAAAGGGCCTAAAAGGGTGAGAAATGCGACCTTGTATCGCGAAAGGGTTAATATTGTAAGAACGCCAATCAGAACGCCGAACGGTGAACGACCTGCATATGCACTTCAAAAATGCTACAATAATCTTGACCGTATCTAAAACATAGTTTTACAAATTTTCATGAACTGACCATCATTATTGAGTGCGCATTGGGCGCCTTCCATAACCTACCTAAAACAAATTGGTCACTGGGGATAGGGCGCATTAAAGGGTGTATTAAAAGTCGGATAAAAAGGTGATTAAACTTGAATTGTTTGGTGAGACCAAAAGTGGTCTCACCAAACAATTAGTTTAATCGCGTTTGGTGAGCTTTTATATCACTCTTATTGAGCAACTGTATTAAACATTAACTTGTTCGCACTATAGTATCAAGGTACACCCCGAAGCGGGAAGTCTACGTTTGGATCTTCAAGAGCTTCCATTTAAAATTTCGCGCACAATCTTTCGCGCCCAACGACCGCTTCCCCCTGCTGTCCGGCCCCCGTTTCTCGATCCGCCTGCTGTGCTCAACCCGCGAGCAACCTCCCGTGTGTGTGTGTCTATGCGTTGTTGTTCTTGTCGTCGTACAATTTTCTAATTTGCGTCGGACGTCCTTGGATTGAAGTGACAGCTGCAGCCGCCTTCGCTTCTCGTCCGTCTGCATCGCGTCGCGCGATCCAACGAACGCGTGAGTGAACATCGTAACTGTTGGTATTGCGTATATTCGTTTACACTTATCTATATTTCCGTGTACAGTCCCGATGACCCGACAAAGTCTACCGAAGAAGCGGAGCTCTCTACTCCCGCCTACGTCGACCAGCGGACATCCAGTAAAGCGAGGGAGGTGCCCAGTGATTCCAGTCTCTGTCTCCGATCGGAGCCGGTGAAGAGGAACCCTCTCATCCTCTGTGCCGTAACCATGCAAGTGGCCCCTCTATCCGAGTTCAAGATGTCCCCGCAGTTACCCGGCACGTCCTCTCAATCTTCGGGGTGATCTCGCTGTCGGACGGCTCTGTTTGCTACTCTACCGACGCGTCTAATCCCTCCATTCTCGATGTGTGGTTTCCAGTACCCGCGGTGTATTCGTCCTCTTCGCTGGGGGCGTCCTCTGCTCTCCAGACTCCGCCTGCCGGGCGAACGCCCTCGACTGACATCTCTCCGCTCACCATTGTCGCGCAAGACTCTTCATCTGTGTTGTCGTCGGTGTCTACCATCGCACCCTGGTCATCGACGCGGACATCGCCGAATTCGACAATCGATTTGCGGACGCCCACACGTTTGAGTGCGAGTTCGTCGAACCCCCGTGGACGCCGAGTCCTGCAAGACCAGCGCGCAGGGTGCTTGGTTTCCGTCGTCCCCTGGGCGTGATTCCTTTTTCGGGTGCAGCTTCAAGGTCGGATCTTTCGTCTACGGAGTCAGAGGGTGATGACCCACTTACAGTCGAGGATATGGTGAGCCCCACGTGACGAATGCTGTCGAGGAAGCCGATAATCATTTGGCAGTTGTCGAGCCCGAAGGTTGGCTTCCCGAACCGTGGCCTACAGATGTTGAGGTCCTACGAACTCAATTTAACCCCAGCAATTGGGAGTTCCCGTCATGCAGCAAAGGTGTTCGGCGCGGGGCTGGTTGTGGGTGTGAAGTTCGGTGCAACACAGATTCGTGCCTAAATGCACGAGAGATTCGCTTCTGTGAACAGCGCAATTGCGTATTCGGCGGTGATTGTGGTAATGCGCTGGTGGAGAGTACGTCGCTGCTACTTGCAAGGAGCTCACGGGCCGGGTTCCGTGGATTGGTGGCTACTGCTTTAATCCCAGCTGGAGAAGTGATCGGTCAATATTTGGGGCATATGCAACTATTCGGACCGCCCTGCCGGAATGGTCCCTACAACGACGGATACCGCATGCACCTGAAGACTAAAAGCACTGGTGGCAAGTACCTCGGAATCGACGCGAAAGAGCGAGGAGGTCAACTCCGGTTCATGAACCACGTCTGTGATCCTGTCGCGATGTTTCACGAGGTGCAGACGTCACAGTTGTCGCAGTCACTGTACGAGACGTCTTCGCTGGCGAACAGGTCACGGTATCCAACGGAAGCGCGTTGTGGTTTGTTTGCAAGTGCGGGTGGACTGGTTGTCAACACCGAGATATCCAAGCGAGTAACTCTTCGTAACGAGTGTCAATTTCTGCAGGAAGCGAGAGAGTGTCGCTCGCTGCTTCTCTTTGCATAGTGACTGTGGGTCTTAACTTCAACCGAGGTTTTATTATTTTCAATACATTTTTAATATGTTTGCACCACGAGGTTTTTCGCTCTTTATCAATTTTCCCTATCATTTGAAGATTCGCCGGCGGCAACAACCTTAATCGTGCTAAAACCGTGGTTTGCCGCCCTTCGCCATGCTTAGCAGTGGTTTGCCGCTCTTAGTCGTGCTTAACAGTGGTTTACCGCCCTTAGCCGTGCTTAGCAGTGGTTTCCCACCATCAGCCGTGCTTAGCCGTGGTTTCCCACCATCAGCCGTGCTTAGCCGTGGTTTGCCGCCCTTAGCCGTGCTTAGCCGTGATTTGCCACCCTTACTCGTGCTTAGTCGTGGTTTGCCGCCCTTAACCACACTTAGCCGTGGTTTGCTACCCTTAGCCGTGCTTAGCAGTGGCTGGCCACCCTTAGCCGTGCTTAACCGTGGTTTGCCGCTGCAGCGGGGCTGCCGTAGACTGTAGCGTAGAGGAAGACGTAGTCGGACTCAGCGAGTCTCTTAAGCAGATAGTTTACCCGGGCGTTCTTATACAAAGAACAGGGACGAGCGTACGACAGTAGCGTACAGGCTCCAAGAAGTAACAGTATTTACAAGACAATGAAACTCTTAAGGTTAAAGGTGAACTGAATGTATTATTGCTATCGGCGGCAGAACCGCCCTGGTGTAAATCTATAGGTCTCATTATCTAACATAGTATAGCCTAGTCTAATGCATATCTATTGGCTGTGAAGCCACCTACTGATTTCTTGTTAGCTTTCACGTACTGAGTACTGTTTTAGGAGAATGTGGTCACACCAAATAGGGTGACCTACATAATCGTAACGCTTTGCGTAACCCCGTTACACTCTCCCCCACCAGACTGAGGACACCAAGTGTCCACACTCGTCACATTGCCTCACTTGAGGTGTCGTCTAGCAGACGTGTGTGACGGGTTCACTAGCAGTCAACGCCTTGCTCGAGAACTTCCGAGTTCTTCAAGAGCTGGTCAACGACCTCAGTGTATGCTCAACAAAACTTTCTGGTCCTTTGACCGCAGACTGATACCAGTCTCTCGACCGAAGTCCACAGCACCAAGTGCATATACGGCCATCGGCCTCACCGCATGTGCTTCTTCGCTATTAGCGATACCTTCGTCGACCACGTCAGCCCTGCTGACTAGTTCAAGTGTACGTCATGTACGAGCTGGACGACAAGAGGATTGCATCCTTAACCGTCAGCGTACGCTCGAAGAGCAACATCCCATACACTATCGTGTATCCGTGTACGTGTACACTTACGCATATCCATGCATGTACACCATACTGTGTATCCGCATAGCGGACGGTACCTGTCATCCGCATGACGGATGGTACCTGTCATCCGCATGACGGATGGTACCTGTCATCGGTATGACGGATGGTACTTGTCATTGGTATGACGGATGGTACTTGTCATCAGTATGACGGATGGTACTTGCCATCAGTATGACGGATGCACCTGTCATTGGTATGACGGATGGTACCTGTCATCCGCACTGTACGTGTCCACGGGCGCGGGTTTCAACCCCGCCGGCTCCGTGAGCCGCTATCACATACCCGTGTACACGGTATCACCTCACTGTGTACACAGTACCGCATATCCGTGTACGTGTCCACGGACGCGGGTTCCGAACCCCAATACTAGCGTCGGCTCCGTGAGCACGTAACGGGCCGCCACTCTGTGTGGCAGCCAACTAGTTGACATAATCGATGTCCCCGGTGTTAGCTCTAAGAGCCATATTCTCAGAAGTTGACGTGCGCAGGCTGCGCGGCGAGAAACCAATTCTCAAATCGAAGTGCCGACTGGCGCTTCGCTACCGTCATTCGACGTATCTCCATCATGCTCCCTAGAGCTCTGCAACCCTCCACATCCGTGGACTTACGGCTGCAGCAGCCCAGGATCAGCGCTTGAGCTCAGCGACTGATCCGTATGCTCCCCAGCCTATTGGCGGGAAGCACGGAGCGACCGACGACGCGGTCGCGAGCTCACGGAGCGCATCAGATCACTCTGATCAAAAGCGTCCACGACGTCAGGGCAATCTTGCCGGGCCCTCGAACTCCCACGAGTTCTCGGAGTGAGGGTATCCACGCCACTTCGCCAGATACTTGGTATGACCCTGGCGACTCCGTCGCTTCAGTATCTCTTCCACGTGGAAGTGGAGATCTCCTTGCTCATCGAGCAGCGCCGGCGGCGCACGCGTCACAGAAGCAGGCGGATGGGCCGATAGAGGACGATGTCCCGCTTTGGCCCTCGAAGTCTGATGGCTTTGCAAACCGACTCGACTAGGTTGAGAAACCGGAGTCGTGTGCTCAGCGGCTGGCCGCTCTTGAGCGAGGTCATGTCGCAACCGTGGAGAAGCTTGACAAGCTCGTGGAGTCGGTGGCTCGGATGCAGGGGCAGAATGACGGTCTGTTTCGTCTTCTGCCCGCCGCTGTGGCTCCGCCACCTGCGGCGCAAGCTCCTCTGAGCTAACCTGCGACGCGTCCCGGTACGGCTTAAGCAAGCCCACGTAAAACACGGGATGCGTTGGCATCCTCTTGGGGAGGTTTAGCGTATATACCAGGCCCTTCTTGGCCACGACCTTGAAAGGTCCCACAAAGCGCGGACGCAGCTTGGTCTTGAAGACCGCGGTCACTGCATGCGTAGGGAGGTTTTTGGCATTTAATAAAACCAGGTCTCCCACCTCAAAGCTTTTCTCATTTCCTCTGCCCTTGGCATCTGCATACTCCTTCTGTTTGTCTTGGCTCTCAGCCATTGCGTCACGTACATGTCGAAGGACATTCAGACGCGTTGATAGAAAATCATCAACCTGTTTCTTAACAGTATTAGGGCTGACTTCAGCAAGTCGCTCATCGAGCTCTCCTCCCCACCAAGCCCAGAACCACGGAGTGGTAGCGTCAACGGGACGCGTGGGTGAGAGAGGCCGTTCACGTAGAACGGCGTGTAGCCTGTAGAAGCATGCACAGCATTATTCAATGCGAACTCAACGAGTGGGAGCATGGTGCTCCAAAGCTTTGGCTTCTCAGCACAAGTGCTCCGGAGGATATCCTCCACAACGCGATTCGAGCGTTCGGTTTGACCGTCGGTCTGCGGATGATCCGCCGTGGACATGTCCAACTTCGTGCCCAGCACGGTGAACACGGACGACCCGAAATCGGCCCATGAAACGGGGGTCTCTGTCAGAGACGATCGATGCGGGTAAGCCATGCTGGCGAAACATCCTATCGATAAACAGCTTCGCTGTACCTTCGTCATCGATGGTGACCGGCACAGCCGCAAGATGTACCATCTTACTCAATCGGTCTACAAAGACCACGATGCCTGTGTTCCCATCCTGGTCTTTAGGAAGACCGAACACAAAGTCCAAACTCATAAACTCCCAACACCCAGAGGGTACAGGCAAACTTGCCAGCGGCGCAGCCGCATGCGGTGACGTCCTCACCCTTTGACACGTCTCACACGTGCGCACGTAAGTGCTTGTCCACTTGTAAAGCTTGGGCCACCAGTACGTCAGGCTCACCGAGCCGTAGGTCTTCTCACGACCGAGGTGGCCACTAAGCGGCGTATCATGCGCCTCATAGAGGATTCGATACTTGAGATTCTCACCATGAGGGACTACGACACGGGGAGTGTCCTCAACATCCGTGCTGTAGTACAGCAGGCCATCATCGATGGAGTAGCGATGTAACCTCGCACGCAGGCGCGCCGACAACTTAATGTCCGAGTCTTCAAACTCCTTGCTCCCAAGAGCACGTAGCAAAGCTACACACGTATCATCACGTGCATAAGCAGCGCGGATTAGCGTCGTCACAGACGAAGTCACCGTCGTGACATGAGCAAGTTCATAGTCTGGGCGACGCGATAACGCGTCCGCCAGATCGTTCTGCCTGCCAGGCTTGTACTTCACCTCGAAGTTGTACTCCGCGAAGAAGGACAGCCATCTGGCCTTCCTTTGCGAGAGATGAGGCGATTGAATCGCAGTGCGTAGCGACGCATGGTCTGTAAAGACCACAAACGGTTTAGAACCGAGCAGGTGCACCCTGAACTTGACAAGGGCATACTTCATTGCAAGTAGCTCCTTGTCATGAACCGGGTAGTTCTTCTCTGCAGCTTTAAGCTGGCGAGACTCAAACGCAATCACGCGTTCGTGCCCATCGGCATCAGCTTGTAAAAGCGCACTGCCAATGGCAAAGTCGGATGCGTCACAGACGACGCTGAACGGACGTTCAGGGTCTGGCAACGCCAGGATCGGTGCATGAAGGAGACTCTCCTTAACCGCCTCAAATGCATCTTGATGCTCGGTGTCCCAACACCAGTCCGCATCCTTCTTAAGGAGATTGGACAATGGCCGAGCCATCTCAGCATAGTTCTTGCTGTACTTCTGCAAGTAGTTGGCAAGGCCAAGCCACTTCCGCAAATCCTTTGGTTGCGAGGAAGCGGCCAGTCCACGATGGACTTGACCTTGGCGGGATCCGCACGAAGGCGACGCTTTCCAATAAAGCATCCCAAGAAGGGAATCTCTTCAGCACCGAAGATACACTTAGACGCATTAGCGTAAAGTTTGTTAGTGCGCATGCACTCGAGCACCGCTCGTAGGTGGTCGATGTGGTTCTCCACGTCCGACTTCCCGTGCTCCGCACGACTATGGACAAAGATGTCATCAAAATACGTTTGTGCAAACGCTCGAAGAGGCCTGAATAGTTGCGTCACAAGACGATTGAACGTCGCAGGCGCGTTCGACAGCCCTTGGGGCATCACCAGCCACTCCCAGAGCATACCGCTCGGAGTGCTCACCGCTGTCAGCGGGATGTCGCTCGTACGCATGAGCAATTGGTAATAACCATCGACTAAGTCGAGCGCACTGTACATTGTACTGCCAACGATGTTGTTCTGCAGAACATCCTTTCTAGGAATCGGCGTCTGCGTCGGGATAGTGGCCGCGTTGAGCTTATTAAAAGCGTGAACGATACGCCACTTCCCATTTGGCTTTCTGACACAGAATGTCGGCGTGGAATGTGGAGACATGCTCTCTCGCACCATTCCTGCCGCGTGCTTAGCACTGAAGAAGGCGTCAATGACGTCACACTGCTCCCTTGGCAAGGGCCACTGTCGTGTAACGCAGTATTTGGTTCCAGGAACCAGGTCAATCTCATGACGCACGCCTCGATCAGGAGGTAGAGATGACGGAGGGTCATTTGAGACCACGTCTTGGAAGGCCTTCACCAAAGGATAGAAGGGATCCGAGGGATTCTTCAGGATCGCGGATCCACTACGATCACGAAAGATCTTCGTGGTGTCCTCAAGGACTGCTTCATCCATAAGCGATGAAGAGTTCAACTCTTCTTCTTCGGGTCGTATCATGACCACTTCGGCTAAATCCCCGCCTTTAAGGCCTCGCTAAACTCGGCGACGGACATCTCGTCCAGCTCTAGCAGAGCATCGACTGTGGGAATATTTTCCAGGGTGATCTCACCATTGGCCTCGCCAGTCACTCCATCCATGAGTGTGTATAGCTGTTCGCTATCATCCTCCACTCGGGATACATCCTGTATCCGGACAGACGCCTTGCGTCTCGCAGTCGACATGCGGCGTCGCTGCCGTCTCCTCGTGGAGACCGAACGTCTCGGAGAGACCAGGGTTTTAAGACCAAACGCGGCCCAAGAGCGTTGCTCAGGGCTCGCGTCAGTGACGCCAGTGTCCATGAACTCGGACACTCCAATATCGAGCACATTGATCGTCTCGGTCCAGTGCTCGCGCCAATAGCGCTTTTGCTTCCTAGCAGAGGTGGGTTCACGACTCGCCAAAGCTCCGCTAGGAGGCAAGCGCGTAGCGCCTAAGGTCTTAGACCTCCAATCGATCCATGGCTCATGGCGTTCTAGCCAGGCCATGCCTAGGATGAGATCGTATCTCGAATCCAGGTGAAGGACCAGACAGCGTTCCACGCTATCGAAGTCCAAAACCTTCATGCCCAGGTTCACAGGAACCTTAGGCACCGTAACACGGGCTCCCGTCGCAAGACGAACAGTGACCGTGTCACGCACTCGCGCCACTTGCGCCTCAGCATACTGCTGACTTCCTTCCATCGTGGCGCGTCGAGCGTAATTGCCCGACGCACCAGAATCGATAAGGATTACCCATGGCTTATTAAAGCCCTTCACGGTCGCTTCGACGACCAGCAAGCCCGGCTTGCATACACGTTCCGTGTTATAGAGCACGGAGCTCTCCGGGGGCAAGACCTGCTGACCTCTTCTCAGAGGTTCAACAGAACCGAGTTCTCCCCCAGCAGGCCGCCCCGCGCCTACTGGGTCTTGGCGTTTCCCTGCCAAGTGGCCGGCTTCCGGTCAGAGGCGCGGCCTCGGCTCATAGGAGCCTGGCGTTGCTTGCGAAGCGGACACCCCGGACGCAGGTGCTGTGTGCTCCCGCACACATAGCATCGGCGAACGCCAATGCGCTGCTCGGCAGTCTGAAGCTCAGCATCTTCATCTTCAGCGTAGCTGAGATCCATCCGCTCGGGTCCATTGGACGAGCCCGAAGCTCCAGACGAGCTGTTGTGCGAAGCACTCCAACCAAGTCGAGCGGACTTGAAGTTGAACTCGGCGTTCAACGCCACGTTCACGGCTTCTTCAAAAGAGGAAGGGTGAACACGGAAGACTTCCGTCCTGGCCACGCCAGTGCGGAGACCTTCCATGAAGATGGTCACCGTGACCGCCTCAGGGAGAGGGTCCGCTGCCATACCGGCAATCAGAGTTGGCAACTAATGGACGAAGTCCACCAACTCCTTCTTACCCGGTAGCAAGGAAGCGTGACCTCACGCGATACGCCTGGTTAGGCGGCGAGAATACTCGCGAGAGTTGCAGCTTAAGCTGATCCCACGACGGGAAGGCGGCGTCCACAGACGTACCGCAGGTCAGTGACAATTCTCGCGCTCGATCCCCGAGCTTTGAGATAGCCAGCGCCACGCGCTGTTGCTTGGTCTTGAGCATGGCGGCCGTCATAGCCATCTCAACTGGTCTGACCCAGAGCAGGAGATTCTTTCCATCCTTGCCCTCGAAAGTCTTGACGCTCACCATGAGCGGTTTAGCTCTGGGAACTCCATCCGATGAGGTCCTGGGCGTCGTAGACGCAGCGGCCGCAGTCATGCGTTGTTGCATGCGCTCCAACTGAGCATTCTCGTAGTTCGAGAACGCATCCAGACGTGCGTTAACAACGTCGGGGCTTGCGAAGCAAGATGAGCCACGCTCTCCGGGCCAACCAAAGACATCAGCGTTTTAAGCCCGTCTTGTTGGCTCCTGGTAAGTGGGCGAATTGCTCCATCCTCGCAGAGGGACAGTCGTTACGACTCAGGTGTAGGATTGACTACAAATGCTACCAAGTGCAGCGGGGCTGCCGTAGACTGTAGCGTAGAGGAAGACGTAGTCGGACTCAGCGAGTCTCTTAAGCAGGTAGTTTACCTTGGCGTTCTTATACAAAGCACAGGGACGAGCGTACGACAGTAGCGTACAGGCTCCAAGAAGTAACAGTATTTACAAGACAATGAAACTCTTAAGGTTAAAGGTGAACTGAATGTATTATTGCTATCGGCGGCAGAACCGCCCTGGTGTAAATCTATAGGTCTCATTATCTAACATAGTATAGCCTAGTCTAATGCATATCTATTGGCTGTGAAGCCACCTACTGATTTCTTGTTAACTTTCACGTATTGAGTACTGTTTTAGAGAGAGTGTGGTCACACCAAATAGGATAACCTACACAATCGTAACTCTTTGCGTAACCCCGTTGAAGCCGCCCTTAGCCACCCTTAGCCGTAGTTTGCTACCCGTAGCTGTGCTTAGCAGTGGTTTGCCACCATCAGCCGTGCTAAGTCGTGGTTTATCGCCCTTTGCCGTTCTAAGTCGTGGTATGCCGCCCTTAGCCGTGCTTAGCAGTGGTTTGCTACACTTAGCCGTGTTTAACAGTGGTTTGGCTCTCGTAGCCGTGCTTAGTAGTGGTTTGCCTCTCTTAGCCGTGGTTTGCCACCCTTAATCGTGCTTAGGCGTGGGTTGCCGCCCTTAGCCGTTGCAAACCTGGGCTGTCGACTCCCAATCGAGATGTTGTTCCGTAACGCTGGGATCAACGCCTAACGCGATGAAACAAATAACAGCGCTGGCCGCGGATAACGAGAGGTCAACTATCAGTTTCCATGAGATCACGGATTGGCACGGAGCAGGTACGGCACCAAAGTATTCGCGATTTACCACAGCTACTTCGAGCGGATCTTGTTCCTGGATGCGGATAATGTGCCATGGAGAGACCCCACATTTCTCTTTGAATCGGTCGAGTTTGTGGAGAAAGGGGCCGTGTTCTGGCCACCCTGGACGCACCATTTTCAACATCCATGGCCAATCGCTTCTCTGGCAACTACTGGACCCGCCGTTCGTCAACATGTTTGTGCAGGAAAATGGCCAGATTTTGATCGACCGTCGGCGCCACATGGAATCACTTGAACTAGTGCAGTTTTTACGTTCCACTTTGATTACACGAAGCTCGTCCACGGTGACAAGGATCTCTTCCGCCTCGCTTGGCTGAAGCTTGGGCAATCATTACACATGATACAAGCTTATCCGTAGAGATTCGACAGCGATATCGAGCTGAAGGGAAGAAGATCCTGCCGTGGTCTGAGCTGGACGCACTGGTCCACGCGGAAGAGAACTCCGCGCCGACGTTGGAGCCTCCGGATCCTGACGGATACCCGGACTCGGCCGTCTGGATGCACCTGTTGTCGTTCAACAGCTCTTCTAAACAGAAAAACTACTACCTCGAGACGTACAACGCCGATCCGGAGTTCCCCAAGTCGCAGAATTGCTACGGCCAGCGCAACGTGAGAAAAACAGCCCTTTTACGCGAAGGAGGCAATCCTCAGGTCGAGATCGTAGGCGGTGGCTGTTGACACTTTGCTCCTGGCGGGGACGCTGTACTGCTGGAATGCCAGTCGTCTGGGCTTTCACGAGTCTGACGGTATCGTTGCCAGCTACTTGGAGTCTGAAGTCTCCGCTACTGATGACAAGTCAGAAGCAGCTCAAGCGGAGACCATCGCTCCACCAACTGAAGTGTCGGCTCGGGAAGTGTCAGTACGAGCAGCTTTGGCGGTGGATCGTGCTTAAGAGTTGTGGATGCAGGCCAAGATGACACAGACAGGTAAAAAGGAAGAAGAAAGTAGACGCTCGTTTAAAGTGTCGTGGGTGGAAGGCCATAGGTCAAGTCGAGCTCTGGAAGTCGCGGACCTTCCGGGTTGCAGTCGTCCGTGGCCTTCCACACAGGTGGTACCTGTGGGCCAGCCCGGCTACTGTGAGCTTGAAGACAATGACTCGGGCGAGGTTTTCCACGTCTTGAAGCGCAAATGCGACTGCGTCAGTCAAGACGCGAAATTCCGGTGTCTTGATGCGGCCGAGTTTGTCAAGTTCCCTATCAGAGCAAAAGAGGTGGGCAAGAAGGCGCTGCTTCCGGGGTTTCACTCCCTCACTTGGTCTCTCACGTGGCTGGTGGGGATATTAACCAGGTAAGAGGTCAAGATGGAATCATCATGGTTGTGTATCCAAGACGTTTGGCAAGTGCGTACGCTACAGTTCGGGTTTTACGTGACGTTCTTGGCTGTAAATTACCTATCGAGATCGGGTACCGTCCGGATGAAAAGAGAGCGATCCACAAAGGGCTAACACCGCCGAAGGAGCTGGCGGAAGCTACAGGAAGATTCACTTTCCACAAGATTAACGACGCACGTGCATTCGGCTATGGAATGAAAGTGGCATGCTATCTACCACAATTTCTTTGAGCGGGTGCTCTTCCTGGATGCTGATATTGTGCCGGTGCGAGACCCGAGTTTCCTCTTCGAGTCGCCGGAGTTTGTTGAGACTGGAGCCGTGTTCTGGCCGGACTTCTGGCATCCGGGAAGTACCATTTTCAACTTCCGCCGATGATATTTAGTTTGGGAACTTCTACCCTCCCGTTCGCAGACATGTTCGAGAAGGAGAGTGGCCAACTGCGGATCGACCGGAGACGCCACACGACGGCCATGGAAGTTTCATCGGCCGAATCTGTTTCATAACTTCAAGCTGGCGCACCGCGACAAAGACCTCTTCCGCTTTGCGTGGATGCACCAAAATGCTACTTTTCACATGGACCAGACTCCTCCAGCCATAGCTGGCAAGATGGTCGACGACAGTTTTTGCGGAATGACCATGGTTCAACGTGATCCACAAGGAGACGTGCTATTCCTACACCGCAATTCGCACAAGCTCACGGGAATGCCAAGACGTGAAGAAGTGAACGTGCAAGCTCAAGCGCTGGATAAAGTTAAAAGAAGCTGGCGGTAGAGAAGGTCAAGAATGGCTATGGCCGCATGACTCACAAGTGGAGTGAGGTGGAGGCGGGGATTGCAGCGATGGAACCGGCACAAACACCGGAGGTCGAGCCTGATGGGTATCCGGGCGATGTCATTTGGACGCACTTGTTGTCTTTCAACAGGACTGCTCAGCGCTTGAACTACGTTGTTGAAGCGTATAATGCGGACCCACAGTTCCCGAAAACCCAGCACTTCTACGGCCAGCGCCACATCGGCTCGAACCCGAACTTCTACGCGCAGGAAGTCGCAAATTTGAGCTTCGCCGAGTTGGAGACGCACTTGCGGCGTTTTGTCCTGGAAGCAGCACAGATGCCAGCACGAGGTGCCAGCTGAATAGCAGGCACCACTAGTTTCTTATCGGACATTTTGCTTAATCTCCACCTTGGATGCAGGGCACTATCCTGATACTTTGATGGGCTCATTTGAAAGAGATACGTCCGACACTGTTGGTCGTCATGATTCCCAAAGAAACGAGTGTACGGATCGCAGCCGAGGATTGTTTATCCGAGTGCATCCGATATCGAGTCCGTGTTCTACACGAATAACTCACCACTGGAATTGAAACCGCTTGGCTTGTTTTCCGCGGCCGTAGCAGAAGATCGCTTTCCTCGTGAGCCATGACTGACAAGCGCGATTCTGATGGTATCCGGATAATTCATCTTACGCTACAAGTTTCGGAGACTTTGGAGTTCATGCCCATTTCACCCCACCAACGACGACGACTTCACCTGCTCATGCAATGTCGACAACGCCAAGACGCCGTCTACTGAAATATCTTCTGCTCGGCGGTGCTCTCAACGCTTCGCTCTTGCTGTTCTGGTCGACAACTCAAATGACGCAATTTAATGCCGACGATGGATCAGGAGTCCCAGCACCTTCCGTTCTGCAGTGAACGCTGTCGTACGCGAGGCTAAGGAACTGCAGCTCATGCAAGTGACGACGGGAAGTATGGAAACGGAACAAGAGGCGAAGATAGCGACACTAGTTTCTCCCGAACGTGAGGAGAAGCCAATCGACGAGAATCCGGCAGATGACCAGAAAGTTTAAGAAGAGGCCGAAGAGCATGCGCGCTCTGTTAAAATGCTGCCATCAGGTGAGAAGCCAAAGCGCCGATTGAAAAGCATTGGGTGGCGCGCCACGAGCAGCTGCTCACCACACGAACCTCGCGAGCCTGAGAACGACAACTGTAGCTATAACGTGGTCCCAAACTCTGCGTCGGGCTTCTGCGAAGTCAAAGACCAAGACACGGGCGAGCTCTTCCGTGTGATGAAGCGCTGTTGTGTGAGTCCTGTCTAATCGTTGGTTCGGCATGCGTTTGAAAAACCTGAGCAGGATGAAGTAATTATAGTTGCTAATCTAGCTGCCGACTCCGACGCAACTACTTCGCGTACATTGTTATTCGCTCGAGCCAAGCCAGAAGACAAGACTGAAATCGACAAGTCACTTCAGCGCCAAGGTCTTATCGCTGCCATGACTGGGGATGGTGTGAACGATGCCCCAGGCATATATTGGTGTGGCTATGGGAATTTCAGACACCGAAGTCGCCAAGGGCGCTTCAGACTTAATCCTGACCGACGACAACGTTTGCAGCATCGTGGCTGCCGTGGAGAAGGGACGTGTGATTTACGCGAACATCCAAAAGTTCGCCATGTTCTTGCTGTCGACGATCATCGGCGAGATCATCATAATCTTCGCGTCAGTTGCTGGACGTTCCCCGCTTCCTCTAAAGGCTTTGCACATACTGCTCCTGAACCTGTCCATGGATGGAATGCTTGCACTAGCTCGGAGCTTGTAGAAGGGTGACCCGCAAATCATGGGCGAGAAGCCGCGCAACAAGCACAGGAAGCCGTCGGGCGTACAATCCCACTCACCAATGCGCCACATTGGCTCTACAACCATCTCGTAAGACACTGCAATGCTTTGCTTGGACGATGCTCCTTCACTGACGGTGACAGAGGCCGATCCGACAGCAAGCTGCTTCTTGTCGACAATGGTCTAGTACTGACCACCATCAAGAAAGTCGTTATGGCTCCAGCCAGAAGCAGCAACGCGTCGAAAAGCACGAGCAGCCAGAGTCGACCCTGGATCAGCGACGAGAATCCCGACAAAATCCAGAAGATACATCCCAGTGACCCCGCATGACCGCGTGGGAACCGCTTACACTTGCAGCGGGCTCGGACAAAGACAGCAAGTTCCCCATGGTACAGTTCAGCAGCTCGATCGACCCCATTGACATCACTTTCGGCTTGACGGATGCCCAACCGTCGGAGTCTAGGACGCTCAGGATGGTCTGACACTCGCGGAGGACAGCGCGCGATCCAGTGTCGCTATGAATGACAAGTGGACAGCCGACATTCCTGCTTTCGTGGCAGTGAAGACTCGTGGTGTTAGGTTTTAGCGTCTCTTGCCCCACCAAATTCACGTGCACAGCCACATTCGACCCCACAAGTGTACTGCTGTATTTGACTGCAATGAGTTGGCTGGGATTTGGCATCCCCAATGGAAATGTTACTCTCCATGCCATTCCACCAGATGCACCCGGCTTCAAACGTGATACGTGTGCGCCATCATCGTAAGGTACAAATTGGAGAAGCTGAACTGATTATCCCAACTCTTTCGAGGAAACGTTCCACTGCAGTCCCAGAGTGCGAAATTCTCCGTACGAAAGTGAAAATGTGCCACTAACAGGTTCACGCCGTCCTCGA
Organism: Phytophthora syringae; assembly: GCA_012656105.1. NCBI lineage: Eukaryota > Oomycota > Peronosporomycetes > Peronosporales > Peronosporaceae > Phytophthora > Phytophthora syringae. The sequence continues at coordinate 272,744 of JAAKBD010000546.1, read as the reverse complement.
GAGTTTCAGTCACTACTTTAATTCCTGCTTCAGTAAGTCCCTTGTCGACAATTCCAAGCAGGCCAACATTTCCGAGAACTTTCGGAAACGTGACGGAAAATACAATCCCAAAGTCCGGTGAAAGGCGCAAAATGGCAACGTGAATACCCATTCCCATCCCGTTTAAAAGTGACAATGCATTTTCGACTTCTGTTGAACTGGTACTCACATCAATTTCAGCTAACACCTGGGCATTCCACGTAAAGACAACCCGACCATTAATTTCACTCCTCCGTCGGCTCTCAGTGATTCCAACAGTAGGTGCCTCTCCTCGCAGATTATTATCTCGTAGCTCTACCATCGGAACATTTCCAGCTGATCCTGGAAAAGTTACTATCCAGAACCCACCACCATTCACACTTCCAGTTGTAGCGGGCGGTAAGAGTGACACCGTCGATAGCTGTCAACGTATTCAGAGCTGCTGATACTTCAGTTTCGCTAGCATCGTAATCGAGTGGGGAGGTCACTTCTCCCCGGATCGCAAGAGTGAAATCACCAGCCAACGTTCGTCCTTTTCCGGCTGCTACTTGTGATACAGTTTGAGTAGAACCACATGCCAAATTAGCAAGATCTCCAGCCCAGTCGATAAACGTGATGATCCAAGGTCCTCCTGCATTCCAGATACACTAACACGTCCAAACTTCGCGTTGTTAAATGCTCCACGAACTTCGGTAGCAGACGCGTCAAACTTGATGGGGTCCGATACACTTGTGCCGAAGTTGCAGGTAAACTCCCATTTAATAAATTGGTTGCTTAAGTCGAGAGATACAGTCAATTATTCATTTCCACCTGCGAAGTTAAGTGTTGTCGTCAATAATCGTTCGAACGCGACCTGGATATCCAGCAAATGCAACCAGCGTCATTCACGAAATCGGTGGGCAACAGGCTTGATATCGGGGATATTGATTTGGCCCTTTTATCGGGAGCTACCCTTCTTCGTAATACCCTTCTTCGTCGCTGGACGTGTGCAAAACGACTCCAAATGTGTATTTGTATAGTGAGACTGTCAAGCAAAAACATGAAATGCAAGCACTGCTGATCGATTACTCATGTATTTTCCCTGCTTCTGTTCCTACGAAGCATCAGCATCACTGGCTCTTTCTCCTTCTCCATCATGTTCACCCCCGCCACCAGCGCGGGCGGGCTCTCACTCGTTATCTTCTGCCACGCCACTTCATCTCCACTGCCACGGAGGGGTTCTTCCACCTTCTTTCTGAAGCACCCACTTCATCGCCGCCAGCGCGGTCGGGCTGATCTTTTGCAATGCCAGCTTCATCTCCTCTTTCGCTGGCAGGCTCTTCGCCGCCATCGACAGAGGCCTCATCCGCGTCATCCCCTGCGGTAGCAGGCCCTCTTCGGATTCATTTCTCATCGACGCTTTCGGCGTCACTATCATCCGCTTGTTTTTTAGGAGATCTCGTATGAATGCCGCAACCTGAATGTGACATCGGACGCTCGGTCCTGTTGGGTCAGAGCTGATCAAATTTCACAGCAGGTCATGACGTAGTTGGGGATAGCGATCTCGACGCACCTTATTGCACATGCCCACACTAGCACGATATCAAATTTTAGTGCACCGTTAGCATGTAGAATAAGAACCATGACGCACTTACCGTTTGTAGCCCTTGCTGCATCGCGAACAGTAGAACCGTGTCCCTTACCGCTTGGTGGCCCGTGTACGGATAGTGCATTCCGCATACTGCCGCTGGCGCCTCTTCGAATTCCATTCGCTTCGACCACACGTACTGGGCATCGTCGTTTAGTAACTCCTCCGCAGCATCTTCACAGTCTTCGTCTTCACCATCTTCTTCTGTCTTAGCTTTCCCAGCGGTTTCTTCCAGCCTCCTTCGCGTGCCGCGCTATCCTCCTCGCCGACGTGTTCTTTGTGCAGTTGATGAAACAACTAAGCCGACGAACACATTGCTGTCCCTGGCAGTATCCCTTCCTTCCAGGCGGCACCGTCTAACGTCTGGTACACTGAGTGACGGCATCTAAGGCCCTCGTGACTATTTCAGGAATGAAGGCTGTTAGTCACTAAATCACGGTGGGAAACGTACGCACTGGCCATGTCAGAGAGTGGGTGCATCGAACCTTCTTTTGACGGTTGGAACACCCCAAGCCCTGTGCGCCACGGACCAATTCGTCTCAACTGACCGGTTTCTGATCATTGCCACATGCTTGATATCAAGCATGTGAGAATTTCACAATCTTTGGAGATAGTTTTGCAAGCTTACTATATCAAGCCTTAGTAACGGGGGGTAAACATGTAGACTCGTCAACATGTTTGCAAGTTGACAATTAAAGCTTGGTCCTTGGTTGGTTAAAACGCTCGACGACCTCATGTTTTATACCGCGCCATAGTTGCAGGTTTGTGGCATCCTCGAGAAGTATCGCAGCAATGCTGAGGTGCCCCTGGTAACAGATCCCTGCTCGACTTGCTACGACTTCCGGCATGTTGGTGGCGCCAATCCCCTTTGTGGACAACTAAAGCTGATATTTTCAAATATATGTTAAAACATGCTCCAATCCGCAAGATGGAAAACCCTAATACTCCTCGAACACTTACCAAACCGCGATACTCATCCGTAATGTTCGCTTCAACGCCCCGGTTGTCCACCATTTAGACGAACTGGCGAGTGTCCACACCGTTTGCTGCTTTACGGAAGAGCTGCTCAGTGGAGGGGTTCGCGGAGAACTCACGTATTTTGCCAAGCAACACTTCTTCTGGCCGCTGGTGCATGAAAGTTGCCGTGCACCTAATTCACTTTGCAACTCGAACACGCTATCTCACGACGACCCCAGCTCTCCGCACTAAAATCACACGCACACTGATGCCCATTGCGCAGAAACCCCGGATTATCGCCAAATCGACCGAGTGTCCCGTAAACGCAAGCCGGATTCGCAGCCTCATCCTCTCAGCTGCTCCGACACACCACGGAAGGATTTAAATTGTTATCATTCCAATTGCCAGTCCACCTGCACTAATTCCATCAGCAATACAACCCTGTGGCACATTAACACACTATACCAGACTCAATCGGAACTGGGAGTGGGGGAATCGAAACAACGAACCCCGCAGTGGCAGTGATTGATTTATAGTGAGCCAATTTAAACACTTCATTGTGTTCTTAAGACTATGTACTGTCTGCAGATGGTGTCGAGTGCTCTTAGCTGATGAGCCAGCCTCTCCAAAAGATATCTCCACCCAAATGCGTTGAAATTGCGAGCAGAGGTCGCTGCTCGCATAATCCATTTTCTTAACCTAGCCCTATTGGTACCTCGTGGATGATACGCACGCTGAGGGCAAGACCGTCCGGATCCTCCTTCTTCTCCCGCTAGAAGTCTTCACCACTCGCCCACGTACATTCCAGGCTCATCAAGCGGCTACGGGTGTGCAACTTGCTGCAACCGTCACAGAGCGTACCTTCGCGCACAGTGTGCAGTCCTTCGCACTTCCACGACTCTGGTCTGTTGACAAACAATCATAGTAAGCGCCTACTATTGTTGTCTTCTGTACTGCTGGCACTGTTTTCAACAGAGCGTGCGCATTGGTCACCGCCAGGCGCAAGATGATAGCTCCCTTCTTCGCGATCTCAATCCCGGGACCCGAAGTAGATCGAGTTCTCGAAAACACGAACACCAGTCGCGTCGACCACGTACTTCTGGCCCACATCTGCCGCACCAGGTTCAGGAGACTGCCCCTCCCCCCGTCCGATCGATCGGCTTGAACGTGCCGTGCGATACTTACAGTACGATAAAGGTGCGTGTGATCTCGGCAGCTTACTGGGCGCTGCCCCAAATCGTTCTTGATTGTGCGCTTTGCTGTGCGTGGCCTACGGTTGGATTTTCATTTACTTGTGGTCCACGTAACTATGAAAATGGCACGCTAGGTGAAGCGGTCTCACCGCAGTGAAAACTGTGTTCAGGATGCGATATTTTAGCAACTACTTAGTGTTCTATGTCCAAACGAGCACCAATTCATGCAGAAATAAACAAGCTAGTGGGTATGCTATCGTTTAGATTGAATTTCACAGTTGCGGGGTTCGTTTCGGCTAAATTCCCCACTACATGCCGTTTTCCGTTTTCCGTTCCGATTGAATCAGAGACGGGGTGTTAATAACCCCAAACTTCATTATATGTGATTTCACGTATTTATTTAATCACATTTTACGATGCTAGCATTCCGGCAATCACAGAGCACTGTCACTTAATATGAACACGGATTTGTTGAATTCTGTCAAGCAACCTGCAACGGAGGGAGTATAATCTACTACACAAAGCTTCCAATGAGAATACTTCTGAGTCCAATGTACGCGTTGAGGTGTCATCGTATTTCAAGTATGGATCGAGCTTAATCACAAAAGCACACGGCATATTATACTAGCCAGCAGCTTGTACTTAAAGGAGTGTCATAAAGGCTTTAGAGACGTGGAAAATCTATCGTCAAATTACCAAAGGCACATGTGGGGGCTTCTTCTCTACATGATAAAATTTTGCACCCCATGAAGCAAAACTGATCACCGGTTTGGAACTTTACAACTACATATGGCGTATAAACCGCCGTATCAGACATACGTCGTTGAAGAATTTGACCCCTCGTCGTCTAGAACTACGACACAGCTCCAGCTTATTTGGAAGCCGTTTCTATTTATGAGGCGCGCTTGGCAAGCCTGGAGGATGCTTCTAATATCTACACAGTATATCGCTACGTAGCGTCAGCGAGTATCACGAGTGGAAATATAGAAGTGAACAATAGGGGTAGTCAATTGCGCAGCAACAAGAAGAAATGTTTTCTTGCAGCAAGTAGAAAATATTTTCCTGTGCTCCGATTGGTCACGAACATTTTCAGCTACCTGCCTCAAAACTCGTGCAGTTCAGCGTGCAGCAATAAGTAGGATTTTGGGGGAACAAAGATGAAGCAACTGAGCACGATGTCCCGATGGCAGGCCATGCGGAGCCAACACCAAGTACCCGTGTCAGCAGACTCACAGGATCTTCTAGCTGACCTGCCAGACGCATGGGGCGATGCGGCACCGCCTCGTTGTGGTCGCCCAGGAGGTCCCGCGGTGTGCGTTGATGCTGCGCTCTCCCATTATGTGGTATGATGGGACTCCCATAATGCGAAGCAGTCCACGGATAGCCTGGGGCCATCTCTATCTCCCGGTGACCTGCTACATGTTGATAGATAACTATTCAGATTGTCTAAATGTATTTACTTCGGTAGTTGCTAGATTGCTTCGTATTTGCTGCGCGATGTGAGCAGGCTGTGCCGTGACAGCTCTGAGGTGGTTCCATGGACAGTATGAGATCCACTCGGTTACACTTAATGAGGTCCAACACGAAGAAAGCTGACACCGCTACAGGTTAATGATGCGTGGCGTAGGGTCAATTGTGTCGGGGCGTAGGAAACTTCCTCTTGAATAAAAATGTTGTAAGTTGCTGCACCTTCAAGGTGGGGTAGTGAATTGCCTCCTTTTGATTGGCCGCTGCAAACTTTGCTCGGGAGCTGCAAAATAAAAATCTACTTGTTGCTGCGCAATTGACTACCCCTAATATCACAAACATTGTGAATCTTTTATATACTGGGCACGTTTGTTCATCCTGATACATTACTTGAATCGATCGTATACCACACGGCATTGATTTGGTTCGTCTTCTGACTTTCGTCCAAGACGGAAACCCCACTCGCGCTTCTTGCAATAATGAACTCGGTGATTTATCTATCTAGCCCATCCGAGGTTCTAAGACCAATTGGGTAACGGAAAGATTTGTGTAAGGACGCACACGTGCAGACGTTTTGCCGTGAATAGATCAACCTACCAAATCTTGTTCAAAATGTAATATAAAAGCTTGTCCATTTCACTACCAGACAAAATTGACGCGTTAGAGGTCCGCTGTGGACCCAAGAGTAGTGCACTTAGCCTATTGGTTGGAACTCTTCAGTATTGATGGTGAGTTAGGGACGAGACACGATATAGGTCCACTGCGGACCTCAAATGGACTTCTGGTAGTCAAATGGCTAAGGACCAGCTTAAACTGAGACTATTTCGAGGCTTCGATACATCATCCGCTCGACTTCAAATTAGTACATTTGAGTTGACTGACCCGATAAAAATCCGAGTAAATTGGTGAATGGTTCATGTGCAAGACCAAACATAAAAATCACGAACAGCATAGTCTATTTGGACTTTGTTATGTTAAGCGGGGCAAAGTCACGTCCGCTGAACAGATAAGATCCGGTCTTTTAACCTCATTCGCATTATTTAGTGACATGCGACTGAATGTGTCGACTTATCGGGACGTAGCAATCGCCTTTATGGAAGCATACGTGCGTCCAGAGCTTATAAGAAAGGACCTGCTGGATGAAAACCTGGGCATAGTCACGATGTTGCGTCTTCAGTCTATGCCCGATCGGTAACCGGTCCATCAACTCTAACGTCAATCAATTCAACAACTTCAGGAATGCTTCACATGAATGGCACCGGTTTCTTACCAAACCTCTGTTATCAACAAAAGCCATGCCACTGAAAATGTCGTTCATGGACTAATACTGTCTGTAGCACCAATATCCGAAAACACAATACAACAGCCATCACAATATAGTTGAATCGAGACGAGAAACGAGTTTTTACAGACCCCGGTTTGGACTATTTACTTGAACGAAATTAAAAAGGGTGCAGCGTTTCGTTGGCGACAGCGATGCAAAGTTTACGTGTGGAGAAAGAGTTGGCCCTGGTGAGTACTTTGTGCATGCCACCCGGCCATCGCGTTCTCATGCTGCAAAATGGGGCTGCAAAGGTCTCTTGTACATGGCACATTACATTATGACTCAAATTCCGCTCAATTTCCATTGGCAGGAGTTAGCGTAGGAGCGATCGTGATTTTTATATTCGGTCTTGCACATGAACCATTCACCAATTTACTCGGATTTTTATCGGGTCAGTCAACTCAAATGTACTAATTTGAAGTCGAGCGGATGATGTATCGAAGCCTCGAAATAGTCTCAGTTTAAGCTGGTCCTTAGCCATTTGACTACCAGAAGTCCATTTGAGGTCCGCAGCGGACCTATATCGTGTCTCGTCCCTAACTCACCATCAATACTGAAGAGTTCCAACCAATAGGCTAAGTGCACTACTCTTGGGTCCACAGCGGACCTCTAACGCGTCCAATTTTGTCTGGTAGTGAAATGGACAAGCTTTTATATTACATTTTGAACAAGATTTGGTAGGTTGATCTATTCACGGCAAAACGTCTGCACGTGTGCGTCCTTACACAAATCTTTCCGTTACCCAATTGGTCTTAGAACCTCGGATGGGCTAGATAGATAAATCACCGAGTTCATTATTGCAAGAAGCGCGAGTGGGGTTTCCGTCTTGGACGAAAGTCAGAAGACGAACCAAATCAATGCCGTGTGGTATACGATCGATTCAAGTAATGTATCAGGATGAACAAACGTGCCCAGTATATAAAAGATTCACAATGTTTGTGATATTAGGGGTAGTCAATTGCGCAGCAACAAGTAGATTTTTATTTTGCAGCTCCCGAGCAAAGTTTGCAGCGGCCAATCAAAAGGAGGCAATTCACTACCCCACCTTGAAGGTGCAGCAACTTACAACATTTTTATTCAAGAGGAAGTTTCCCTACGCCCCGACACAATTGACCCTACGCCACGCATCATTAACCTGTAGCGGTGTCAGCTTTCTTCGTGTTGGACCTCATTAAGTGTAACCGAGTGGATCTCATACTGTCCATGGAACCACCTCAGAGCTGTCACGGCACAGCCTGCTCACATCGCGCAGCAAATACGAAGCAATCTAGCAACTACCGAAGTAAATACATTTAGACAATCTGAATAGTTATCTATCAACATGTAGCAGGTCACCGGGAGATAGAGATGGCCCCAGGCTATCCGTGGACTGCTTCGCATTATGGGAGTCCCATCATACCACATAATGGGAGAGCGCAGCATCAACGCACACCGCGGGACCTCCTGGGCGACCACAACGAGGCGGTGCCGCATCGCCCCATGCGTCTGGCAGGTCAGCTAGAAGATCCTGTGAGTCTGCTGACACGGGTACTTGGTGTTGGCTCCGCATGGCCTGCCATCGGGACATCGTGCTCAGTTGCTTCATCTTTGTTCCCCCAAAATCCTACTTATTGCTGCACGCTGAACTGCACGAGTTTTGAGGCAGGTAGCTGAAAATGTTCGTGACCAATCGGAGCACAGGAAAATATTTTCTACTTGCTGCAAGAAAACATTTCTTCTTGTTGCTGCGCAATTGACTACCCCTATTGTTCACTTCTATATTTCCACTCGTGATACTCGCTGACGCTACGTAGCGATATACTGTGTAGATATTAGAAGCATCCTCCAGGCTTGCCAAGCGCGCCTCATAAATAGAAACGGCTTCCAAATAAGCTGGAGCTGTGTCGTAGTTCTAGACGACGAGGGGTCAAATTCTTCAACGACGTATGTCTGATACGGCGGTTTATACGCCATATGTAGTTGTAAAGTTCCAAACCGGTGATCAGTTTTGCTTCATGGGGTGCAAAATTTTATCATGTAGAGAAGAAGCCCCCACATGTGCCTTTGGTAATTTGACGATAGATTTTCCACGTCTCTAAAGCCTTTATGACACTCCTTTAAGTACAAGCTGCTGGCTAGTATAATATGCCGTGTGCTTTTGTGATTAAGCTCGATCCATACTTGAAATACGATGACACCTCAACGCGTACATTGGACTCAGAAGTATTCTCATTGGAAGCTTTGTGTAGTAGATTATACTCCCTCCGTTGCAGGTTGCTTGACAGAATTCAACAAATCCGTGTTCATATTAAGTGACAGTGCTCTGTGATTGCCGGAATGCTAGCATCGTAAAATGTGATTAAATAAATACGTGAAATCACATATAATGAAGTTTGGGGTTATTAACACCCCGTCTCTGATTCAATCGGAACGGAAAACGGAAAACGGCATGTAGTGGGGAATTTAGCCGAAACGAACCCCGCAACTGTGAAATTCAATCTAAACGATAGCATACCCACTAGCTTGTTTATTTCTGCATGAATTGGTGCTCGTTTGGACATAGAACACTAAGTAGTTGCTAAAATATCGCATCCTGAACACAGTTTTCACTGCGGTGAGACCGCTTCACCTAGCGTGCCATTTTCATAGTTACGTGGACCACAAGTAAATGAAAATCCAACCGTAGGCCACGCACAGCAAAGCGCACAATCAAGAACGATTTGGGGCAGCGCCCAGTAAGCTGCCGAGATCACACGCACCTTTATCGTACTGTAAGTATCGCACGGCACGTTCAAGCCGATCGATCGGACGGGGGGAGGGGCAGTCTCCTGAACCTGGTGCGGCAGATGTGGGCCAGAAGTACGTGGTCGACGCGACTGGTGTTCGTGTTTTCGAGAACTCGATCTACTTCGGGTCCGGGATTGAGATCGCGAAGAAGGAGCTATCATCTTGCGCCTGGCGGTGACCAATGCGCACGCTCTGTTGAAAACAGTGCCAGCAGTACAGAAGACAACAATAGTAGGCGCTTACTACGATTGTTTGTCAACAGACCAGAGTCGTGGAAGTGCGAAGGACTGCACACTGTGCGCGAAGGTACGCTCTGTGACGGTTGCAGCAAGTTGCACACCCGTAGCCGCTTGATGAGCCTGGAATGTACGTGGGCGAGTGGTGAAGACTTCTAGCGGGAGAAGAAGGAGGATCCGGACGGTCTTGCCCTCAGCGTGCGTATCATCCACGAGGTACCAATAGGGCTAGGTTAAGAAAATGGATTATGCGAGCAGCGACCTCTGCTCGCAATTTCAACGCATTTGGGTGGAGATATCTTTTTGGAGAGGCTGGCTCATCAGCTAAGAGCACTCGACACCTTCTGCAGACAGTACATAGTCTTAAGAACACAATGAAGTGTTTAAATTGGCTCACTATAAATCAATCACTGCCACTGCGGGGTTCGTTGTTTCGATTCCCCCACTCCCAGTTCCGATTGAGTCTGGTATAGTGTGTTAATGTGCTACAGGGTTGTATTGCTGATGGAATTAGTGCAGGTGGACTGGCAATTGGAATGATAACAATTTAAATCCTTCCGTGGTGTGTCGGAGCAGCTGAGAGGATGAGGCTGCGAATCCGGCTTGCGTTTACGGGACACTCGGTCGATTTGGCGATAATCCGGGGTTTCTGCGCAATGGGCATCAGTGTACGTGTGATTTTAGTGCGGAGAGCTGGGGTCGTCGTGAGATAGCGTGTTCGAGTTGCAAAGTGAATTAGGTGCACGGCAACTTTCATGCACCAGCGGCCAGAAGAAGTGTTGCTTGTCAAAATACGTGAGTTCTCCGCGAACCCCTCCACTGAGCAGCTCTTCCGTAAAGCAGCAAACGGTGTGGACACTCGCCAGTTCGTCTAAATGGTGGTCAACCGGGGCGTTGAAGCGAACATTACGGATGAGTATCGCGGTTTGGTAAGTGTTCGAGGAGTATTAGGGTTTTCCATCTTGCGGATTGAAGCATGTTTTAACATATATTTGAAAATATCAGCTTTAGTTGTCCACAAAGGGGATTGGCGCCACCAACATGCTGGAAGTCGTAGCAAGTCGAGCAGGGATCTGTTACCAGGGGCACCTCAGCGTTGCTGCGATACTTCTCGAAGATGCCACAAACCTGCAACTATGGCGCGGTATAAAACATGAGGTCGTCGAGCGTTTTAAATGCAGCAAGAGCACCGTTGTTAGAATCAGGAAAGCGTTGACTAATGGCATCAAGGATGGAGACGGGGTGCTAAGCTTGCATGTGTGGGAGTAAAACTATTTTAGCGATATGTACAAAATCTTGCCACCATCACTGTATAAATACTATGTTTCGTAGACGGTATAACGTACTCGTCTATATCTTTGTCGACTGGGAGCCTTCAGAAAAATGACACGTGTCAACTGTACAGAGATGGAAGATAAATCTGCAGCATTTACGTTAACGCATAAAACACACAAAATGATCGATACTTACCGGTAAAACGTGCAAAAGTTTGGCTAGGCAGGAACTTCCTATGAACTTAAAGAAGTTGGTGACAGCAAGATAGACATCGTCTCAATAGAAATATGTTGCTGATCCTACTGAGCAGCAGTATCACAGAAAGGAACTACCTTACCGCAGCTAGCCCGCACATTTCTCAAGAGTCAGCATGGTAGAGCATCTACGATGGCGGCCAGAAGCGTATAACCCAGCAGCGGATAGTAACCTTATCCGCCGTGAGCTCCAAGGGATCGACCACAGCGTGCTGGAGGAAGTTGACCACCACACTGACGAATTGAACGAGGGTCAGCGCAGCATTTACGACCAAATCATGGGCGCGGTGGACCAGCCGCGGGTGGACAATAAGCTTTTCTTTGTTTGATGGATCAGGTGACACGTGCAAATTCACACTAATCAAGCACGCCCTCGCAAGTGTGTGGCTTTCGGGGAAAATTGCAATCGCAGTCGCGTCGAGCGGGATCGCGGTGTTACTGCTCATGGGCGGTCGCACTGCGCACTCTACGTTCAAGATTCCTTTTGAGTTGCATGAAGAATCGACGTGCTCCATTACGAAGCAGTCAAAGCTGAAGCACTTGATTAAAAGCCAGTTTGATTATCTGGGACGAAGCTCCAATGACGCACCGACACCACGCTGAAGTAGTGGATCGAAGTTTGCGCGACATCATGGACAACGAGCACGAACCGTTTGGAGGGGAAACATTGGTGCTGTCTGGAGATTTCCGTCAAATGCTTCCTGTCGTTATTCGAGGAACAGCGGCTGAGACGATCAACGCATGCCTCAAGTCCTCCCGCCAGTGGCCGCATTTTCTCCAAGTTCGTCTTACTGAAAATATGCGCGTGAAGACCACCGATAGCGAGACGACTGCGGCTGAGATGGCAGCATTCTCTGAGTTCGTGTTGCAAGTCGGTGAAGGAAGACACGATTTAAATCTAGAGCTTGGGAGTGACTGCACGAAGATTCCCTGCGATATGCTAATCGATAACCCACCGCCGGAGATTGATGAAGACGTGGAGATTGCTCCTGGCGCCATTCCGATGAATCTCACCCGGATGATTGATGCCATGTATGCCGATGTCAACAACCTCGAGATTTCTACGGACGAATACTTTGCGAACCATACGATCCTGACTACTACGAACAAGATGGTAAACGGGATCAACGAGGTGGTGGGTGCGCGTCTGAACGGTGATGCCAAAGAGTAGCTATCAATTGACGCTCTGGGGATGACGTTTCCGGTAACTACTTCGAGCAAGAGTTCCTAAATTCGGTGAACATCAAAGGTATCCCACCGAACAAACACACACTCAAGAAGGAGCGCCAATCATGCTGATGCGGAACTTGAACGCCGACCTCTGATTTTGCAACGGTACGCAACTTCGGGTGGTGGGACTAAGAGACCATGTCATCTACGCAAAGATCATGACGGGTGAGCGTAGAGGACAAGACGTGCTGATTCCGAAGAACGCCTTCATCAGTGACGGTAAACCGGGGGCTTTCACATTTCGATTGCGGCGCAAGAAGTTCCCAGTCATGAGCGCATTCACGATGACTATCAACAAAGACAAGGACAAACGGTGCACAACCTGAGACTGTAACACTTTTTCCTGCTTCAGGTATTTCTCCTGCACGGGCTTGAACAAAGCCACACCCTCTTCGTACGGGGCTGACAATGTAACTCGTACACTCGCCATAGCGTTCTTCCACTACCGTCCTCTCTTCGGTCCTAACGCGAGCCTTCCTCCGTCGTGTGACCGCTGCGTGTCCTCATCCGTGCTCGAACCAGGGCCTTCGAAAACCATTGGTATTTAGTAAGAAGTAGAGAACACAGTACATTAGTGGTCGACAAATTTCACAGGAAAAACACTTTGTATTACCACGGTCGACGCGGATGTGTTTTGACCAATCTTCATCGAGTAGAATTGACCACCCCTTCGAGCGAAGCTCAACAATCATCAACAACTAACTTTTGTTTTTTGTAGGGAGGGAGCGGAAGTTGTATTTGGACGAGGATGTCGATCGAAACGATGAAGGACACTTTCGCGTCAGTCGTCCATCGTTTTCTGCTTTGCTGGACTTAATCCGTGAAGATTCTGTCTTCATACCTGCTGGCCCGTCGTGTTTTCTGTGTGGGAACCAGGGCTGCCGAAAAATAAATTTGTGTGGCAATTATTACAGTGGATTTGAGCCAATAATTTATTTCGGAGTGCTATCATTCAAGTATCGATTATTTATTAACCGAACATGGTGATTTCAATAATCTATTGGGACCGACGGCAATAATTTATAGTTTGAGTATTTGAAAAGTGCAGCACTAGACGTCAAAAGCGGTAGTACGGTTCTTCAGCGCCGCTCGTACCACGTTCGGGAAGCAGCCGCATTCGCTGCAGTCGTACAAGCTGGAGATGGTTTCTTTTGCGCGAAAAACGCGGTTGGTAATCCTTCAACACAACGTTGAAATTGCACCAGTAATTTATTTGCTGTTTTTGGTGGATTCAATAATCTATTGCTATCTGTCTGCTTGCAACATCAATAATTTTGGTTCTTCAATGTGCATGCAATACATAAAAATGCAATTAACGGCAGCCCACTGGGAACCGAATTACACCTGCTGATTTTGCTCATGTTCGTAGGGAGGTCTGGGCACGAGAACACGTCACCTAAGTTGGCTCCGTTTTTGGGGTTGGCAAGAGTTCAACCAAAAACTACGTTCAACGCACAACCAGTGCGCTGTTGCGTTTACGAGAGAGCACCGTTACATGGCAGATGAAAGGGAGCGGCATATGATAGCTCAGCGCATTCATGACAAGCACGGATTCATGAATTGCGTAGGTCTCGTTGACGGAACGCTGTTGTCGTTGGAATTCAAGCCACAACAATATGATGAAGATTACTTCTCTCGTAAGGGCGGATACTCGTTGAATGCATTGATTATTTGCGACGATATAGCCCGAGTGCGTGAAGCTGTGGTGGGTTTGCCGGGCAGCGTTCATGACAATGGAGTGTGGTCAACCAGCAGATTTTGTTGGTCACCCGACAGCTATTTCGATCACAACCAGTATTTGCTTGGAGACTCTGCATGTCAGCCATCAGCCGTAATGGTTCCGGCTTTTAAGAAGCCCCGAATGCAGACTTAGATGTGCACAATAAGTACTTCAATACCCTGCTAGCCAAAGCTCGGATCAAGACGGAACACTGCATTGGTTTGATCAAGACACGATTTCAGTATATGCGTGGCCTTCGTATCAAACTGACCGGAAAGATACGCATGCGACAATTTGCTTCGCTTTATATCCTGTGTATTCGTACTACGCAATCTGGTGATCTACGAGCCGGTTCCAGAGGAGTGGAAATATGACGTGGAGAAGTACGGGAACGGCTTCGGTGAAGAAGATGGGCTTAATGGGCCCATCGCTCGAAATGGTGCAGGTGGTGAGCGGCGTCAACAGCTTTTCCATTACCTACTCGAACTCCGGGGTGGTAATCGGGAGTACAGCGTCGTTCTCATGGAGAGGGATACCTTCCGCATGTAGTTTGTGGCGCTCACGTAGTCGTATCACCTTCCGAGCGAGTACACAAGCATCTGCTTGTTCCTCGAGGTGCTGCTTGCGACTGATTCGGCAATGTGCACTAACTTCAGTAGCGTTAGCGTCTGTCTTCGCACGCTTCAGGTTACGACTCGGCATCTGAAATACTATTTCTTCCGCAAGCTGTTGCTTCGTGAGGTCTACCAAAGGATAGTTGGAGGACGGCTCGTCCACCATGTCCTTGATTTTCTTACTCGTTGATCCAATTGTGCGTGGTGTGCTCGATGTTCTCTTGCTATTTTTGGCGTGCGATTGGACGTGAGCAGTTGGGTTCGGTCCTTCGAAAGCTTCGCTACTTGGTGCCATGTCCTCCCCGGCTTCTGTACAGATACGCGCGACGTTGTTACCGCCAAGTACTCAGATTTCCGTAGCAGTAGACCAAGCGTCGAAGGTTTCCTCATCACTGCTACTTTGGCTTGCTTCAAAATCGTCGGTATTGAGCATCAATGGCTTCGTGCTGTCGCGGTCGCTCATGATGTCGAACAACTCGTAGTAGTATGGGCAGCGAACACGAATTACGTCACGGAGGCATTTCTCGTCCTCAACCCCCGGCCCATAGCACCCAACCAATCAGCAGCCGCCTTGAAAGACTGCTCGATACTAGCGATCCACGTCTGAACATCTTTAGCAGACCGATTGGTAGTCACCCACAAGATCCAATGAAGCGCACAATTTCTCCTGCGATGGTGCTTTTAGTTTCGTCATTCTGTGCGTCGCAACCACGGTAACGAGAGTAGTTGGTGCCAGTAGTCATCCTGTCACTGATGCAGCTGTTAGAGCTAATACTTGGAGTGGGTCCGTCGTTATGCCACGCTCTACATCAACATATTTCAACGATTTCAACACAGCGTTGACAACGTTGAAGCAACGCTTACCGCAAACCGCAACGTGGACATCCTTGTCTTTCGCCAAACATGACGAGTAAGTCCGTAAAACACGCCTGGCGAATCTGTTTCTGACACTTGGAGGGATTGGCGCATCGAAGCAGTACTCCATCCTCGGGGTTGTTATTCGCTACTTTCTTGCACGACTTGAACTTACACAGCAACGTCATGGAGATAACAGTCACGTTAGCTTGTAAGGCTTCTTGACGATTTACAAATGATACGCACCTTGAAAACTGTGTGTTTAGCGAGACCCGTTCTGGTAGTCTGTACTAGATGAATCCTGGCCACTGCTTCCTCCAGCCGACGATCTTATGTGTTTGCGTGTATGGCCCTGTCGCAGTGTCGGACCATACGCACGGGCCAAATGAACACCGAGCGCATCCTGTCCAGCAATGTCTTTGATATAAACATATGGTCATGCTGTTGCGAGAAAAAATCTCCGTCCTGCGTCGATTTTGCCACAGGAACTTGGAAAATGTCTGGCCAATGAGCATCTGTCGTTTTGGCGGAGAAAAATAGTCATTGTTGTTGTTGCCAGAGTTGGCGACAACTATTATGCGTCAGAGATCTTTCTGATGCGAATAAGTCATGGAATGCAGTAGGTCAACATAATCAATTATCGCATTATGGATACATTCTTAGCCGAAAACTAGCATCTAACGCAGGCTGTTACCCCCCACAAACACACACACAATGAATTAATTTCTCAGATTTTGGGCCAAATCGAGTTCATCGACCCATTTCTCTATCAATACTGCTCTGTTAGCATAAGCAAAAATAGGTCTGTATCAGCTCTATTCACACCCGCTCACCCGGCGAAAAATGGCCAAAATTATGTCCCGCCCTGCTCATAAAATGTTTTAAATACACCACGTTAAAGGCAGGCTAAACAAGGATCTGTTTTGCCTGCCCTCAGTCGAAATTGTTTTATGAACAGCGCTACTTCAAGTTGCTCGAGTTTCCCGACGTCGAGGATGGTGACCTCATGGAGCTCCTCCCTCTCCCGCTTGCACCATGCGACTACAATTTATCCTCCAAGAATTACGAGACATTGAATCGGTCTCCAAAGCCTTCCAAGACCAAAACGTCTACATGCTTGACGTGCGTCAATGGTTTGACGAACTTGTTGTAGCAAAGCGGCAATATGCAAGTTATCTGGGTAAGTTCAGTTATATATACTCAGTGTCGTATGTAATATTCTGACAATGGTTTGTGTCATGTTGCACAGACCCTTGAGCCATCGTTCACAGCCCCGACTATGAGTCGGGCTGTGGCCGTGTGCTCCGTGGCAGGACCAACCGCCTCACACTAGCCGAAAGGCTGCTGTGCTACAAATTTGCAGCACTAGTTCCAAGCGCCGAGTCCGCCGACGCCGACGCAGCCGAGGATTCTGAGTCCTTTGTCGAGCGCCATCGCAAGCGCAGTCGGCTTGCAGAATCCGAGGTAGAGTACAAGCAGGTACGCAGCATCTCGCCCACGTCGAATGCCGTCGAGCCTTTTTTAATATCGCTCGGGTGACGTTCGGGTAGCAGTGGCACGGCCTACTGCCACTTACCTTCGAGATGATATTGTTTTCTGCATGAAAACCGCTCGTACTGTGGGATGTAAGCACCCCTCGAAGGAAGCATTTTGCCTCCTTCTATACTTAGCCAGCCTAAGGGTTGGAATGGCTACATGTTTGTTTGCCTCCTTTTATTTGCAAACTTCTTGGATATGTATAGTATACAAAGTCCCTGTCATCGCGAACAAGTTAATATGTTGTATTTGACAATATGTTATGGAAAGGCCGAAACAGTTTTGATCTCGCATGTTGTATTATATAACGGTTGGGGGAGGTAGCCGACCTGGCATCGCCGTGCTTTTCCAATGGACAGCTGTATGTTGCGCTGCCGAGAGTTACTGCCAGATCGAATATCAAGATTCTTATTGAATGTCCGGAGCTGGAAGACGAAGATTGAGTATACACCACGAACATTGTCTGCAGGCAGATCTTTGACGATGCGTAGGAGAGGAGGAGCAGTTTTATATTGCATATACATAGCATTGATAACCATGATTATTTCCATTCAGTCCTGATATTTCGCCGAGCAAAGAGAGGCATGCCCCAAATTGAATCTAACTCGCATGGAAGGAAATCATTTGCCCTCCGCGCGAAGCGGAGGCGGGCATGCCACATGTTGGGACAAACCATGTCTCCACCGCCGCGTAGCGGCTGCGCCAACTAGTTATAATACTTCCAGAGAAATATGTCTGTGCGTGGTGTGTCTGACGGCATCGCGGCGGAAAACATGCAGCCGAGCGCACGGAGCGGGGGGCGCTCATTGGTCGAAATGCTGTCTTTAGCTGCCTTGCGGAACGAGGCGGCCCCGTTGGCTGAAATTGAAAATATTTGATTGGATAATAATGCATTTGATGTGGATTACATTATATAGTGTGCACTACAATAAATATGTGAAAATTGCAATTCAGCGCGCGCTACAAGGTTCGCTGCGTGTATGTATATAAGACAAACTCATAGACCACTTCTACTACGCATAGATCGCCCTACCGGCAGATGAACCTCCTAGTGTCAACTACGCATCGATATAAACAGACGTCACATCCTATCACGCATAGGTAGATATACCAGTAGGCAAACATCATAGACTACTTAATATGCATAGATAGCTCTACCGGTAGGTAAACTTCATAGATTGCATTCATAAATATATCTACATGTACCGGTACGTTCATACATCTGAGGTTGTATTATTGTGAAAACAGGCGACGGTATGTATATTATACAAACCTCATAGACTACTACGCATAGATAGCCCTAATGGTAGACAAACATCTTAACCCTACTACGAATAGATAGCACTACTGGTAGACAACCCTAAACCGGTAGATTCCCATAGCTGAGGGGGATGTTTATCACTCGAAGCCACAACGAAGGCCACAACGAATGGCATGCGTTCTGATTGGTTAGAACTTTGCAGTTTCAAGTTTGTATTTATATCTGACAAAGTGATATTGGGGGTGGGGGTGGCTTCACTTCCTGCAGAAACTACATTCAACAAGCGGGATGTCGATAGATTTGTTGACTGTGCATGGATATAATGAAGTGGAGT
The DNA here is from genome assembly GCA_012656105.1 of Phytophthora syringae. Taxonomy (NCBI): domain Eukaryota; phylum Oomycota; class Peronosporomycetes; order Peronosporales; family Peronosporaceae; genus Phytophthora; species Phytophthora syringae. The sequence goes on along the minus strand of JAAKBD010000546.1, from coordinate 254,077 downwards.
TGCATGCTACGTTCCAGACTGTAGGTATGGCAGGCGACTTTATTGAAGACTATGCACTCAACGCGAACATGGCTATCAAGTGTGTCAAGAACTGTGGTTCGTACAAGTGTTGGAAGTGCACAGATGTTGCCTGCTCCTGGTTTGTTTCCTTTTCAGAAAAACGAGTACGCTCGACTCCAGAAAGTCATCGCAAACGACCTGCTTCCAAGCAATCACTTGTAGCAGACGGAATGTGGTACATATCGAAGCTTAATCTGCAACAGAAGCAATGCTGCTTCAGTCCAGCTGACCCCACTAGCGCTCAGCTCATGCGACTACCTGGATTTAAGGCTGCGGTTATTGAGGGTCATAAAACAACAAAGGCTCGTGTAGTGAGCAGTTTGCAGCATGTTGACGGTGTCGATGTATCAAACAGGTCGGCTACTGTGTATCGCAAAATTTAAGAGACTAAAGCTCGAATGGTAAGTGATCCAGTGTCTGAATTTAAGGTTTCGCCTGCGTACTTGACGCGATTCGCTGAAAACAATCCTGGCTCACGGGTATGCTGCCCCGTCGATCGATCAGGACGCTTCTTCAGATCGTTTTTATCGGTGGGCCCGCTCTTGTAAGCACAATCAATGCTTCTGCCTGTATGGGAATGTGATCGAACTCATATGAGACTGCGCAAAACGAAGAATCCTAGTTAACCATTCGGTAATTTGCAAACTGGGCACACCACCGTAACGCGGGTGATCTCCTCTACCGAATAAGCCCAACTACGAAATAATTCATTCAGCCGTTTCGGAGCAATGTTGCTGTAAAGCTTGTCTCCTCCGAACCAGTCGGACCGATTTTTGTTTGTTTTAGTGGATGAGGAGTAAGGTTGCGCAGCGGTTCGATAAGGACCGGTCTCAGCGTCTAATTAAGAGTCCTTCCGGTTCAAATCGGACCGAATGTGCCAGACTTTTCAAAAATCGACTGTATATTTAAAATTTAGAGATGTTGGGTCACTAGGATACTTGAAATACGTCACTCAAATTACGACCACATTTGGGTTATTCAATGTGCCCCATGTTTGCCGCTCGTCATGAGGTCGTCTCCACTTGCGCGTGCATCCTTAAGAGCTAGGAGCGCATAAGCCGTCTGTGATTACATAACTGCTTTCTCCCTCGGATGGGCTCCCTCTTGCCCCGCTACTTAGGCATCATGACCTCATTTCTGTCGCTGGCGCTGTCAGGGAGCACTGCCATCCAGCTGTCCCATATTTATTCTTCGTCGATACTCCGTTGCCAAATTTAGAGATTTGAGACCCCCCTCCTGAGAAATTCACTTATGTCCGAAAAAGTCAGCCAATCGTTGAAGCCGATTTTCTCGAAAACAATAAAATGTTGACTAGCATCGTTTTGTCCTGCGCAGTCTCATATGAAACACGAGCAATATACGTCACACTTGTTGGTAAGGACGGAGACAAGAACATTGTGCCCGTAGCAGTGGCTTTTATCCACAAAAAAACACCGACAACTTTTTTTTGCGCATTGCATCGCTGGAATTTGTCTGCACAATTGTCCTACAATTGTCGACCGCGGTAAACAACTCTTGGCACAAGTTGCACTTCGTCGTATAGGATTAGCGATTCATCTGAAGTTTTGTGCGGTCCATATTCGGTGCAATACTGTGGACAAGTTCAAGAAGTTGGGCGTGAAGAAGAGCAACGTGAACGACCACATAATGGCTCTCCAGGCGTCGAAGACGACGTTAGAGTACGAGGAAATTTTCTAAAAGCTACGGAAGCGCTTCCCAGAACCGATTGTATTTGGTGTAGGCCTTAGGCAAAAGGAAGAGTTTGTCTGATCTTACATGCAGGGCATACATCCAACAAGTTGGACTGTACTCGTAAACAGCAATTGCAATGACGATGAAGAACGCTGGACAAGTCGCACTTGGACCGACGTAGAAAGCTGTGGATCGCGATTTCCTCTTTGGAGTTCGTTCAACTAGCGGTATTGAAGGCGATTACAACGGTATGCTGTGGAACCGCTGTCGGAATAACTTACCCCTCAAAGCTTTAATGGCAATCTACAAGCGGTCGATCAAAGTCACCACAAAAGTGAAAACGAACGCGGACGACTGGGTAGCCGGAGACTACGATATTACACCACACGCCCAAGAACGTTTTGATCGTGAGAAAAGTCAAGTGGCGAAGCTCACGGTGATGCCGGCAAAAGTCCCGATATGCTACGTATTCTACGCGTTCGACCGCAACGGTATTGCGTCCAGCACTTTAATGTACGAGACGGACATGTCAAAGGGGACCTGTACACCTAGCAGACCCTCCGAGCAGTTGGGTATTCCGTGTCGCCATATTCAAGCTGTTTTGTTCTACTTGAACCGCCTGATCCCGGCTGTCATGTCGATGCCCCAACGAACCGGGAACTACCTGTATTTAAGAACAACGCCAGCGTGAGCCTTCAATAGTGTCGTCAGGACCGTCAACAACACAATCCTACCAGTAACTGTGAACGCAAGAACAACAGCAGCTAAGAACAGCAACACGGGGAGAATCCGTAGTCGTATAGGCAGTATTCAGGCACGAGCGATAAGCTCTGGGTCGATCTTATATGGCACGGGTTGAGCTTGGCCACGAACGGGCAGCTGCCCAGTATCTCTAGCAGCTTCTTCTTCTTCAGACGGCAAGACGTCAGCAGGCGTCCCCATGCCGCCGCCCCGTACAACTTGTTCGTAAGTGGCTATTTGAATGAATCTTGAAACTGCAAAGTTCTAACCAATCAGAACGCATGCCGTTCGTTCTGGCCTTAAGTGATATGTTGGCCTTCGTTGTGGCTTCGAGTGATAAACATCCAGCTGAGGGTGCATTATAGTGAAACCGGGCAGAATATCTGACACTCGGCTGTTTAACCTTAATATTATGCTACCATTCGCGGATTTAAACCTACTTTAATGGGTTTATTAAAGACCGATGTGCATAGACTAAACTTTATGGGTGTTTTGCAGACCGATTTACATAGACGTTAGCCTTAATATTACGCTCTACCTAATGTTATGGGTTCATGTTACAGACCAATTTTCGGAGACTTTAGCCTTAATATTACGCTACCAATCACAGATTTGTACCTGGGTTTATTATAGATCCATTTACATAGACTTTAGTCTTAATAGTAACCCTTTCGCGAGCCACTTATGTTAACTATGGTATGCAACATCAAGTTGTTCGATTATAAAAAGTAGCAAAATTCCCCTTTAACAAAATCACGGTACTGCCATTGTCTATATCTTGTAATATTTTAACTTCAATTATTTGCTATAGGTACGTAACGGATGTTTGACTTGATTTGAGTATACCTCAATGATTACTGATAATACTGATCATGATTTGTTACAAAATAATGTATATACAAACTTGAAGTTGCGTCGAAGGTCGCATTTTTCGCCCTTTAGAGGGATAAATTCTACCATGTTTTGAAAAGGGCCTAAAAGGGCGAGAAATGCGACGTTGTATCGCGAAAGGGTTAAGCTACCAATCGCAGATTTGTACCTAATTTTATGGGGTTTTAGATACCAATTTACATAGACTTTAGTTTCTCCGCCTCCATCGCCAACGACCCCATTGGACAATAGGCAAATGATAACATAAGTCAGTATATTGGCTAAAACGTTTCAATTTTGTAACATAAAAATAGGTAGGTAAATTATTTGCCGAAGCGGAGACGGGCATGCCACATATTGGGACAAACCATTTCACCACCGCCGCGTAGCGGCGGCGCCAGCTAGTTATTAATACTACGAGAGAAGTCTGTCTGTACGTGTGTAATTTTGTGTCACGTCTCCGACGGCAAATGCTCATTGACCAATTTTAACTGCCGAGCATAGCGAAGGTGGCCCCCATTCGCAAATAATAGTTAGCACGGTATATGATTGGGTGATAATATTTATTTAGTGTGTGCCACATCAACCACATGAAATCACATTGTGCCCCCATTTTGAATTCGGACGCGCGCTGGAACGCCACGACAAAGAATTGCGGGTTCTACTCATAATTTTCATGGCCGGTTGGTTGAACCGCCCGACATCAGTCACCCGAGCAATGGCCCGACCGTCGAATAGCATAAATTATGTAGTATGACGGTTGCGTGTCCATTTGTCGGCTTCTCCACTAACGCCCGCGTCCGAGAACGAGTGTTGCTGTAGCGCCCAACACCGTCGAAGCCTCGTGTCCTGCAAGGTAAGACAGCACCGCTGACTATTAGTGAGTATGGGAGTGGACTTGGGGGAGGGGGCAAGATCGTACAGCCTTCACGGCAGACTGTGTCCGACCCGCCAAGACTGTCAGGGCTGAAGTTTCTCTTCGAGAAGTTGTAGGTCGTCTACGGGCACACTGGGAGAGGACTTACCGGTACGCTTGTGAAACTATTGTTTGACGAATGTGGGCAAACGAGGTGACTCGTTACCTCGATCGCACTCCGTGGGATGACCTTATTGCTGCGCCGCTACTCCCGTGCGTATTAGGACTCCTGAGATTCAATAGGCGCGGCAGTGAATATCAGCGACTCTCGCATGGAGACACGGGTCGTCATACCCGACTACCTATTGAATGCTGTACTACGTAGTACAGTGTAGTCGGCAAAGTTGGCACCCACGTGCATGATGATCCCGGTTCATACACGTGGGTGCCACTCGAGGATTACTTAGCAGGTACTGGTAAGTACGAGCGGATGATGCAGTTTAACTTATTTTATCCAATGAGCGAAGGCTGTTGATTGCTCGGTGGGGTTCGACAAACCTACCCAGATGTAAAAAGATAGCCGGAATTCACAATAAGCTGCGTGTGTCTATTCAAACCAATCTCCAAGACCACTACGCACAGATAATTCGAGGCCCCCGGGACTTGTTAAGAGGTTGTATAAGCCCACTGGGTGTATTCCTGCTGGGGGGTCGTAGGACAAAGGGGTCTAAGAAAACATGGTTATTATTAATGATATGTAATTATATTATTGATATTAGCTAATGAAGAGTATTAGTTCCTCTCGCCCATTCTGCGCGTGATTACTACTGTGGCCCTGTCTATTGACTACAAACTGGACAGCGAGGCTGCTCAAGCTGACCGTGATAGGTTCTCTAGCTCACTCGACCGTGTCATTTTTAATGAGCAAAAAGGATATCGCACGAAGACCACAGTACTATCTGGCCACGGAACCTTAACAAAATCGACTGCGCAATTATGCAACGAATACCTCTCCAGGCCGTAAGGCCTGTTACTGTGGGAAAGTGATCGGTGTTTATCAAAATCAATTCCAAGATATGAGTGGTAGACGGTACAGCGTGCTGCGTTATCATATCAATTTCCACCCTCCTACACCAATATCTGCTCTATATGTTGTTCGGTTTGAGCGTAGACTTTGGTCTGTGCGATCCTTCAACGTCTATGATTCTAAAGGACAACTCCGTTCCCCAAAGAAAGAAAAGAAAAAGCCCACAATTCTGACCCATTACCCCTTACAACCAATCCCTGAGTGAGCCGCGAGGCCCAGGCATCGAAACCGACAGTTCACCACGCTCGCCAAAGGAAAAAAATGACCAGAAAACAAAGGTGGTGACTGCTCGCGCTTCAGCACAAAGCCGAAGCTTCGTCTCCAAAGGTATTGAGACGTTACGATAAATCATGAGTGCTTCAGGGGTAACAGTGGCGGTGAGGTACCAAAAGATGAACGGGGTTTTACTTGGCTATATGATATGTTTACTATCGCATCAGATTAAGGTTCGCATGTAATTCTGAATAGAGCTGCGGTATATGTTGCTCGAGAGGGGGGTATCGAACGGGGTAGCCCGTGCGTCATGCTTGATACGTACTCTGTCGGAATCGTACGGGTCATATCCCCATCCAAGTCAAGCCCCAAAACCATCAAGTGCAGTGCCCTTTCTGATGGTGAAACTGAAGACGACAGTGGGTTTGGGCCTGAGAGTCTGGACGATAGTATTTCGGGTAGCGTACATGATGCAAACACGAAGGCGTTGACTGTACAACCAAAGACTGCAATCAAGATGACACCACTCATGCGAACGAACGCCTTCTTCTTGGAATCTCAGAGGCAGGCAAAATCGTCCCTGGAACAGCAGAGAGAGGGCCAGGGACAGCAGGACCAAGACTAAATGGCGTGAGGTGACAAAGTCTTAGAAACAAAACGAGAGTAATTGCTTTCGGTACATTACGAAGGCGTTCGAAGGAAAGGTAATGTTGCGCTTGATGTAGGAAATTAAGAAGTGAGCTTCACCGTGTGTTAGTCGGCATGACTACCTGCTACTAACCCCGTCTACTCTCCTCCTTGCTGTTGTCTTGCTGCAAAAGCTCGATCGTGTACTCGTTCGTCCTGTTGCTCGCGTTGTCGTCAACACTGGTGGCTAGCACCGTCCTGCGTGAGGGATCTAGACATCCCAGCTGGATCGGCAGCATTCAAACACTCCTCCCCGATAGTGACGGAGACCATGCCAAACCGCAGACGGCGCGCAGCTTCAAGCCGGTGTGTCGAAGACAGAAAATCTGGTAGTGCCGAATTGAAGCTGTGCATGAAAGAAAATCATGTGTCGAAGCTGGTCATCAGACTTGCCTGCTACATAGATGCTGACTTTGGCGGCGATAAGCAAGACCGGAAGTCCTTTAGTGGTTCGATCCCCACCATGAACGGTATCACGGTTGGTTGGGCATGCAAGAAGCAAAGCGCGGTTGCGCTGTCTACTGTAGTGGTGGGGTTTGTTTCGGCGTCCTGCGGTGGACAAACCTTCTGGGGCTCAGAGATCTTGTGCGCGAGCTCTGCATTGCAATTCGTCTTCCGCTCGCTCTCTATATCGCCAATCAAACTGCTATCAAGCAGATCGACAACGAGGCAAGCTCCGGAAGGGCCAAGCATGTTGACATTCGGCACAATTTTTACGTGACGATGCCGTTAAACGAATCGTCAGCCCGCTGAACGTCGAAACCAATGAGATGCTCGCTGACATGCTCATGACGGCTCTACCTGCCCCACGTGTACTTGCGTTCCAAACCAAGGCTTCGCGACGCCACCACACGTATTTGCGCAGTACACAAGCACTGAGTAGTATCGCTCATCCCCGAAAACGTCGTCTGCTGGATGGACACATATCAATAGAGAACAAGGTACGTATGCAAAAGCTGTGGACAAATTATTTTCTATATTCAACTCGGCTACGCGAGCAGTCAATCTAGTCAAGATGTTAAAGTGGTGGAAGATCCGAGAATGCATTTTGGGGCCGGGTCCAGATGCGATTTCGGTGCGTCGGCGTGGTGGAAGAAGAGCGTCGCTGGTTCGACTCTCCCATGTGAACGTAAGATAATTGTGCTTTCGTACCTTCTTTTGTATATACTCCCTCCGTTTCAGATTAGTTGGCCGATTTAAAAAAGCTTTGTATCGTATTAGTTGACGCCGTCATGGGATTGGCGGAATGTTGAAATCATGGCATGTGATTGGTTACATGCATCCAATCACAGCGAATGCGTTTTGAGGTTTATTGATGAGCACTGGGTTTTTATTGATGATGAAATTAACGTGAGTGGACTGCATTTTTAGCTGTCCGCACAGCAGCGTCCGCACAGCAGCGCTGGCGCCATTCCAAAAATGGCGGGAGATCACCGCAAGTCTAACAAGGATCTGTCTCCAGCGGCACGCCTCGACATTGCCGTGATTCTTCTAGAGAAAGCCACCAGCCTGAAATTATCGTATGGAATCAAGAAAGAGGTCGCTGAGCGATTTAAATGCAGTCCAAGTTCAGTTTTCAGAATCTGGAAAGCGACTACTAAGAGCATGAAGAATGGAGACGGGATGCCAACGTTGAAGAGTAAACGACCCGGCAAATGTGGACGCAAGAAGCGTCTGACGGATATTGCTGCGCGGGTGAAAGAGTTGCCGTGGCGTGAGCGACGCACGATGCGATCAATAGCTTCTGCGATTGACGTCTCTCCAGCATCTGTGCAACGATCATTTGACTCGGGGAGATCGTCCGTCATACGAATTCGATCAAGCCGCGACTAACAGAGGAGAACAGGTTTTCACGGTACGTGTTTGCACTATTGTGTTCTCAGAAATTGGACTGACTGACCGCTACATACAGACTAGCGTTTGCTTTATCATTTGTGAATACAGAGACGTATGAATTTGACAGTCTTGACAATCGAATTTTCATTGACGAGAAGTGGTTCTACATGACCGAGGCGGACAGGACAATCTATCTTGCTCCAGACGAGGTGCCGCCACATCGGACTTGCCAGTCGAAGCGGTTCATCACGAAAGTGATGTTCATGGCAGCCGTGATGCGACCAATCTACGCAAGTGATGGCTCGCTGCTTTTCGATGGCAAGCTTGGCATGTGGCCATTTATACAGCGTGTTGAAGCTCAGAAATACTCTCGGAATCGACCCGCTGGAACGCTCGTAACCCGCGCTGTCAACGTTGGTCGTGAGGAGCAGCCCATGACGGCTACGTCTTCTCCAGCTGCTCAGTGTTGTCGGCCGGGAGATCCAGCACCTGGCCCGGGAAGCTCGCGGACGCCAGCTTGGTCGTGGCCGCGGACGCGGCGGGCGCGCGGACGCCCACCACCACCGTCGTCTTGTCCAGCGCCAGCGGGCACACGAACCCGTCGTTGTAGTCCGTGTGCTCGCCGATCAGGTTCACGCGGCCGGGCGCCGCCGCGATGGTCAGCGCCTTGCGCGGCACGTCCGCGAACTTCTTGAACGTGGAGTAGAAGAGCGCCACGGCCTGCTCCACCACGTTGACGTTGCCATCTTGCTTCGTGTGTGTTGTTGTGAAGAGGGGGATCTCGCTACTGTTTAAGCAAATAAAACCTCAGATATACCAATCTTGTAAAACCTCGTTTACAGATTAATCAACGGCACGGCGGCTACCTGCACTTTGTATGCAGATCATGCTTTCAGCTTTCAGTGGCAGGTTTTACGAGCGGTTTTAGCTACGACTGCACCATCGCACGCGTTGCAAACTGCTCTTTATTTTTATGTGCAGTTTGCCTGGGGTTGTAAGTCAAGATACTCCAATTTCCGCAAAAACATGATTCGGTCAACTAATCTGAAACGGAGGGAGTATCTTTTTGTAACTCTGTCATCATCTGTCTTGTAGCACGTCCACATATAGCAAACATGCAGCGAATTATGCGCAGCTTCTTTTAGGTGTTCGGTCAGGACCTTCCGGGATAGACTTTCAATGTTGACTCGAGTCAGCTTATCCGCCAAGATTGAGAGCGGTTAGTGATTTATCGTCCGGATGGCACCAGCGCAGCATGATACCACGTACGCACCGCTGAACGCCGCCTACTTTGCAGGGGCGTTCACTTCTTCAATTGCATTGGACTATGTCACATCTCGATTGTTAGGATGGTTTCAGCAATACCCAATCGACCCTCACGGTTCACGCGACGCTCAGTGGCAAACGTAGATGCATGTATTGCCTTTACACCGAATGAGCTCATTCAACATCCAATGTCCGCCTTCTTTAATAGAAAATACTTCATGTGAATGACAACATCTTCTGTCTTGGGGTTGTCCATCATCGCCGCTCGCAACCTTTGATTTCGTATCAATTGCGAGGACCAGCGACAAAGAATCTCTATAGCACTCGGTTTGATGTCACGGGTCAGAAGCCGGACCTCCGATAGATACTTGGCCTTGGCGACAACCTCGGGGTTCAGTGCCCGCTGAAGTCATCCCAAAGAAGAAGAATTGTGTCCTCCGTCCAGTGCCTGTCTCCGAAATGGAAGTCTAAGAAGCAATGGACAGCAGCTCCGTCCACCGAGCCGACTCATTGCCGTAGATCTGGAGACTGTGCTTGTCCTGGAGATGGCGAATCTCCTTCCATAAGGGCTTGCCAAAGCCATGCCGCAATCGTGAGTTCTCATTTGCCGTTGTTGAGACCTTCGACTGGTCGTGCGTAGCACGATGAACGGTTCGTACTTGATACCCGCGCGATCACCTAACAGTATTGCCGTAAGCCGCTCCTTGTCCTTCCCAGTACTCTTGGCCCAAACCGTCTTCTCTCCTCGCTTGGTCACCGTCGTCCTAGGCAAGTACTCGAACAAGATTCCGGTCTGGTCGCAGTTAACACGTCTGCGATTGGATGCTTGGGAATGAGCTCGTTCACCTCTCTAGCAAAGGCTTCAAACGTGGCGGCCGCTTCAGCTGGTGTCGGTCGTCCTTGGCGTGTCCGGGCTCGGATACTAAGCCGGTGACGATTCATGAAGCTCTTAACCCACGAAGGTGATGCCGTGAAGAGGCCTTCAGCTACACCTTGCTGCTCAGCGACATCGATAGCCTTAGTCTGCAGCATCATAGTAGCGATAGCAACCCCGTCCTTGCGCAGCATATTCACCCAGTTGACGACCTCTGTATCGCTGTCCAAAGTCAGCACCGTACCGCCTCCCAAGCTCCTGGCCCTAGACAAATAGCCGATGCGCGTCCGGCAAAGCTCCTCCAGCTCGATAATCCGTTTGGACCATCTGTACATCGATCGTGCCTTGGTTCGCCTCTTGGACGCCGAAAGCCCTGGAAAGAAGTGATCGATAGTCTGCTGAATGTCCTTGCCGTCAGCATAGTTTTGTGCCGCCAGAAGATTCACGTTGTTCGTAGTTGAGTCACGCTTAAATTGTTTTGGCTGACGCCTGCGACCTTTGATGTACGTTCGGCCGTGTATTTTGCTGAATATCAGACTGCGCCGAGATATCGCCCTGAGATAGCCATTCATTTGTTGACATTTGACATCTTTCTTTCATGCCTTACAAATTTGTCGTTTCGTGATTGGCTAAAATCGTTTAGTGATATTTAACATGACGCGTCATACAACATAGATAATACCGTACGTAAATGTTAGTTGATGTTGACGATCGCAATTGACTAGCTTTCTATACCTTAAACAGCGAAGTTTGTGGTGGTTTAGGTGGGTGATGTATGTATCTTGATTTAATTAAGAAAATTTTAGTTGATGTTGACATATGAATCTTGATTTAATTATGCAAATTTTAGTTGATGTTTTGACGATCGCAATTGACTTTTCAGATTCCAGGAACACACACGGCTGGCATGGAGAATCGTTATAGCGGACATTTGAGCAAGGAGGTGCCTGTTGATGGCAGCGAGACCGGGAGGCTCGGCCGCTTGCGCGAGGCAGCATCTGGTGGAGGCAGCCAGAACGAGGGCTTCGAGCTCTTGGTGCAGAAGGGCTTCGAGTACGGCTACCTGGCGCTTGCGCTGTTCGAGAAGGCTGTGGAGATGTGTCCGCGCTCCAAGCTCGCGTACCGAATTACCTATGTTATGCAATACATCAAAGTGTACTTACAGAGACCAGATAATCAATGCCTATTTTATTTAGAGTGACGAAGCTCAAATATATTGCACTACAGCACGAAAGGTGTCGTCAAAGTCGTCTTCTAAGCTAAACTCGCCTACCTCTCGATCAAATGCCCTCGTACTCAGCACTGCTTCTACAATATCATGGGCATCCTCGCGTGTATCTTGTTCGTTCGGGTGTGTTATCTCACCCAGGTGCTCGATCAACTTGCATTTTTAAAGCCCCCAATTATGGTGGAAGCTGCAACGTGAGCCCAAGTATCACGGACCAACTTGCACAGAATTTTCCGGTCCGGCGCCTTCAACTTGAACGGAACACCAGGCGCCCGAGCACGCAGCTGCTCACGTAAGTCTTGAATCCACGTGTTGCGCAGTTATACCTTCAGAGGGCCGTTCCAAGTGGCGTCGGCGGGTTGACAGACCGAAGTTGCGTTCGGAGGGATTTTTAGTAACGTCACCTTGATTTGCTTGGCATACTCGACGATTTCATCGGTCCAGCGACCTGAGAAGTCGTCAAGTAAAAGCAATACGGGCTCATCCAAATTGGGGCGGCAGCTAAAGTGAAATCTTAGGAACTCAATAGTCAATTCACTGTTCCACCAACCTATAATAAATTTTGACATGAACCAGTTATCTCGTTAGCAAATATTCGTAGCAACACGTCGTAAGATCACGTACCTTTCGTGTTTGAATAAATCTGCATAGCGTACTCAGCTTGAGCACCGACAATTTTCTTTTTCCACATTGATTGAATGAAACCGTGACGAATTTCAGCATTCTCGACGCGTCTCTCAGGGTCCGTTGAAGGTCGCATTTTAAAAACGACAAACGGAGAATACTTTTCACCAGTCGAATCTCTTAACAACATGACCGTTGCCCGGTCTTTCGACTTTCCTCCGCATCTGACCCAAACTTTCTTGCTACCTGTTATTGCTAAAGTTTTCTTTGGAAGATACTCGAAGCAAGCAGCTAAATCAAAATTAAAATTTAGAAGCGCAGTAAATAAATTAGCTAAAAAAATTCAAACCTGTTTGGTCCGCGTTGTAGATCCGACTTGCTCCGATTTCAGCTGCCTTCTGCTTCACCTTTTGGCGAAGTCTTGGGCAATTTGGTCAAGCTCGGGTGGTCGAATCTGGCCCTGACGCGGTTTGCAACACAGAGTAAAGCGATGGCGCGCTTTAAAATGATCCTGCCAGCACCACGAAGCCTTGAACGGCATGATCCCAGCGTCCGCAGCTATGTCCAAAGCTTGGAGGCGTAACATGGTGGGCGTCACCGGCAAACCTTCACCTCTCATGCCGTTGACATAACGAACCAAGTCTGCTTACCACTCTTTTGGCTGAATCGTGCTGACGCCCTTTGCCGAGCTTTTCTCTTGAACGCACCTCCCTTTTGGCTACACAAATCCTTAATTTTGGCCTTTGTCCGGCGCCACCCGAGAATCAGCGTTCTGTGGCGGTTGTGCTTGGCTTCATGAAGGTCAGGGTAGAAATGCACGATTGTCTGCTGAACGTTTTCGTGGGCCTCAATGTGACGTATGACGTCAAGCTTGTGCGCCGCAGAAAATATGGTCACCGTGTTCCAGCACACAGTCTGAAAGCAAAACAAGCACACCAACTGATTTTGATAATAGCCACTGAAATCTTTAGTAAACAATACTCGCACAGCTCCGTGATGATCCGCGAACAGGACGAATCCAATCTACCGAACAGCTTGCGAGCTCGAGAGAGATTTTCTGGGTAGGATATCCGGTAGCACAACATTGATAGTAATACCGACGACACGGCCAGCGACAGCTGTGCTGAACACGTGAGGAATGTTCAGGAAGACTTCAAGATGTTTTAGTTCTGAGCAGGTGGACCTGAAGTCTTCATCGGAGTTCGCGTCAGGATACGCGTCCACGTCGAAGCGTGTATCTGGAACAAGAGGCCGCTCGACAATCGCAGAGGATAGCATCTCAGCGCTTACATCCTCGACGTCATCGAGCTCGTCGAATAGCTGAATCAGTAGCCAGAGAGACGCAGAAGTCCCGTGTCGAGCAGACAACAGATCGGTTGTTTTCTCGAGGCTCCCTCTGGGTGGTCCCCTTTATAACTGGTACAAATCGTGAGGTAGTGTGCAAAAAGTTGTTTGAGCAAACGGCTACCGAAATAACTAGTTTGTTGGTAGCAGGTTAGTTCAATTCTTGCAAACAACAACCAGCGGTCGCTCCGAAAGGTCTCTAATGTGAAGGGTTATCCCGATGTACATGGGCCGTGACGCTTAACATGCAAATACGGTTAAGTTCTTCTTTGTTTTTTTTTACGCATGACTACTCGGCTTGCGGATTTTGCGGTCAACGAGGTAATCGGTGCCTCCGTATTTGAGACAACGAGTCCCTGGCACAAACAATCACCTCAGATGCATCGATGATTCAAGGCGTTCCCAGACGTGCTACTAGTCGATGTAACGTACAACAACAACAGTTCGCGGTATAATCTCTTCTCATTCATGATACATGATGTAGACAGGCATATCAGTATCAGTACTTGGTATACTTGATGTTTTACTAATAACTACTTGTTTACTCTTTCCTCCTTCGATTACCACTGCATTGGGGCAAGTAGACTTGATTAGCTCGGAGAGTTAGGCACGCTGGAGTTCTATTCTAAGTCCAACCACGAGATAAAATCTTATCAAAGGGGAAAACCCGTCCTACAAGGACTTCTACTTGAGCCGCTAATCAAGTCTCGTGAAGAAAAGAAAACGAATTCTTCACTGACGGCTTGGCCGTGTCTTCGTGAAGTTCTGAGCTCAGCTGGTGGTCTTGGTTTCTTGTGCTGGTCTTCGGAGCTCTGAGCTCTGGCGGGCCAATTTGCGAATGTTCGAGATTGCGTGCTGGCTCGGTTTGAAAACCCATGGTTCAGCCACTCGTTCCAACTCGTACTTAACCGACAAGTTTTCTCCTTCGATCACCACTGCATTGGGCAACTAGACTTGATAAGTTCGGAGAGTTAGGCTCGCTGGAGTTCCCCTCGAGCGCATCGTGATTCGTCTCGTTGTACTCCGATGTCGACGCCGTGATCATGCTTCTTGCCTCATATTGGATCATGCCGGGTTGTAGTCGGGTGTACACTGTCAAACACCAGCTGGACCATCGTCCCGTCAGCCGAATGACCAGGTCACTGCCAGAAGTGCGCAGGCACCTCCAATACGTAGGGAATGACAGGAGTAGTACTTGGGTGATCGTCCCAAGCCTTTCGCCGCTTCCTTAATGAGCTTCGCCACGACCGCTTTCTTGATGGTCCCACACCGCGAGGTGGATGTGATGTATGGACCCAGGGCCACTCTTGCTGTAGTCCAGCGCTCTCGTATCTGGAGATAGTCCTGCGAGGCTAATACTGGGCACAGCACCTGGTGCTCTGAGCGGTAAAGTCCAAAGGTCACTCCTTGTGCAGACCGGTCACCCTTGTGAGACTCGAAGAGGCCTTCCACCGAATGTACGTCGGTGCTTCCAGGGTTGACGACCTGGTCGCCTTGTCTGTTTCGCAGGATCACGTTGTGCGCCTTGACGCAGTGTGTTTTGCTGTTGCCTGTCGAACTGTCCATGGACACAGGTCCCCAAAGCTCTGAGCTTATATCGAGGAAGAAGAATGCTAACACGATAGATCCCCACAGGAGGCGCCCTTGCTCGTCCAACGGCTCTAGTCGTGTTCGCATCTCGAGCAACATCAGTGTAGTAACTGGTTGCTTCCGCTCCACTTGACTATTCGAGCGCTTGTATCCTTAAGCGATGAGCTCAAATTCTGGATCACGGTAATCGAGCTTGGCGTTGCGGACGGCCTTATGCGCGAATGCCACCGCAGCCATCTTTCCGTCAAAGGTCTGGAACTTGCTGCCTGTCCTGGACTTGTTGTGCCCCTCTGAGGCGCACAACCCAGCGAACAGTCCGACCATCCGGGCTTGTTGAGCCCTGGGCAGTTCGTCGATCCACACAGGGAAAACCGAGGTCGTTGCAGAACGACTCCCAGAACTTGAAGTTCTTGCTGTATTGTGCAAGGGTTCCTTTCGCAATTGCGGCCTCCTTGAGTTGTGCGGTTTTCTCCTCGATCCTTCGGCGGCGATCGCTATTCACAGTTCGTTAAGTACTGTTGTTAGGGTGCTTTTTCGAGCCTCCTTCGGTATTTTTGTGGACCACAGACACATACACAGCGAGCCCCAACCGGTAATTTGTCTGATGTGCTCCACATATTTCTTTCGTGTGCTCCACACATTCATTACACCACTGCCGGTATTCGGTATATCTCATGTGGACCACCACACACAGAAACTGGCTCACTTACTTAAACTATACCGGTAGGTTGTGCTCGATGTACGCCACACACACACAGCCAGGCACCTCCCATCCCCCATGTTGAAGCTGAGCTCGAAGATGTCCTAGAGCAGCTTCCATTAAAACACTAGCGTCCTGCGCCATCATTTATTAGGACATTAGTCATGGGTGCATTCGCTGGGTGCGCTCACTCTCATCGTTTCTATGGTCGACGTAGGCCACACACACAAGGGCAGCCACACGCCACTCCCCTCCTCCATGTTGCAGTTGAGCTCGAGGTGTCCTAGAGCAGCTTCCACTAGGACACTAGCGTCCTACGCCATCATTTGTTAGGACACTAGCCGTGGGTGCATGTAGCCGCTCGGGGGCGCCCTCGCTCTCATTTCCAATTCTGCGGCGCGGAGCAGGAAGTGCGTGCATGCAGCATCACGGCTGCAACGGCAGCGCCGCTACCGGGGCTGGAGATGGCGTTTCAGGCCGTGTCATGAAGCACGGACCTGGATCTGGAGTTGGCGACGGGCGTGTCATCGAGGATGGCGCTAGACATGGGGTTGGTGGCAGTGATTTTGGGTGTCCCAAGACGAGGATCCGATGATCTACTCCAATTTCTTAATGTTGGCTACCAGATGGATACGCCGTGACCCTGATTGTAGTCGTCTTGGCCTGCTCGGGGGTCAATGACAATTGTGAAGCGCACACAAATCGCGCAGCAGCATGAAGGTGAACTAGATGATGAACAAGATGCCACTTTTGAGACAGATGAGGACGATATTCTCCGTCATCTCGACATTGGTTACGAACGAGAAAACCCTGGCATACTGAAGTCTCCTTCTGAAAAGGATGCCTGCCATTGCAGTACGGCCGGCGATCATGGATTTGCTAGTCGAGACATGGACGTACAGGGTATAGCAGCCTTTGATGTAGCCGTGACAAAGTATAGGCATGCATTGGTAGCAGAACAACTCGCAAACCCCCACAGTAAATGCATACTGGTGTAAATAATATTAGCGACATCGAGAAATACTGGCTTCAACGTATTCAAGAGGTTGTGGCTGGCAAACACGAACAAAACTTGCGTCAACAATTAACTCGGGAATACTATCAACAACATGTGAAGGAAACCCAGGATGGATAAGAGAGGCTCCTACAGCTAAGTGCTCATACAATACAGGGTTTGACTGCCCACTAGTTATAACAGTTTGAAATTAGTAAACAAAGTTGCGCTTTGCACAAATAAGCTTGGATATTTAAATACAAAACAAAAGCAATGGATAGGCAAACAAGCCTTCTCGGTATGAACGATGCGGTGATCAACAGTACGCGCAAATTTCGCACTATTCCTAGCAAAGAGATTCATAGATATCAGACGCACTCAACAGGTATGAAGAGCATGAAGTTTACGTCGTCGTCGAATCCTTCTAGCATCCCTGCTACTTCGCTTACGCTACGTATATCCTAATAGAGCTTGATCAAAATCTTCGGGAGATAGCAAGTTGAGCCTTATCAGGGCACGCTGACTTCATTGTCAACAATGATATTCATTCCGATGGCCACAAGTACGGTCGTGTCCAGTAAGTTAGAATTGCAAGTAAACAGTCACTAAAATTCATTAAAATGTAGAACTATCGCTTTTATTAAAAGTCAATCGGCAAGTCTGTTCAAGTTGCTAGTCACAAACAACAAAGCGTTGGCAAAGAAATACAAGTGGACAGCAGCAACACGGCCAGGGGATTTGATATGTAGTGAGAGAAGTTAAGCGACCCTACTAAATGAGAAAAAGCAACGCCACTAGCTCCCATCGGCAACACTCCAGGTAGCGGCATCCCGGCTTGTTAGTGCCGCGGCCGTCCGGAGAAGAAGGAGTGGAAACGATTCATGTGCTTTATCAGCGACGTTGTGCTCGTTGCCACGAACGGGCAGCCGTGGACGTAGCAAAGCGGACTGTCGTCGGGGCCATCGACATCACCGGCGACGTCCACACGGTGGGGTCATTACCTTTAACCCTCGCTGGTACTGTGGCTTGTCGAGGTAGGTAGGTTGGTCGAGGCATAACCAGCAGTAGCGTAGCAGAAGTCACCACGGAGCATCAACATATCTCCTTTGTTGATACGGATTGTCACAACATTGGAGGTGAGGGCCACGAGTCGATTCCAGCCATAGCCGTTGAACACGGTATCGACCTGCGTTGCGATGAGAAGGATGGCCGGAAGCGCAGAGAGATCAGCAGCGTGCACGTCCGGCACAGGCGGCGGGAAATCGCGGTGGACAGGAGAGTCCGTTGATCCAGCCAACGTACCCAACACGGACCACTCTGTGGCCGAAGCATGCTAAAAGCCAAGTAGTGGCGACGAAACTTGGCTTCCAGTGTCCTGCACAGTGCAGCTGGCAGACGTGCATGTATTTGATCAGGGTCAAACTCTTCGCCGTTCCTCGACCCGTTGTTCCAGAGTAGATTGGTGCGCCGCATCAAGGAGCGCATGTTGTCAATGAACCATCTTCAGCGGCTCGAAAGAGCTGTATGTAGCCCTCATCGGCCAGAACTCGACGAGCTTTTGTGACGTTCATGGAGGCGGTGGTGGTGGTTAGACGAGGAAGTAGAGAAGGAGGTGCTGCAACGTAAATTGGATAATGAAAGCATAACGCCCCGCATATCGATATCAATCTTGTACACTCACCTCGATAGGAAGCTAGAATAGCCCCAGCCGTACGTATTGGCGTGGGCGCGGAGGTGAAAACGGAGCCACGCATCCCTCAAGACTGAGTGCTGGCGCTAGAACGCGGAAACAATCGGCCCTAACGAATCACAACAAGGGTCAATATGCAGCCGCCCACAGCGTTCTAGATATGTAGTTGCGTCATATTTGTGTGCTAGAAAAGCTGATTCATTATGAAAGCGCTAAGCTGATGTGAGCACGGCAGAGGCGCCACGCATCTTAAGGTTAACTCTTCAGGCTATAAGTGATCAGTCCTAATGAATCAGAGCAAGGGTCATTATGCAGCTGCCCCCAACGTTCTAGATATGCAACAGCTTCCTAGCAGCCAGCTGCCCCAGTCGCGCGAGTGGCTAGGAGATTAGATGAACAGGACAACAAGAGCGGCTTTTGTGGTGGTTTGTAAAACCGTCGCTGGGCTTCATCATGATTCAATAGACTACCCAGTGGCCTTCCATATTGATATGCACAGCAGCTTCAACATGCATAATGGATATGGTGTGTTCTACCCGTGGCCTTTCATATTGATATGCATAGCTTCAACATGCAAAGCATATTGACTGGCATCCATCGGCACGTGTTCGCATCCCTGGCGGTCCTGTTAAAAATCGCGCCCCATGAATCCCATCTGAAAGTATACCATGGTAGGCAAACCGCGTCATTCGCCGTCTAGTAACGAGCCCCGCTCCAAACCAAAGCCTAGCATGAAGTTGGTGTCGCGGTGAACCCGAGTTGCGGTCCAACGCGACAGACGCCGTACCAGAAGATGAGGGAGCGAATCTCCGCTCGCTCCGCCCAGGATGCTGATCAAACAATCACTACTGTTAATGGTACGAAAGGTATACTTCAGGCTGCTCTCCTCTCGGATACTAATCCGTCTTATCACAGATCTCCACGTCCATATCAGGACCAGTCCGACCTCGGAGCAAGTCGTCATCCGCATGAAGTTGGTGTGGGTATCGACCCACCAGTACGAACCGTTGAACTACATCCGACTCCACCTCATTGACGCGGATGCGGTGGAGCCGTTAGAGAAGCTGCTGGAGGTACGCTTCGTTTTTATTTGCACATTTTGACGGCTACCTAACGCATATGCAATTACAGACATTCCGGGACCATTACGCAGATAATGCCGCGGACGTCGACACGTTGCTCTTCACTGCTCGACCTGGACGACACCAACCTGCCACCCAACGGCGCAGTTGTTCAGATTTCTCGCTACTCGAACCTTGGGCTGTTTCGGGACACGCAGGCCTAGGTAACCATCCGACTTACTAACTTGACTTGTAGCTGAATATGAACTACGTTGCTGTTGTGCAGTATCACTAAACTAGCCACTAAAAATGACTTCACACTTGAGCTCGTTTTTCTGTTTGCATTATGCCATATACGTATGGATTCTGATTGGGCAATGCAGGTTGCAGCTGTTGCACCCATGTACATTCCTCTATACTGCGCGTTGCACGCTATCTTCATTTCAGAATCTGCTCCGAGGGACTCACCACAACAGCCACATCGGTACGCCCGCCCGCTGCAAATGCAGCATGATAACAAATGAGTTCTAATTTAACTTGTAGATGCCAAAGAAGCGTGGATCGCGAAATTACAGCAGTGGCGAGCAGATACGCTTGACGAACCAGGTTGCTCGAGTCCTGCCGGTTGACCCAGAAGATTTGCAAGAAGTAGCGAGGGGTTGTAATGCCGAACTACCGCCCAGACAACTGCTGGGTGCGAAGAGTCTCAAACGAAAGGTCACGAAACTTTGTCAGGTACAGAAGGACATCAGCTGACTGATTTGCAGACATTAGTGCGCAAGACAAAGTATTGTTTAGTCGACCGTGCGTACCGTCGGCGCTGCGGCAAAAGGGATCGACCTTCAGTCACGGAGGAGCAGGGCGAGGATCAGTCGACAGGCCAGGCTATACATGTTTCTGAGCAGGACGCAACAGGGGGCTGCGTTCCTGTTCCTGCCGAGTGTGACGCTCAAAGCAGCGCGGAGATATCTCCGAGAACACCACTGCTGAGTGACAAAGAGATTGTCATACAAGACATCTGAAATACACACGGAAATTGTGGCTCCACAGTCGAGCGTGCTCCAATAGAGACCGTAGTCCGGCCCTCACAGGGACCCGTCTGCGCTTGTGCACAAGAGATGCATTTACTAGTGAAATCGACTCACCCAGATAAGGCAAAATATCGTGCGCAAGCTACAGGGCATGCGGCAGCGAGCTTCCGCCCAAATCCGCAACGTCAGCAAGCGTGCGTCGTGTTGTTGAGGCATGCGTGGTGCTCTCCGTTCACAGGGAGCTACTGCAGTCGACTACGAGGTGCGGCAGGTGCTGAATGGTATCAACGAAGCCTAATGGAAGTTGATGGATGGGCTACAATAGCACCATAGAGGACGTGAGGAGGAGATGGGAGGGCGTAAAACTCATATTGCAGGACATCAAGCTCAACAAGTTGTGCCGAGGCAGTTTTGATCAAGTGAGCGCCTTCGTGTCATTCTTGCTTCTTCTGACAACTGAGTACCTTCCTTTGCAGACAAACTCGTCTGATCACATGCATGTTGACGTTGTGTTTTTGTGTGATGCAGCTAATGCCGTGACAGAGTCCAGGAGGTCAGCGCTATGGCAAGGTGGTGCAAAGCACCACCGACGCACTGTATAACAGTACCGACGGCATCTCAAGGGCTTCCATTCGTAAGTAGGCTCGCCGGGCGGGTGTTATGCGAATACCAAGGCTTGTGTACTACGAGACCCGCGCAGTCCCGAAAGATATCGTCCAGCATCTTGAGAAGACGCCGTTGTGTGAGCATGCTCGTCGGAAGACAGTCACCAGGATGGATGTCGTGTATGCGCTCAAGCGCCAAGGCCGGACACGCTACGTGTTTGAAACCTAACTAACAGGACGACACCAATCTGTAAGTATAAATACTGGGGGGTAGAAAGTTAAGGCTCGCTGTGATCTGGTGAGATACGCTGTTGGACTCCCTGTTCGCAAGCTCCCGAAACACAAGTTCGACGGCACGGAGGTCTACGTCGGAATCGGCTCAGGCTTCTTCGACTAGGGGAGACCTTCTGGCGCCAGGTCGCCATGGCACAGGAGACGTGCGGGATCGTTTGGAGCGAGAACGTCTAGACTGACGTGCTCGGCCAGTACCTCACTGGCACCGCCAAACGCTACTACAACAAGCAGGTTGACTCGTGGTGGATCGTGCTGCCGACGCCGCAGTACGTGATGCAACGTATGCTAGACACGTTCAAGACGTCGCAGAAAAATGGCAAGCGCTCATGAACAGAGAATTACCTCTACCTTGTTGATGTCAGTGACGCTGCGGGCGGTGCCGAGCAACACGTACTTGACAACATTGTTCGGTACGCGTCACCTGACCTGTCGACGATACCCATGGCGAAATAACAGACGCGCTGCGTCGACTACCTCGTGCACGCGGGAACCTAGCTCACTTTGCCCAAGACATCGAGATGGAACTCGTTTGGGACGCTCTTTCGGAAAGGGAGTCGTCACGGGATGAGGCCGCATCGCGCAAGGAGACGCGCACCTGCTACAGATGTGGCAAGGTGGGACAAATCAAGGCCGACTGTCGCAGCAAGCAGACTGGGGACACGAACGGCGGCCGTCCCGGCAGAAAATATAGTGCTCGTCGTGGGCGAAGGCACGGGCAGTAATGGCTTGTGCGTCGCCAGGGATGACCCGGCAATGGAAATTGGCGACAACAGCGACAACGAGGTTGCCGACTGGATCCAGGACAGCGGATCCAGCCCCATCTTGTCAACGATCCCGCACTGACGCGGGATGCACGGACTGTGACCAAGAAAGCCACTTGGCTGACGGAGAGACGATCAAGCTCTCGCGGGTCGGCAGAGTGGTGCTGACGGTGCTGGCGAAGGGCAAGCAGCGAGACGTGACGCTGACGAACGTCTATATTGCGCCCGAGCTATCGTGCAACATCATGTCGTACGGCAAGTTCGAGCGCAAGCGCTTTGGGCTCGTGTACGATGGGGCGACGCGCGTTCGGGCTAGACGCAGCAATGGCGAAGTCGCGTTCGACGTGTCAATGGAACACAACGTGGTATACGTGAGGACAGTGACAGCGGCACGCGAACCACGGGCGCCAAGCGACGAGCTGGTTTCAATCTTGACACGAGCAGAACCATCGTTCGAGTTGAATGCCGACATGTAGAGCGGCTCGCTCCTGCACTTCCACCATCGACTCGAGCATCTCGCGTACGACACCGTCGAGAGGATGACCAAGGACCCAGAGTCCGGCAGCAAGCTCACGGACACCAAGCGTCCGACGTGCATCTCGTGCGTTCAAAGCAAGCAGACGAAGAACGCCCAGTCGCGGAAGGACACCGGCGTGAACTCGCCCATCGATCGGATCGGCAGTGTGGTATGCTCGGACTTCAAGGGCCCGATGACGCCGAACGGCTGACTCGACAACCGGTATCGCGTGAACTTTATCGGCCACAAGTCGAACAACTGTCGCGTCTTCTTCGCGGCGAAAAAGTTTGACCAATTTCTGGCTTTTCGAGAGGCAGTGCGATTGTCGCATCCATGTGCTCCGCACTGACGGCGGTGGCGAGTACGCGATCGTCGAGCTCTTCTGCAAGTCGACGGGCGTTGAGCGGTAGATCAGCGAGGCGCGGAACCAAACGTCGAACGGCAAGGCTGAGCGAATGCACAGGAGGGCTCGCAGCATGATCCTCGCCAGTCGTCTGCCGGTGTCGTTCTAGGGCGCCGCGGTTGAGTATACGGCATACATCCTTAACCGCAGTCCGACAAGCGCAAACGCAAAGCGCGCGTCGCCGATGGAGGTGCTGACGAAGCACGCCACAACCCTGCGCGACTTCGTCCCCTTTGGATCAATCTGTTCGGTTTACCGAAACCCCGGCAAAAACTCGCTAGCACAACGCGCGCACGTTGGCGTCATCATCGGGCGCAGTGACGAGACGAAAGGGTACACGGTGTTCCGCCAAAAGAGAAAAAGGTCACGCAGCATGTACGGAACATCGAGAGCCTCAGCGCAGAACAAAACAGCCAGCTCCAACGAGCGCTCGAATATGAAGACCAGGCGACCACAACAGCGACACCGGCCGCAGCAGCGAATGCGCCTAGCGCAGCGCCGGTGACGAACGCTGCTCTAGTGAACGAGGCGCTAGCACGAACCATACGGAGCGGGAAGAAGAAGTCGAAGTCGTAGACACGTGGGGCTCACAGGACGCGCAGTGCGACGAAGCGCTCGCAGGCATCAGGCGATCAGGGGTAGTCAGATCGTGGCGAAAGTGTGGTGAGGCACGTGTACGAGCGCGATCCCATGAACTACGGGGAAGCGATGCGCAGTGCCAAACGAAAGGGCTGGGAAACCATGTTAGAGAAACTCCAAGCTCTCGAGGAAAACGGCGTGTGGCCCTTAATCAAGCGGCCATCAGGCAGCAACGCACTGCATACGCAGTGGGTGATCTAGACAAAGACCGACGTTTCACGAGCGGCTGAAGGCTCGATTGGTGGTGTGTGGCAACGAATGGGTCTTTGTGAACGACTAACTGCTCAGCTTCGCGGCCATAATGCATATGTCGACCGTGAAGGATATTTAAACGTTCGCGGCGACCTGGGGCGTGCTGTTGAAGCACGGGGACATCCCCAACGCCTACGTCAAAGCAGACAAGGGATCTCACTTGGAGATGCTGCTCCATGTTCCTTAGGTGATGGACGTCGATGAGGACACGCTCAAGGCACTAGGCACTGCGCACAAGAACGAGGTCGTACTTGAGCTGCGCAAGATCTTGTACGGTTTCAAGCAGCCCGGTCGACTCTGGAGTCAGCTCCGGTACGCTCTGCTGCTGAACGCTGGCTTCAGCCAATGCATCTCGGCCATGTGCCTCTACTGGAAGGTCGATGACGGCCAACTGGTCGTTGTGGGCGTGTACGTCGACAACCTGCTCGTTACGGGGACTGACGCAGCTGCTGTCACCCTGTTCTTCATTCAGCTTGTCTGCTTATCCATCAAGGTCCTCGGCACTATCAGCAAATTCCTCGGGATACGCTTGGCGATCGATGGCGACGGCTAGATCAATTGGAAGCCATCGGCGACCTGCTACGCGAGCAAGTGCTCGAGAATGCCAACTCGACGCAAGCCCCGAACCGGGCGGACCGCTATGACATGCAGTCAGAAGACGACGCGCTGCTTACTGTGAGTGGCAAGGACGGAGGTTCCTTTGGGTGGCGCGCTGCACGCGGCCGGACATTGCGTTCACCGTGCATAAAGCAACGCGCAAGACCCACCCACCACGTCTGCACGACATCAAGCTTTCGAAGCGGATCGCTCAGTACCTGAAGGGTAGGCGTGAGTTCAAGCTGCGGATGAAGAGCTCCAACGGCGAACTGCAGCTCGAGTCGTATTTGGACGCCGACTTCGCCGCCGACAAGTCAGACAGGAAGTCTCTGACCGGCGGCATCATCGGGTGGAACTGGATGCCGGTGAGTTGGACTGCGGGGAAGCAGGGCGGGGTCTAGCTCTCCACGGTGGAGGCGGAGTTTGTCGCCGCGTCAGAGCAAGCGCGCGAGCTACTCGGTATCAGGGAGATGCTATGCGGGGTCGGGAAGCCGCCTGCGCTTCCAGTGGCGGTTCACGTGAACAATCAAGCAGCGATGAAGCGGTTAGCGGACGAGGCGTCCTCGCTCAAGGCGAAGCACATCAATGTGCTCGTGAAGTTCGTCTGCGACTACGCCAGGCGTGGTATAGTTACGGGACAGTACGTGCGCTCCGAGTTGCAGCCCGCGGACCTCTTGACGATAGCACTTGATGCTGCCAAGCTCACTGAGCTGCGCGCGATGCTAGGCCTTAATAACATCGGAGGATTCATGTCCGAGGAGGAGTGTTAGAAATGGATATTGCGGTAAGTGCGACTGCGCGTGAAAGGCGCGGGACAACGGTGGTAGTGACGGCCGCTGACTTAGCATGTGTATCTACTATACTTTGTGCGACTGGATTTGCGCCAACTCCGGATCAAGTGGACAAGAGCGAGGAGGAGCTAGAAGCAGGTAGGCGCTTAATGACATATTCCTTTTACCACAGTACTTTGGATTGCTTCTGTACAGCTAGCGCTATCGTTAGCGAACGAAAAGAAGCCAATTAGCTCAGGCACGACGGGGACAAAATACGAAAAACACCCTCTGAACTGGCAGTGGGCACCACCAATCGCCCAATGCCACTCAGATTTGGTGGGACAAAGCCGCTATAGCTCGATGTGATTTGAGTTTTACAGGTGTCAATGGAATGATGTGACCACTCAAGTATATGCACCACGCCACACGCGTGGGACACGCTTTTCTTTCATTTGGAAATTCTGCTCTCTCAGGCTCCACCACGACAGCGCGTATGGAAGGTGGACGCGCGGCGTTGCTGATCGCCACAAGACCCACCTGAGCCGGCGGAGGGAATCATTATCTGCATCGTGTCGACAGTCCGCCTTTCGTGTCCAGTGCAGAGGCTAATTCCTGTATTTGGTGTACGTACGAACCCGAAACGGCGAACAAAATGTTTTCCACGTATACGAAGGTGGAGAGCCATAGAGTGTGTAGCGAGCAGAAGTGATACACACAAGGGACGGCGTGCAGCGTATGACGCTTGGACATTGATACTTGGTTGGGGTGGGTGGGTGGGGACCGGGCAAACTCAAATGGTAATGATGGAAAATATTAACTGAGCTACCTCATTAATATTTAGACTAACGGCAGTGTTCTGCCGTTGCTTGCAGGTCTTCCAGCTCCTTGATTTTCAGTCTGCTGACGGTGGGCTCTGTTGCGGCCACGATAGACAAGCCGCGCCGAGCCAACGACCTCAAGCCTGTCCCGAACTGACAGAGCGTGAACGAGGTTGATGCAGCAGCCGCACTTTCGTATCAACGTGGACTGCCCAGCCACAGCCCGGCATATCAGCGCCCTCCATCCTGGCCTTTTGTGCAGAAATGCAGGCAGTCACTGGAAGGGCTTTTTGGTCTGTCTATCCTGCGGATCGTACACGCGCTGAAGCGTGTCGGAGACCACGTGGTCAACATTGGCTTTCGTTGATACCGTGGCTGCACCAGTGTTTCACTGGGGTAACCTCGCGGATTGAACCCGTCTTTTCCATCTCTCGCGCAAGGCGAACAACATCAGCGCGTGGTTGAATGGTTGTACCAAACGGTTTGTTCCGGATGCCTTCAGTGCGCACGCACTGAATCTATGTGATTTACGAATCTGATTGGCCGAGTGTAGGTACGTTGTCGCTTGGGCGTTTAAAGGTGATTGTACAATGATTGGTGGTGGTGTCAGGTGCCTGTATGCTGTTAGCTGATTGGAAAGTGGTAATCAACAAGCCTTGGTGTTAATCATGTGAATTGAGTGTAATTCGTTTTTTTTTTGCGGGTGATTTAAGGGCGTTGTCCACGGGGGGACGCAACATATCGGCGACAGAGACGACATCAGCTGACTCGCATCACTGATATGTCCGCTGGTGAGCGTAATCAATGTGTCGCTGATTGGACAGGCGACGAGCGACATTAGGATAATCTCGCCCAACTCCTACTGGTATTGAATGGTCAAAATGATGTCACGATCAACAACCAATCGACAGCCTACTATGTTCAATAGTAAGACCTATATATGTTCACCTAGGCGGGTGTACCGCGGATTGCAATAATTGAGACTTTTCGAAGACCACTTGAGTTTAGTTTGAGTTTCACACACACGCCGTTTTATGAAAACTGAAAGGAGAACGACGTCCAGTGATAGTTCCGTTTCGGCCGCAGTGTTGACAGTCTTTCACTCGCCCAGTGCGTGGTGCCAACACTCGACAATGGCGCAGGAGGGGGCCATCAGCGATGGAGAAGAGCTGTCTTCCCGTGCTGATTCTTCTGCCGGGACAGCTGCGGGTACAAGGAAGAACTTCACGGTGACTGACGACCTTCCCTTACTGAGTTGCATCAACCTTGTGCGACCCTGGGAAGCAGCAGTGGGCACATCCAACGGGATCATGAGGGCGTTCGAGACGATAGCTGAAAAGTGCCGCTCTGTGGAGGGCTTTGTGCAGGAGGATGGACCAGCACTGCGGACGCGCTTCGACCGTCTTGTACGTGTTTTTCAAGCCCAGCAGCGCTCTTCGTTGCGGTCGTCGGGTACCACTGAAGTATACGAGGAACGTGACGTCCTCCTTCAAGACATCTTGTGCCGGATGGACAACTGGAAGGAGAAGACAGAAGAGGCAAAGGCTTTGGTGAGAGCCAAAACCGATGGCATCGAGTCGTCGGGGAGCTGATGCGGCGGTTGGCGATGGTCGAGCTGGAAGCTGAAGACGACGAGGACCTGTCGGGTGCCGAGGAAGAGAAGGACATGGGCGATCAAGCTCTAGTCCATGCTGCTAGTGCAAGTGCAACTAGCAGCAGCACTTAAGGTACCAATGCAGCCCAAATCGGCCAAAGCGGGCGACTCCGTGAGGTAAGCGCCGTGCCCAAAAGTCAAGCAAGCGAGAAAAGCTTGCGGTGGTACGTGATTCGATTGCGCAGGCAATCGATGGCTCACTGTCGGGTGCGAGTGCTAAATATGCGTATCTGCGCGAGCGACTTTCATTTGAGCGGGAACAAGCAGCAAGAAGGCTATCATTTGACGCGAAGCGTATGGAAGCGGATATGGAGCCAGAGGAACGACGTGAAGCCGCTGATAGGGAGCGTGAAAAAAACAAGCGTTTATGGTAAAGGTGCTGGAGATAACAATGGGGAAGGCCAACGGTAACTAGTTTGTACTCAGTTTAACCGCTAAGGTAATCTGTCAGTGCAGGTGGGCGCATACCAAAGTACATAGAGATTTGGTTCCCAATGGGTTGCAAGCAAGTGTGGCAGTTAGTCAGCAGGGCAGCTACGAAGAACAGCTTACCCACCGGCGTTTGACGTGCTCTCATCTTTTATCCCAATTGATAAAAGACCATAGCGTCTTTACTCTGCCAAACCCCCATTCGACTGCTTCTCTAACACTACTCATGCGAGCGTTAAACTCTGCCTGTGTACTTCCCGGTGTTGCAAGTGGAAACGGACAGCATAGGTAATCAGCCGTACCATAAGCAGGGTCACCGTAAATCACCTTGCCTTCAAACTTGTCGTCATTTCCCAGATACTCCAGCAGCCCACTCATGCTTAGCATCGTTGTGTCGTGTCGTCGTCCCTCGACGGGGCCGTATACGCTGACAAGAAGGCCATCAGGTGCGGTGACGGTCTGCCAGTTAAAGCAGTGCCGACGTGGATGGCCACAGTAAACCGAGCGCTGCAAATTTTCAAAGTTGGACGCCGGGTTGTCCCTTGCAGTTGGCCGCGCAATGTACTGCTTGGTACCATCGATGAAGGCCCAACATGCCCGTAGCGGGGAGCCCTTGAGTGCAACGGCAGCACAGTAGTCGTCTAGCCGCTCCAAAACTGTACCACGTGCAAAGTACAGCAGTCTTGCGTGCTTCTCGTACAAAATACCGATAGTCTGTTTACATATGCGGCTGTAAGCTGCGCTTGAGCGACCGAACTCGTTACCAACTGTAAACAGCTTAGACGGCTCCGTCAATCGGCGGCACACCATCGCTAGAGCTTTGACACTCGACACGACGTCACCTTCAGGTGTCCGGAGCTCGTCTTGCGGAAGCTGTAGCTGGTTGGCGAGATAGTGGAGCTGCGAAATTGTGAAGTTGAAGCGAACGCGTGCGGTGCTATCGTCTAGTGTGAGGTCGAAATTGTTGTAAAAATTGATCCGCAGCTCGTGTTCCAGAACCCGAAAGCTATGTTTAGCCATGAGCGCTGACATGATCGCAAGAAAACGCTTGCGCTTGCCTCTGGCAGCCACCCACACGCAGCACAGGATCTCCGTTGCTTGGTCCGCCGTCAGCTTGGGGGCGACGAACACCATCTTAGTCGGGAACTGGTGCCAGAGCCAATCACTGAAGCTGAAATGCGGTTGAGTTTCAAGGGCTGATCGCTTTACCCTAACACGCGATCGAGTTTCGTTTAAGCGTCTTGGCAATTACGGTACTCGTCCCAGCTCAAACTGAAACTCAAATAGGGTGTATTTTAGGCTTCGAAAAGTCTCTAATACATTCAGCTCACCTTTAACCTTGAGAGCACCATTTGTATTGTAAGTACTATTGACTCTTGGAGGCGGTAGGCAGCTGTCTCACGCTCGTCCCTGTTCCTATTAAGAACACCTAGGTAAGCTACCTAGGTGTTCTGTTTAACCCCTTAAGAGACTTAAGAGATTCTGCTGAGTCTAACAAAGCCTTCCTCTACGCTACAGTCAGCCCCGCTGCACAATACCTGCGGGGATGGATCATGAATCGCCTGACATTGCTGGCGCAAGCGCTATATCGGTTCCTTACATAGAAACTGCATGGTAATGTCTTTGCAAAGGACCCTGGGGGATTAGTGCCGCTCGCTATGGAGGGAATGTGAAATATACACAGGCCTTGTGAAGGGCCACATATTTTAGAAAAATCTACGAAAGGGTTATAGGGTAATGTATTCCTATATCCTTTGCGAGCTGACTCTTCAGTTAGTGGCTGAGGGTCCCAATCAAAGAGCCCCCCGAACCACACATACCATATGCGACTGTGGCGCCACGGGGCAGCCCCCAATGAAACACTGTGCTTGGTCCGTAGTGAAGCCTTGCCCCTACAAGTGTCATAGGTAATGTAACGGGCTAAGTGATTACCGTTACTAGCTTACACGTAGCGATGAGGAAGCTCGCACAAGTCTCAGGAAACTGAGCCTAAGTAATAAGTCTGGGGAAAATTAACCTCTGATTTACTATTAGGACCAGGGCGGTAACCCGTGGTTCAATGTCAGCCACTCAAATGCAGGTCGACTTCTGATTGGCTGAAATGGGGCTGGCCCCACTTTCAACCAAACAGATAGTGACACATGTGGCACATGCTACTCGTGTGCTCTTTCTGTCTACGTATGTATTATTTGAAATTAATCTACCTACTTATGTAAATGGAGGGCCCATTACAGGTAATACATGTAAGATATAAGTGCATCACGATACCACCTTAGATCGCTACATGTATGGCCGCCACTTGGTGACGCGCGGTGCAACGTGAGCGTGATGTGATCTTGGGAACGAAAACTCCACAGCCTGTGTTGGCGTTGGAGGGGTCCCTTGCTCAGCACCACGCCCCCGTGCCACACTTGCAAGATTCGCTGCAGCAGGCGGGACAGGGACACTTATCTTCGGTGAGAGTGGGCCGTGCGGATCAACGTGGGTGCCGTGGCCGCAGGCCCTTGATGTTGCGGGAGTTGTTGTGTGCGGCTCGGCGTAAAACTTCGCGGTGCGAAGGCCGGTCTTGGCCGGCGCCCGTCTCTTGCTGTCATGACCTCTAAATCGTGAATAACTGGCCTTTTACTAGCGAATTTAACCTGGAAAACCCACCCAAGCTGGGCGCTACATAGTGTAGGTCAATATAGGGCAGAAAACCAGAAAACCAATGGAATGAGTGGCACAGAGAGCCTAAAGCCCATGACGTATCTGGGTCACATGCGCGACGTCACCACTTGGCTAGCGTGCACGTGCCCGTACCGTCTCATGGAAAACGAGATTCCTGCTAGCAGGAATCACCCAAGAGGGAAAGTGAAATATCCTCAAGTTTTATGACAGGTCCATAGACTCTAGAAAAATCCACGATATGGGTATATGGTAATTTACCCTATGCCCCTTCGCTTCAGTCAGTGGCTGGCTCACAATCAAAGACCCCCCAACTAAGCACACGCACACTGTCGCCGCGCACACCAGAGCCACGCACACGGCCGCCACCAGGGAGAGCGTCGCTGCGCACACCAGCGCCAGCAAGGAAACCGTCGCCCCGCACATCGTCGCAGCGCACACCACGGGGAGACCACCACCGGACACCTGCCGTTTGCTGTATGAGTAGGCCTGCTTGCCGTTTGCTGCTGTAGCAGTACACCTGCATCTATACTACTAACAAAATGAAACAATTGTACTTTCAATTGTCCCAACTGGTAAAGTCTGGAGATTTTTGCAGTGTACACCTTTCCGTTAATCAAGCTGTAAAGAAGCTACGAAGGTCAACGGATCTCTACCGTCAGAAAGACTTCAACATGCAGTCTGCTATTGACAGTCAATCCGCTGTTCTCGTGTATCGCGGAGCCTGCAACGTCGTGGCTATCTACAAGGGCTCAGAAGCTTTACCAACGACTTCACAGCATATTCGCAAGGAGTGCAAGCTTTCCAGGAACGAAACCATGCGAAGCTACATCAAGCTTTTAGCAGGGAAGACTATGGGCGACGGAGTGGCATGTTTTGATCACAGCTGTTTACGTTTGAGATCATACACGTCGAAATTCGGTTTTGAAAGGAGTGATGATAACATGAACCAAATTATGCAAAGACACAAAAAGTGACCTCATAAACGCCACAACCGTATTGTGTGGCTTTGAATGTTGTTGGGTGTCACGGGTGCAAGCAGTGAGTCGTTTAGAGCACATCCATTTTCTCAGTACAGAATAGAAGACCGAGATTAAAAAAACGTTTTCGATGTTATGATCGATACGATAAAGAGCTCGGGCTTACAGGAGTATACTGGGGGCAGAGGTTTAGCCTCATACCAACAGTAGAAGTCGAGGGGTCAAAACAAGACATGCCGATAAGCAAATCAAGTATACGATATTTCCACTTCAAGTTGAAGATGCAAATACAGAGAAAAGTAAAGGGGGTCCCTAAGGGCACCCACTAAAAGTCAAGGGCACACTTTTTACTCGTAATTCCGCGTAAGTACCAGCTTATTGGTACAGAAAATATATATTAACGAGAAAGTACCAGCTTATTGGTACCGAAAACAGACGTTGAAGTCGCTCAAGTTGGTATTAACGGCCGTCGCCTGAGCTCGTGCTCGTGCTCGTGCTCGTCGTACTCGTACTTGGACACGGGCGCCTCTATCGTTACTCTCTACTCACGTATCATGGTTGCGTGTACGTGGCCGTGAACGGGGAAGATATCGGACAAGAAAAGGAAGCTGCCAGAGAATTAAGCTATAGCCAGACAATCTAAAAATACAAAAAATGTATTCGCAGTGAAACTTTGTTTACTTTTACTTTTCTCTGTATTTGCATCTTCAACTTGAAGTGGAAATATCGTATGCTTGATTGCTTATCGGCATGTGTTTTGACCCCTCGGCTTCTAATGTTGTTATGAGGCTAAACCTCTGCCCCCAGTATACTCCTGTAAGCCCGAGCTCTTTATCGTATAGATCATAACATCGTAAAAGTTATTTTTTTAATCTCGGTCTTCTATTCTGTACTGAGAAAATGGATGTACTCTAAACGACTCACTGCTTGCACCCCTGACACCCAACAACATTCAAAGCCACACAATACTGTTGTGGCGTTTATGGGGTTACTTTTGTGTCTTTGTATAATTTAGTTCATGTTATCAATCTGATCCTACCTCAAACTGGGTAAGTTTTGACTCACCAACGTAATATATTCTATAATTGCAATATTTTTTTGCACCCGCCCATTTAGTAGATATATATGGACTACATGATCAGGTGCTACACACTATTTAGATGCTACTATGTATAGGATATAGAGCACATTCAATACCAGTGTCGATTACAGTTATCATCGAGTCGTATCAGACAATACATGCACTAAACGCTCCAGTTGCTTGATTGCTCCACTGCAACCGGTTGTGACTAACCAGAACAGGCAAACCCCCAATGGCTATATTCATGTTCTTCCCAACTGAGTAAGATATCTAATTCAACCCAGGTTGTTATTGAAGATGTTGTTCTCTACTGGGGGGCTCAAAATATGCACACCTGAAGGTGGAATATTTGGTATGCTCATCTAAATCCATACAACCCATATTTCATGTCGATCCACCTTATACCATCGGTTCGAGAGGAGACATGTAAGTGGCATATGTATCAACATCATGCTCTAGTCACCAGGGTGGGGTGCAAATTCAGATCAAATTTAAACCTTGTAACGATATTCCCAAATGATGATTTCCTCTCCACGAAAGCTAAACACACAAGTTTTTGGATCCACCTGTTCTATGATTTCAATGTTTTCTGGATTTATTCGAGAGTTCCTAGGGTTGCGACTCCTTCCTAACTTACGTCGTCACTTTATAAGTTTCTGATACATTTATATACCTGAACCCGAATAAGTGTACGACCAGATTAACATGTTACATCAGAACGACTTTCCTAGAACATCGTGCGATTCACTCCAAATCTCAATCGGTGTGTTAGCTGTCTTTAATGATTAGTATATTCAGTTAGTAAGAGCTTGATACAGACCTGGTATCATAGATAACCGGTGGAGAGGGAATAAAAAATGAATGTTGCTCGTGTCGGATCACGGGTAACATCCAAACCCGATGAATGTTGCGAGAAGGGTGGTCAAAGGCAAGGTTAGCACAATTCAAATTAGCGCGAACGATTGTTATTGGTGGCTGTTTGCAAAACTCCGCCTCGTGCCGTGGACCCCACGTAATCTGTTGATATAGACAAACCCAGAGCTTCCCGTGTGAAACCCGGCCTTAGAACACTTTATTCAACTAATCAGAGAACACTCAAATATAGAAGGGTGTAAATCTGAGATTGTGATCAGCGGAAAATTTTACACATACACAAAAAAAATATCGGGAAAAAATGTGTTTTAAAAATTTATATATTTTAAATATTAATTATGAGAGGCTTGCATAGACATGACCTTAGTTCTTCCTCAAGTCCCCGCGCGTCTGCGAGACCACTACGCCGCAGCGAGACTGCGACCTACCTACGCGCTGTTCTGCTAGGTTATGAGCCCAAGACTGGCTCGTGGACGACGCAATGAGTGAAAATCAAGAGACCAAGACGGTAGACGTGACGAACACGAGCACAAGTTCGCCCACGTTGACAAGTACTTCAACCAGTACTGTCACCACGACGACACAGACGAGTACAGCTGGTTCTGCGGGGCAACCTGTGGTTCCACTGTTTGGTGTAAGTCAAGGTGGTGTGCCAGCGTTCGGAGCTGTGGGGCTGGCTGGAGCGCCGCCAGGGCAATCTGGTGGGCAGCAACCGGCAGTGCCCGTTGTGCCGAGGTCGAAGCCACTTGGCAGCAGCAAACCACCGAAGTTTAATGATACCTTCGAGGTATATCAGATGGGCTTGAAGCTACTTGGAGCAGAGAGACTCATGGGGTGTGGTAACCGGTGAAGAGACGCGTCATGCGTTTGATCCGGTGTTGCAGCGCCAATTTGATGACCGAATTCGGCTGGCCATGGAAACCATAATCCGAGGTGTAAAAGGGGCTGATGCCCAAAAAGTGTGCATTTCCAGCACGGCCAAGGAGATGTGGGACACATTGAGCGCGGAAAAGACCCAGCGTGACTACTCGTACGCGGTGCACTTGAAACGCGAGCTGTCCACGCACTCGTACGCCCCGGGCAAGAAGATGGCAAACTACATCCAAAAGATGAACATGCTGCGGCAGCGGCTGCAGCACATGTGGCCCAGCTTCGTGATAGACGACACGTCTATGTATCAGCTGTTGCTGATGGGAGTGTGGCGGTACATCGGGAGATAGTGACCCAGTTTGACTGCTCGTACCGGCAAGGAAATCCTCCGTCGCTGCAGCAAGTGAATAACGCGCTGCTGTCGCGCGATGAGATGGAGAAGATGGCGGCGGGCACGGCCGTGAACTGTGGAACCAACAATTGCGGCCCACAGGTGGCGATGCACATGAGGCAGCCCAATGGGCAGTATCCCGGACCGAACCCAGGTCCAGGCCCCGGCCCTGGTTCTCGAGGGCACGTGCAGACCACCGGTGCACGCAAGCGACGCGCCATTCGCTGCTATCATTGCAAGAAAGTCGGTCACATGCGAAAAGATTGTTGGCACTACAAGAACAAAGACAACAAAGCCAAAGGCGGCAAGGGCAAAAATGCCGACAAGGCCAAGCCGAACAATGGCGGCGGGACTAATGCTGCCAACTCTGGCGCAAACTCTGGCAACAAGCCGGCGGGATCAATGGGCTACATGCGTTTCACTGCGAATGCTGGTCGTAATGACGACAGCAGCAGCAGCAGTAGTTCCGAGGGTGAAGCGATGTTTGTGGGCATGGCACTGAAGGGCGAGAGACGTGAGCCTAGTGGCGATTGGTTACTGGACTCGGGAACGTCATCGCATGTGTGCAACCAGAAAGACAAGTTCGCCAGCTTGAAGAAGTCCAAAGTTTCGTTCAAGGTTTGGGATGGGGCTGTTGGTGAATTGTGTGGTAAGGTGGTCTTGACGGCACTGAATGTGCTGAGCGGTAGTGAAATGACTCTTGAGCTAAACAAAGTCGAGTACTCACCCGCCGGACCTGTGAATTGGCTCAGTCTCGGCCTGATGTTGAATGAAGGTTGGGAGCTGTCTACTAGCCCACCTGGTGTGCTGCCCAAGAAGCACTTGTTGACCCGCAATGGCGTTTGTTTGGAATTTATCTTTCACGGGACTCACCATTGGTTGAACAATGGAAGTTTTGGCGATAATAGTGCAGTAGTGATGGCGACTGTGAATGCAGATGCCAGTCCGTTGATGAAGTGGCACGAACGTCTGGCTCACCTGAACGAAGCTGCTTTGAAGTTCATGGTGAAGAATGACGTGGTCAAAGGGATGAACATTCCTGACGATCAGCTGAAGACCAAGCCGAAGTGTCACACGTGCATGACGACGAAGCGAAAGCGGATGTCGTTTGGTAATTCAAGGGATAAGCTAACCACTGAGAGTTTTGAGCGTTTGACGTCCGACGTCTGTGACATGGGGAAGTACGTGCATGGAGTTGGTGCTGTGCGGTACTTTCAACTTATTCAAGACGAGGGCTCGAGATACAAATGGTGCAATCCTCTCATTCACAAGAATGAGACTTCCGGCAACACGCAGCGGCTGATTGCTGAACTTCTGGCGCAAGGTAAGAAGATCCAGCGGTTCACGAGTGACGGAGGGGCGAGTATGTGAACAGCGAGTTGAAGGAGTTCCTGGCGAAGAAAGGAATCACCTTCATCCCCACTCAACCGTACACACCGCAAGAAAACTGTTTTGGTGGAGAAATTGAACGGCGTGCTTGTGAACAAAATGCGTGCTGTGATGCATGCAGCCAATTTACCGATGGTGTTGTGACCGGAGGTGCTACGCTACGTGGTAGAAGTGGACAATCTTAGTCCGACAAAGGCATTGGACGGATTGACTCTGAAGGAAAAGCTGTCTGGCACCAAGCCGGATATTGGGCAGCTGAAAGTTTGTGGTTGTGTAGGATATGTGTTTGTTCCGAAGGAGATCAGGAAGAACAAGCTTTCAGCAAAGACTGAACCAGCATTATTTCTTGGTTTCCCGAGGAGTGGTCATGGCTACAGACTGCTGCACCTGAGATCGGGGAAAATGGTTGAAGCCCGCGACGCCTAGTTCCGCGAGGACGTGACGGTCGAGCGCACGTACATTAATGCGCTGCTGAAGGGACGACAACATTACTATCCACAAATTCCGTTTGTTCCACTGCTTGTGGAGTATGTAGCAGAGGAAGCAGTTCGGGCAGGAGCTCGTGAAACAGTACGCAGTGCTGTTGGTGATGCTGCACGCGAAGTTGGCACGCAAGAAGGGCAAGATAATGCCGAACAGCACGAGGTTGATGGTTCGGTGAAACTTTGGGCGAGTCGAGCGTTGATGCACAAGGTTCGGTGGGAGCTACAAGACCGTCAAGCAGCAAAGAGTCGGGAGATGATGATGCTGTTGGCGGAGCTATGCCTACTGCAGATCAACTTAGACCTTGGTCAGAACGGCACACGACGACCCCAGGCTCTCAATCAAGACGTAGCTCGAAGCGCCAGCGTGGATGGCGACGGTCAGAGCGCACTCGCAAGACAAATGTGCGGCTGAAAGATTACATTATGGCTTCGGTTGAAGCACTGGAGAGCTTTGCGGGTAATCCCGCGTCAGTTGAAGAGGCTTTGGCGTCACCACAGCGTGGCAAGTGGATCACTGCGATGGAGCTGGAAATGGAGGCCCATCGAGTCAACGGTACTTGGCGACTGGTTGACAGGCCGAAGCAGCAGTGCAATATCTTGAAGGCGATGTGGGTGCTGAGAGAAAAACTGAACGAGAAAGGCCTGGTTGATCGGTGCAAGGCCCGATTGACCGTGAAAGGCTGCGGCCAAAAGTATGGAGTCAACTATGTTGACACTTACTCTCCTGTTGTGCGGATCGAAACCGTACGACTGCTGTTGATAATGGCGTTTCTATTGGAGTACGAGTGCTACCATGTAGACTTTGTTACTGCGTTTCTGAACGGTGCGTTGAGGGGCGTGAAAATTTACATGGAGCCGCCGCCAATTAGACGACGGGAGTGGCCGAGTTTGTGAACTCATGAACGGATTCTATGGGTTGAAACAAGCTTCTCGCTTGTGGTACCAGACGTTGCACGAGTACTTGGAGCAGATTGGCTTCAAGCAGTGCGCGTTTGATGTTGGGCTGTACCAGCGATGGCAGGACGGCGAAGTGGTGTATATCACCGTATACGTTGATGATTTGCTGATTGCTGGTAAGAAGGAACATTGAGGGCGTGATCAGTGAACTTAGCAAGAAGTTTGCGTTGAAGAACCTCGGTCGAGTTAAACATTTGCTGGCTATGGAGGTGCACTACATTCCTGGTGAGTTGCTCACCATCTCGCAAACGGTTTACATTGACCGAGTGCTGGAACGCTTTGGCATGAGCGATGCACGTCCGGCCGGCTCGCCGTTGATGCAAAATGAAAAGATGCCACCGATCGAGGAAGACGAAAGGAAGATCAACGACCCGAAGTTCCCGTTCCGAGAGTTAGTGGGCGCATTACAGTACTTGGTGGCATGCGCGAGGCCGGACTTGGCCAACGCTGTGCGAACGTTGGCACGTTACAACAGCTCGTACACTGAGGAGAACTACATGTGTGCGAAGCGTGTGCTGCGTTATTTGCGTGCTATGCGAACCTATGGATTGGTGTACCAACGCCAGGGTGAAGTGCTACCGCTGACTGTTGATGCATACTGTGATGCAGACCACGCCAACTGTCCGGATACCAGTCGATCCGTTACGGGCTATTTGGTCCGATTGAACGGCTTCATGTTCATGTACAAGAGCAAGCAGCAAGACAAAGTTACCACGGATACGTGCAGCTCGGAGCTTATTGCGGCGAGTATGTGTGTTGAAGATCTAATGTGGGCTCGCAAGTTGCTGAAAGAGATTCGGGGCGAGTCGCCGCCGTGCTCTACGCTCTACATGGACAACCAGAGT
This sequence comes from Phytophthora syringae, assembly GCA_012656105.1. NCBI lineage: Eukaryota > Oomycota > Peronosporomycetes > Peronosporales > Peronosporaceae > Phytophthora > Phytophthora syringae. Next base: position 215,356 of record JAAKBD010000546.1, on the reverse strand, counting down.
ACCATTACTGTGGTGAAGGAGCCTGGTAACTACCAGCGGATGAAGCGATTTGCGAAGACAAGTCGATAAATCGCAGAGTTTGTGAAGAAGAACAAGATTGGGGTGCAGTATGTGTCGAGCGAAGACAACACTGCAGATATCTTCACAAAGGCATTGGGACCACAGCGGTTCCAGGGTCTCCGTCAAGAGCTGAACGTCGACGACGTTGCAGCAGTCACCCAAGTCCAGCATGAATGAGGTGGGAGTAACAGGAAAGCTGCACAGGCAGCAGCACTGCTTCACAGCGGTGTAGCACTGTCATTCAAGCTGGGACCAGGGGCTTTCGAGAGACAATACGAACCACGTGCCACTGACTTGGGACGCGTGTGTTCAACGGGGTTTTGGCCATTGATGGTGCTTTGGTATGCATGACCAACGGTTTTTCCTCCGCGTGCACGGCACGTTGCGTATGAGAGACTGCGCGGAAGAGAATAAGCTTTAATGAATCATTCTTGTATTTGCCGAGTTCCAAGCACTACACCTTAGTTCTTCCTCAAGTCCCCGCGCGTCTGCGAGACCACTACGCCGCAGCGAGACTGCGACCTAACTACGCGCTGTTCTGCTAAATTTGAGCGGTCAAACATATATGCATCGTCAACTCAATGAATCACCATGCATGTCAAGTTCCTGAACTAGGCTACCTAGATCAACCTGTTCCGTGTGGGTGGCATCGTCCTCCTGCTGGTATTCCCATGCTAGAGGCCGGAGCTGTGCATCCAGCACTATGGGCCGAACTTTGGCGAGACCGAGAGCTGCGTGGGAGACTCGGCCTTCCACGACACTGTCGCGTTCACGGCCACGTACACGCAACCACGATACGTGAGTAGAGAGTAACGATAGAGGCGCCCGTGTCCAAGTACGAGTACGACGAGCACGAGCACGAGCTCAGGCGACGGCCGTTAATACCAACTTGAGCGACTTCAACGTCTGTTTTCGGTACCAATAAGCTGGTACTTTCTCGTTATTATATATTTTCTGTACCAATAAGCTGGTACTTACGCGGAATTACGAGTAAAAAGTGTGCCCTTGACTTTTTAGTGGGTGCCCTTAGGGACCCCTTTACTTTCTCTGTATTTGCATCTTCAACTTGAAGTGGAAATATCGTATGCTTGATTTGCTTATCGGCATGTCTTGTTTTGACCCCTCGGCTTCTACTGTTGGTATGAGGCTAAACCTCTGCCCCAGTATACTTCTGTAAGCCCGAGCTCTTTATCGTATCGATCATAACATCGAAAACGTTTTTTTAATCTCGGTCTTCTATTCTGTACTGAGAAAATGGATGTGCTCTAAACGACTCACTGCTTGTACCCGTGACACCCAACAACATTCAAAGCCACACAATACGGTTGTGGCGTTTATGAGGTCACTTTTTGTGTCTTTGCATAATTTGGTTCATGTTATCATCACTCCTTTCAAAACCGAATTTCGACGTGTATGATCTCAAACGTAAACAGCTGTGATCAAAACATGCCACTCCGTCGCCCATAGTCTTCCCTGCTAAAAGCTTGATGTAGCTTCGCATGGTTTCGTTCCTGGAAAGCTTGCACTCCTTGCGAATATGCTGTGAAGTCGTTGGTAAAGCTTCTGAGCCCTTGTAGATAGCCACGTCGTTGCAGGCTCCGCGATACACGAGCACAGCCGATTGACTGTCAATAGCAGACTGCATGTTGAAGTCTTTCTGACGGTAGAGATCCATTGACCTTCGTAGCTTCTTTACAGCTTGATTAACGGAAAGGTGTACACTGCAAAAATCTCCAGACTTTACCAGTTGGGACAATTGAAAGTACAATTGTTTCATTTTGTTAGTAGTATAGAAGCAGGTTTACTGCTACTCGAGATGTTACAAATTAAATCGATTCGATTGGTAACTTTGAATCGGTTGGATTTGGACGGGATCGCACTGGTCGGTGCCTCAAATCGATCGATTCGATTCAGTCCGGATTGAAAACGATCGAATCGGATTGGGTAAACGACCTCTCATATTAATTTGTTTTCGAATTCCTCGATAAATAACATATAAAGGGAATTCGACAACCATGGAGGAATGCGTGGATCAACGCGACGACCGGGACATGCAGACTGATGGGAGCGAATCGACTAACGCACCAAATTCTTCGGCGGCCTCTAGTGAGCTAAGGTCGCGAAAGCGCTCTGATATCTGGCCTTTCATAAACGACTTGGGAAACGGAAAGTATACATGTAAGTACTGTGAGAGAGAAGAGAAGTCGCAGATGTGGAACTCTAAGGCACATACTACCATGCGAAAGCACCTAAACATGTATCATAGCGGTGAGTATCTTGGCAGTGAGGATACGTCCACATCGAAGCAGACAGATCGGCTGTGCTACGGCTTCGAGCGAAGTATTGTCAAGCAGCGGTTGGACAGTGAGTTCAACAAACCCGAAGCGGATGGTGCTCTAGTAGACTGGATTGTCGAAAACGCGCAGCCATTTGCAGTCGTCGAGCAACCCAAGTTCATCGAGTTTTGTCTTACCCTACACCCATCGTACAAGGTTCCAGTTCGCCAGACTATTCGGCGCAAGGTGATCGTGCGGTGGAAGATCGAGAAGACCCTGGCTCGAAAAACAATAATCAACTGTCTTACTGTTCGTGACGTAGGTTCAAGTCGGACGTGTACTACAACCGACATGTGGACGTCCCCAGCCAACAGGGGTTATGTGGTGGTTACGCTGCATTGGATCGACAGCAACTGGAACATGCGATCTGTGATTCTTGGCTTTAAACGCGTTGAATACCCCCACACCGGTCCACGTCTTGCGGACCATTTGCTTGAAGTAGTGAAAGCGATGGACGGGGCTCTGCTGGGATGCATCTGGGCGATTACTACGGACAACGCCAAGAGCAACGGCACCATGGTGCGATCGATCAAGGCTAAACTACCAAGCGAAATCCAAAACTACTCCCAGTCAGCAATTCCGGCAACGGCTGCAGTCATGTCCTCCGATACCACCCCGCTGCCCGATAACCCACACGAGGTGTTTCAAGTGCGTTGTTTCGCACATGTACTGCAGCTTGCAGTGAAAGAAGGCCTCAAACAATGCTCGTTTGTCGATACCAACATTGGTACCATACGCGATATCCTCAAGAAGCTGGCCGATTCAACGTCTCTGAATGAAGAGCTCCGAGCTGGACTGTGTCACGCGCTGGAATAGCACCTGGGAAATGGTGTTATCGGCGCTCAAGCTTAGGAAGCCCATCGAGGAGTTGCTGCGACGCATCCGACACCGTCACGAAGGTTACACCGAGTTTCCGATCAAACCGGATGATCGTCTCGCAGCTGCTTTCGATGACGATACATGGGGTACGCTGGACGAGTTCTGCAAGTTTTTGACGCCAGTCAAAACAGCAACGATGATGATGTCCGGAAGGAGCTACCCAACCTTTGGTATGGCGGTGGTGGTTTTCGAATTAGTCCGCAAGCATGCAACGAAGGTGGTCGATGAATCCACGTAACGCTATACCTCTGATTTCGCAAATGCGTTCAAGCGGAAGCTCGAAGAGTACGACAGCTTAGTCAAGAGCCGCGAAGCTCAAATTGCTGCTGTACTGGACCCACGTGCGAAGGCATTGCTGCCAAAAGTTTTAGACGACATGGAAGCCACCAAGCAATATGTCATCGATGAGTACGAGACAGAGTATCGGCTGATATTCGAGCGTCAACAGCAAGAAGCGGACGCCCACGCCGTCGATCCAGAGGAGGAGCAAGACGCTGTGCTTGGTGACGCGTTGCACCAGCTCATCGACGACAACTTCGGTATGGATGAACCCGCGAATTTTGACAACGAGACATTTGCGTCGGAGTTGGATCGGTGGCCTGCTCACCGAGACAAGTCCATGAACTCCAAGTCCAGCAGCGCTGAAGTTTGCAACTGGATGAAAACCCTTGAACAGTTTCCTCGCATTCAAAGGATAACTCGCGATTTCCTTGCCGTCATGGCAACGTCTGTTCCAAGTGAAGAATCCTTCTCGAAATCAGGCGCCACTGTAAGCGTTCGACGCGCGCGACTCGGTGACGATGCCGTTGAAGCTGTCTCTGAAATGCAGTCATACTTGAAAGTCAACGAAGCTAGCGCCAAACAGGTAACGACCACGGGTAAGTAGCAGGAAACACTCGTCTGAAACACCTCCGCTCGACAGCCAGGGCTGTAATGAAAATGCGCGTCAGTTTTTGAAGCGTTCCATGTTTCTAATGGTTTCCATTTCCTCTGAGCAGCCTAGACTCGGGAAAGTGCAATCGTGACGCGCAGATCTGCATACTACAGTTGCTGCAGTAACCAGTGCTCCACGTGATATCCACTAAAAGAAACCCGCACTTCGTAGCAAACATGGAAATCTCATCGCTCTCAGCCATAAATGACGTGCTCTCCGTTCCATTGCAGATCATCTACAACCACGTAGAAGGCGAAACGATTCGTCGAGGACCCAGGGAGCTTACCCATGAATCCTGCCATGGCCCTGAGAAGATTTGACATGAAGGCCAAGGCACACTCCACACGAGTCCAGGAGCGCCAGGCTCCAAACGATGGCAGCGCCTAACACGGTGCCAAAACGGGTCAAGATGAGCGCCAGGGTGAGCCAGTACCGCACGAAAGCCCCTCGATCAGGAAGTACCACTGGGTCAAACCCTCGCGCGTATTCGTAAGAGTTATCTCAGGCCAGTCAAGCGACGCGGTAATTGATCCAGGATGCAGTAGCGATTCGTCCAGGTTGCGCTTCTCCTCACTCTTCGAGTAAAATGTCCACAAAGTCCAGGTCACCGCACGACGAAAGTCCAGGTCTTTTGGTTCGTAGCTGTTCTGTTCAAGTGTCTTGCGGCCGGCAACCACATCCATCAACATCGTATTACCGGCACCGGTAGAACCCATCAGCACCGTTAACGTACCAGGCGTTGCGTATCCGCTAACGCCTCAAGACTCTTCTTCGTGTTCTTCGGGTTCGGCACTGAGTATCACAGGTCCGTGAAAGCAATCGCCACAGGAACGAAGTTCTTCTCGCGCTGCAGAACCGCCACCATAACTTCGTTGTGAGTCCGTATTCGAGTTAGAATCATCTTTGTGCTTCGACTTGGGCGTCATGGTCAATGGGTAACCCTCCTGTGCCTCGTCCTCGATCTCCTTCGGCATCAACTGAATGTTCGTCGGGGTCAGATACCGACGGTTCTCAAGAAAGTAGGTGCTCACGCCCAGCAAGAACACGTAGAAGACGAACACGAAGATAATACCCGTCCACAGCCACGTCTTGCTGGACGGGACGCCAAGCTGCGCCAGGTAGTACTCGCCCATGTTCATGTTGAACTCGGAGCAGTGGTCCAAACCCCGTACACGCACACGTCGTACTTGGACGCACGGTACTCGTTCACGGACAGCGCTCGCACCCACCAACCGATGGGGTTCAACCGGTAAATTCAGTACGTAGTCCAGGATCTCGCTCTTCAGCTGCACGAACCCAGCGAAGATGACGATAATCACGGTCGAGAACGTCGGCATTGCTTGGCAATATCCAAGTTCGGGCACATTGCCGTCAGAAGGAAGAACCACGTCGACAAGACGAGGTTCGTCAGGGTCAGCAAAATCAAATAGATCATGTAGACTTCCACATTCGCGACGAAGCCGCACATCCAGATCACGAGCGAGTCGAAAATAATGATCTGCAACAGCGACGGTGGGATCAGCGCGATCGAGTAAACAACAACGTATGACAGCGTCTCGTAGAAGTTGTCGCCGCGTCGCTCAGCTGACGGACACGTTTTGTCGCCACAACCTACATGCGCGTGGTACGATTGTTTGAGTTATCCGAGATCACGACCGTCAAGCAACTTGCGACGTCGATCTCAAATACAATTTCAAGTTTCAAAATCAAGGGTGCAGACGCGCGACATCCGTCACTAAGCACCCGTCCGATACAGTTCTCAACGACTTGGGGTTGGTTCTTACCTTTGTGGGATCAAGAACACCTTCGCAGTGTCGAACGAAACTTCACTTTGGCAACTTGCGCAGTACAGTCGAGATTGGCGGGTTGGAACCGGTGTGCTAGAAGGCACTATCACAAGCGTGTCGCTGCTGGCACACCGGATCTCAAGCGCCAGAGGTATCGGCTCCTGCAGACAAACAGCGTCAGCGCTTCGTGCTGCAATTAATGATGCGCCAATCTCAGTCGTGTGCGCACGTAAATACACGATGCGGTCACGTTGCGCCGCAAACAAATCTTCAAGAACTTCACGAAACTTCGAAACTTGCATCGTTTTCCAGTAACCAAGATCGTGTCGACATCCTCCTTTTCACTTTTGCTAAGCGAAGAACTTGCTCGAGGTGGCTCACTATTCGACCCCATACGCCGAGTCCGCACAAGTTCTCGAAATCCACTCGCGTTATGCTGCTAGTAAACCGAGCAGCTGCCCCACTCGCTGAGTAGAAGTGAGCGCCACGACGAGGTTGCCATGGGGAAGATCAATCGTGGCTTGTGGTGATGTCGAGAGGTTTTTGTGCCAAGACGCAAGCACGGCGAAGTCGGGGATAGAAAGCTGGACTTTCGGTCATTGGAGAGTTGTAGAAGATCTCACGTGCCTCCATAATCACCGAAATCTGCGAAGCCTGACTCAACGACATGAACAGCACCGCCTGGAAAATCACGCCCAGCATCACCTGCACGTCCGTCCGATCCACGTCGTAGAACGTGCTACCGTAGATCAATCCCACGAAGCACGTCATGACGACGCGACTGGCAACGTACGCCTTGATGCGCCACAAGCTGGTCATGAGGCGAACACTCAGCGCGCCAATACTGCGTAACCACAGCCGCCGGAACTGCTTCACCGGCTCCATGTACTCCTTCATGTGCTTCTTCAGCTCAGGTTGCATCGGAGGCCAACCATATCACATACACGCGGGAGTGGGAGGGCGCCTCGACGAACTCACTCGCAGAGCGAGGGTGCTTCGTCGCACCGATTGCCAGCGGCACCTCGTATCGGTGCTGCATACTCGTGCCCAGGTCTAGCAGGTCGTCGGTGACATTTGCGGTCTACGGGACACTTGAAGCCCATAGTCTCGAAGTACGGCACTACGTGTTCGCGCAGATCATGGTACATGACCTCACCCTCGTTCATGATCAAAATGTAGTCGAAGAGGTCAAAGTCCTCCAGCGCCGGCTGAAGCACTTGTGCAGCGTCTTGGCAATGTTGCGCTGTGAGCAATTGATGTCGTACGTAGCCACTGTCCAACCCCGTACTGATCTCGTCCATGAGGCTCACGTACTTCATGCCGACGCACCACGGAGCATCCCGTTATTGGTGATTGGAAACCCAGCTGACCGATCACCACATCCGGGTAGTTCCTGTAGTTCATAACCACCATCAGGCTCCCCTCCACCGAACCCTTCGTAAACGTCTCGGAGCCCTTCTCCGCCAGTCCCGCGCCAATGAACTTGTGCGTGTACTCGGACGTATCGTGCGTCATCAGCGTCGCGAACGGCTTGTCCAGCTACGGCACGTACTCCAAAAACTGGGGTACGCGCACGACGATCTCCTTCTGCGGCACGCCGTTGTACTGTACGCGATCTCAGCTTCCACTGTGATGTTGATCTCCACGGGAAACTGCGCCGACAGCATCTTCATGAGCGCCGACTTGTCCGAGCCCGGCTGGCCAGCACCAGCGTGATGGTGCCCGGTTTGAGCACGCCGCTTGCGTTCTTGATCATCTCCTAGCGCATCATCTACATGACGGCATCTCCGGGATCGACCGCGCGACGGGTGTTGTACAGCGTTGTAATCTCCGACGACACAAACACCATGCGTGCGTAGTAAAGGAGCACCGCCTGTGCATCACCCTAGCATTCGACCTTAAAAGCCTCATTGAAGCTCTTCTTCTTGTACTTCTTTAAGCCGCGTCGATCTCGCACGCGTGGTGTGCCTTGCTCAGCACCACGATGTCGATAAACATCACCCTCGCTCGTGCACATACGACCTTTACCCGACTTGGCCTTCGAACTCGCGTGAACGCGCTGACATTGGCCACCTCGCCGTGTACGGCGGCCACAATCACCTTCTCCGGATCACCAAAGAGCCCACTGGTCGGAGTCTCCACCAGATCATCGTCCACCACGCGCTGACGCCGCGACAGCGCTGCGTGCGAAGCATCGCTGCAGCTAATATTGGTATAAGAATGCGGAGGTGTCCCTATCTATTGGTAGATATATCCCATTTTTCGACCAATAGAAGACTGTCATGGGTCTCTACAATTCGATTAACAATTATTCCTGATCGTTCGGCTGATGTCCTTCTTCAGGTTTTACCTGTGCAAATACATGTCGATAATCCGATTCCAGTCTAAACCCAATCCGAATCGATCGGAATTAGTCTGTACACTATCCGATTTAAACGGATTAGTCAGACGAGGCTACCCGATCGATCGGATTGGTCGATTTAACATCTCTAACTGCTACAGCAGCAAACGGCAAGCAGGTGTACTCATACAGCAAACGGCAGGTGTCCGGTGGTGGTCTCCCCGTGGTGTGCGCTGCGACGATGTGCGGGGCGACGGTTTCCTTGCTGGCGCTGGTGTGCGCAGCGACGCTCTCCTGGTGGCGGCCGTGTGCGTGGCTCTGGTGTGCGCGGCGACAGTGTGCGTGTGCTTAGTTGGGGGGTCTTTGATTGTGAGCCAGCCACTGACTGAAGCGAAGGGGCATAGGGTAAATTACCATATACCCATATCGTGGATTTTTCTAGAGTCTATGGACCTGTCATAAAACTTGAGGATATTTCACTTTCCCTCTTGGGTGATTCCTGCTAGCAGGAATCTCGTTTTCCATGAGACGGTACGGGCACGTGCACGCTAGCCAAGTGGTGACGTCGCGCATGTGACCCAGATACGTCATGGGCTTTAGGCTCTCTGTGCCACTCATTCCATTGGTTTTCTGGTTTTCTGCCCTATATTGGCCTACACTATGTAGCGCCCAGCTTGGGTGGGTTTTCCAGGTTAATTCGCTAGTAAAAGGCCAGTTATTCACGATTTAGAGGTCATGACAGCAAGAGACGGGCGCCGGCCAAGACCGGCCTTCGCACCGCGAAGTTTTACGCCGAGCCGCACACAACAACTCCCGCAACATCAAGGGCCTGCGGCCACGGCACCCACGTTGATCCGCACGGCCCACTCTCACCGAAGATAAGTGTCCCTGTCCCGCCTGCTGCAGCGAATCTTGCAAGTGTGGCACGGGGGCGTGGTGCTGAGCAAGGAACCCCTCCAACGCCAACACAGGCTGTGGAGTTTTCGTTCCCAAGATCACATCACGCTCACGTTGCACCGCGCGTCACCAAGTGGCGGCCATACATGTAGCGATCTAAGGTGGTATCGTGATGCACTTATATCTTACATGTATTACCTATCGCACTTGTAGGGACAAGGCTTCACTACGGACCAAGTACAGCGTTTCATTGGGGGCACAGTCGCATGGGGCTGCTGTGCTAACTCCTAAATGAATATGCATTTGTCCCCCTAAATGTGTACGGTTAGTTGATGTTGGAAAATTGCGGCGGCCCGAGTCAACAAAACAACCGCGTGTCAAAAGTTATGTCCGGTTTGTGTACCACTCCACTGCTAATATTAAGCATCGAGGCTGACAGCATCGACGGACTTCACTACAGCAAAACGCAACTTCCGTTCTCACTTCCGTCCTCATAGCCCCGTTGGTGGTGCACATAGCACATTAATACTGAGTAAATATTAGTACAAAAATAGTTGTCACAAAACAAAAATATTGATCAATTAAGTTTAACCGCAATGACAGGGCTGGGCTTGGCGTTCGTCGAACTTCGACCAGAACATACAATCTAATATCACCACTTACATATACTCGAATCGATCGAAGCGAAAGTGACGAAGGCATGCCTTCTTGGTCGCAGCCGCCAACGGGCTGGCGTGCTTCTCCTTCTTCCCGCTGTACGGGAGGGGTTTGTGCTTGCTCGCATCCGTCTTCCTCGCGTCCATTGTCCTTGCTTGCGCTTCCGCGGGTCTACAATCGGGTCCACGTCATTAGTTTGCTTGTGACGGCGATTGGACACGATCTGTTCTGCGTCACAACTAGCAAAGCTAGGACGTCATGCTGAATTATTAATTATATATTCTGTTTTCTGAAAAGTGACGGCTGGCACTCTTCAGGGTCAATTGTACATGGCATCGATGGCGCTTTGCCTTTCATTGAACATTTTATTCAGCTTTTAGTATGTACAGCAGGCTATATAAGGACTCGATACAAATGCTGCATTTGAAATGCAAGTGTGTTTTAATCGGGTAGAACAATAAAGTGACCCGGTCACTTCTAGAGCAAATACGAGTTTGTGTGGTGTCACAGCATCCATGACTACACTATATCACCTTGATTATGTAACGGGGCTACTTGATAAACTACGGATTATGTAGGTCACCCAATTTGGATTGACCACACTCCTTCTAAAGTAGTACGATAGTTAACAACACATCAGTAGGTGGCTTCACAGCCAATATATGCATTAACTAGGTTATACTATGTTAGATAATGAATCCTTTAGATTTACACCAAGGCGGCTCTGCCACGGATTGCAATAGTGCATTCAGTTCGCCTTTAGCCTTAACCCTTTCAATCCCGAGAATATTATGTTTAATACAGAATAAGTGTACACCTAATAATTGTGGTGGGTCGTTTTCAAGTTGGTACTAGTGTTTGAATCCGATTGAAAAAGCGCGCGGAAGATCACATAATTTGAACCCGTTCTTTGCATAAAACGATAGCTTGCAAGTTGTTGATTGGACGATTCGGAACATGTGGTCCTCAGATAAATGATATCCTTTACAATCCGTTTACTAGGGGTGAGACAATGGAAGGCCATTTGGCCCGGCAGCCATTTCATAAAAAAGCGCGATATGTTTGAAATCCATTATACAGCAGCAGATGGCAGCCATTTACCAACTCACTGTCTTTCGGCGACCGCACCCGTCTCGGTGGAGCGTGTCCGTTGCAGCGGTTATATTGAGAACAGCGTACGCGTCTTCACTCCTTATTTCTTCTTCACGAAGCCTCAATATGAGGACGATGAAGCCAATCTGAAGTCATTTACTCGTATTGGGTAATGATTTTGGTCCAGCTATTCCGTATCGTCGTTCTATTCCGAGTGCATGCGGATTGACGTGAAGTTCATTTCCCCAATCGCGTCGTCGGAAACACTCAGACGTAGGCGTTTTATTCAATTCGTAGAAGAAGGGAGTTGGGGGCGGGAGGAGGGGGGCAATAAATCCTTACCGCAAGCCTACATGAATATCCCCAATATCTTGGAGGGATCCTTACCTCGTGAAATGCCAGGGCGTCTTGCGTATCATGGTTGCTTGCGTCCATCAGCGGTGGAAGTAACGCTACCGGATTCCCGAGATGTGATGCAGCGGATCGGGATACTTGCGGAGGTGTTGCAGGGTGGTTGAGATCAACGCGTTCGAACAGAACAGGATCGCGCAGAGATGTACGCCCGCGATTTCTATCCCGGCGAAGCGCGCGTCTTCTCCACTATAGATGAGCTCGATTTGTGTATGCTTGCTCTAAGATACGAACAGGTAGAGCTAGCGCTTGCGTCCTGGCAATCCACCAGTGGAACGCAAAGTCGTGAGGACTGAACAAGCGCTGCCTGTTGGATTATGTTAATGATATCAGCTCGTGGACGCAGGGCCGCCCGTGAACTCTTCGATAAACTCCTGTGCATTGGTCCTGATCAGCCCTTGTGAACACAATCATGCGCGCTTCCTCTCACAATATTTGCGTCTGCGTCACGGATACCAAAGTGCTGGTAGCGATCAGTCCACGCTCGAACTAGTCTGATCTTGTATCTCCACCAATGTAAATCCAGGTGTTCCGATAGCGGCACACTCAGGATTTTCAAGTGAGCTCGTCTCTCTTCAAATTCTTCCTCGGAAAGAGCCTCGACAGCAGTATAAATCGCAGCTATGAACGCGTCCGTCTGCCATGTATTCTCGTACGTTTACTGCCCTGGAGCCGGATTTTGAACAGGAAATTGACCCAACACTTGTCGTGTGTTACTAAGCACGTTCTTGTTCATGTGCCACCTGCAGATGATTGACGGATTTCCAGGAAACACCTGATCAACAACATTCATGGACGCCAATTTGCGATCTGTGATAAACAAGCTGGGCATTTGACCTTCCATTTCCACCAGGAACGCCGTGAGGGTCGTCATCGCCCAGAGGTAGTTGAATTCCCGTTCCCGAGGCAACCAACATTCAGCGATAGGTAAGACCGTATTGAAGTCAGTCTTCTCAAGAGTGCGGGGGAATACAGCAACTGATGTGTCTCTGGATCACATTCCCATCGGTAAAAAAAAACATCACTTTTCTGTCGAGAGAATAGTGCATCCATTACTGTGTGTATAGATCTCGACGTCGTGCAGCGTGGCGCATATTGTCAATGTCTTGTGAAAATAAAATGAGTTTGGATCTGCCTGTGCTACTAGCACAAAAACATCCTGCGGAAATCCCCACTCGAGCCTGAGTTTCAACCAATCCTTGCAAAGAGGCAACCGGTGCGGTCTCTCTTGATTCTGTAGCACGCCGCCGATGACTCGGATGAACGCGAGCATCTGCGCACTCTCGCACAAGACCCCACATACACCCACCTCCCTTCAGCTCTCAGAAACATATTCGACTACCCCTGTATCTCTGTCTGATCCAACACGCAGTAATCAACAACCAACATCAGCCTCCCCTCGTCATGAATCTCTACAACATTCAAAACTCAGCTATCGACAGCTAACCATCTAGTGAAGCTCCACACGAGATTGATAGGACCGATTCTGAGCGCGTGTTTGCCGTTGTCGACCAACATCCTGTTCACCAATGGTGTTCCATCCAATATTCTCGAAGTACCGGTTTTGGTGAGGCTGTGGGCTCCGAGGCAAGCATTCGATTACCCGTCACCGAAACGACCAACGACCACTGTGGAGATCGACCCACCTCTCTAGATGTGCTACCTGACGCAAGAAGATGCAATTTCAGCTCTGCACTTGTGGATCAAAGATCACGGGCTCAACATGTCCAAGCGTCGAGCCTTTTACACTAACACCGAAAGAAAGGAGGTTTAGAAACGCGGCTTCGATTTTGACCGTGCGGGCCAACCAAAGTGTACGCAGCACCTTACCGATGAGGCAAGGCGCCGTCCAATGAGAGGCTCGATACGTATGGGTTACTCTATGAAGCTGGTGTTGAGAGGTGTCTCGGAAGATGACCCTACTGGACCCTGGATGATTACGCACTGCAGGTGATTGGTGAAATTGCGATGATCTTACGGATGATGGAGTCGAGGACTCCACCAAAAGCCAAATCGTTGCAGCACTGGTACTCGACCTCACGGAAATTGGCCGACTTGTGCCAAGTGAGAACCTGGCAGCACCACTACCGCAGGTACAACAAAATGGCAGACTACCTGGCGAATAGGGCGATGGATGCAGAGAGAAGTTCGATGGTAGATTTCTCACAGCTGCACAAGAGGACAGAGATGCAGGAAGGCATCGAAACACGGATGACGGGTGATGTGCAACAATGGCGTGAGCAGCAGGGACTGGAGGACATAGTAGAATGAAATCCATCAGATGCTGGTACAAGACTGGACAGGATGACCGACCCTGTCTGGAATGAATATTAGAGTTCGCCACAGGATGGCAGTAACACAATATGCCTAACATTTTTATTATGTCAATTTCAGAGAAGCTGGCTCGAAGAGCCTCCATTGACGATAACTTCCGGCTCCGGTGAGCCCAAGTAGTTATCAGAGCATCATACTCAGACTCACTTTCGCCAGGCGCCAGCGCCAGCACCACAGTGCGTACCATCGGTACCGACTGCCTGCTCGTTTGAGCTTGAAGACGAATGCGATATTCGTCAATGGTTGTGACCTGTGTGGTCAAGAACCGGGCGCGCAGCGCTTGACGAGTTGCCAACTCCGATGCCGTACGAGCCGCTGGCCCAATGACATGCAATGTCAACGGCCGATTCCCGAGTTGTTTCACATACTTCTCGGGATCGGGGGTTGTGAACCGATAGTCCGAATGTGGATTGATCAGAGGCTGTGCCACAGGGTGGCGGGTCACGGGAGCCTCTTGCTCATTGAGCTGCAGCTCTTGAACCTCGTCGAGGGATTGGTGATCGGAGGATCCTCCAACCGCGCGAGGCGCGCAGCGCGTTAAGGGTTTCAACGCCGCTTCGTTCAACGAACGGACTAGGACTATGAAGCGCTGGGCGCTCAGCAGGCGCACTCGGTGCAGGGGTTCATCCTCGGGGATCTCCCCTGGTTCCCCGGCCTCGGACTCTTCGTAGTCCACTGAGATCTCCGTGAGTTCCTCAAAGAGGGCTTGATTCGCGGTATGCGGTCGCTTGGACTTTGGAGCCTCGGAACGGGGCATGTCCGCTGGCGGATGACGGCGCTTGTGCTCGGAGTGGTACTCCTGTACTGAGAGCTTCTCAATCGCGGGAGACAGGATGTCTTCGAGGCCGCTGGCCGTTAGTGCACTCGGTGCGGGCGACGCGGGTCGTGAGACTGGAATCAGTCGGCGGTCGAAGGACCAGAAACAGTTGTGAGCCATACAACGGGCCGTCGGCCAGCTCTGGGAGAACTTGAAAAGTTCTGGAGCGCGGAGCTTGATGGAAGGTGACCCCGTCACACGCGTCAGTTGACGCTAGGCGAGTTGTCGAGTGTCGACACGTGGTGTCTGCAGTCTGGATGGGGAGAGTGTAACGGGGTTACGCTAAGAGTTACGATTATGTAGGTCACCCTATTTGGTGTGACCACACTCTCCCTAAAACAGTACTCAGTACGTGAAAGTTAACAAGATATCAGTAGGTGGCTTCACAGCCAATAGATATGCATTAGACTAGGCTCTACTATGTTAGTTAGTGAGACATATAGATTTACACCAGGGCGGCTCTGCCGCCGATAGCAATAATACAATCAGTTTACCTTTAACCTTAAGAGTTTCATTGTCTTGTAAATACTGTTACTTCTTGGAGCCTGTACGCTACTGTCGTACGCTCGTCCCCGTTCTTTGTATAAGAACGCTAAGGTAAGCTACCTGCTTAAGAGACTCGCTGAGTCTGACTAAGTCTTCCTCTACGCTACAGTCTACGGCAGCCCTGCTGCAACTAGGCACACTCCTTGTAGTCTCAACGCGTCCCCGCTATATCGTTTCGCCAGCCGCTTCGAGTGAAAGACGAAGTGTAGCGTGTGAATACCGTCAAAGAATAACATCTTCACGTCGTCCATCAAGCGGTCTATCATGGCACGCCCCCTCGCCATGTCTGCGTTCGCGACGTACAGCTGCGCAAAAAGCGCCAGGTGCGTCATGTTCTTCCAGAGCTTGGCTCTCGGGGCTACAATCGCCGTCAGCGTGGCTTCCATATGGGTCTCGTGGAATTGCTCCACCATAGCCCTCTGGATCACCGTCATGGTCGCCTTAAGGAATGTCGGTGCATGGGGAGCTCCAATGTTCCGTTTAGATAGGCAAGTAGTGCCTCTGTTTCTTTATCCGTCCGCTACCTGAGAGCCGTATCCTGGTGGACCATCGTCTCCGCCATCGCGGTGTCCCTCAGAGCCGCCATCTCGTCCGACAATTCCTCTGTGGAGGCGACGTGCCAGTCCTTGCCCAACGTCGCGACTAAATCGTGTCGTTCTCGCATCTTCCATCTCCCCTTGACGGTGATAGGTCAGCTTCGTGGTTGCCTCCCCCGTGTTCCCGAGGTTGCCACGCACGGCCGCCGCGTAGCTGCCGATTGTCACCGGTGCTACGTGTCGTTGTTCCACCGCCGTGCTCACTGCATCCTCTGGAGCAGTGGGTGTCGCTCCTTGCTGTCCGTGTGCTTGCGCCGTTACCCGTGGGTGTTGCGCACCCGGCTGTTGGCCCGTCTCATGTCCTTGGTGGTGTGGTCCACGTGGGTGGTCAGGAGTGTCTCCTGGCGCGCGGCCAGCTACCTCCCCTGGTCCTCTGTGTTCGTCGCCATCCTTTCCCGTTGATGCGGATTGCCCCCCTCTATCGTCTGGAGGCTCTTGTCCCATGCTGCGATCCCCGTGCGGTCGCGGTAAGTCCGTGTCGTGAGACTTCCCGTTGGTCGGCGGCCTCGGCTGGTGTACCGTAGCGTTGCGTGCTTCAAATCCTCCTGCTTGCTCCGACTGGAATTTGAGAGTGCTTCGTGCTGATCTTGCGCCAGTAGTAGATACTATTTCGCTCTGTATCACGGGCTGCTGGGTTGAGGCAAGGACACATGTTATCTAGCGTTTCATCGGCAGAGTGAATAGTAAAATATTCGACCACTCGCTGTCGGAACTCATAGGTTGCTTGAACCTGCTTTGGCTTACCACCACCTTGAGAGCTGAGTTTGGGTCGCTTCCCGCACCATTCCAATGGCAGAGTGAAATGGTTGGTGTGCGAGCTGGTATTTTACCGCTGCCAACCTTAAAATAGCAGCTGCTTGTCGGAAATATGTTGCGAATACCTATCCCTGTAATATCGAGATTTCATTGGTCAAAACGAGCTGTCGGATACAAGATTGATACCAGTCGCTCATCGATTTAGCCGGATCGATTCGCGCACGGGAAGTTTGAATCGAACGCGCAATACTACCGGTACGTATTAATAGTATTACCGTCGAATCGATGGCAGAGGTGTATTGCCGCTGGGCACATTCTTTTTTGTCGGAAGCGCAGGTGGGTTCGCGAGTCCCCCTTGCTTGTCTCCCCTCTGCCGGCTTGCCGCAAACAAGAGCGCCATGGACCGCTATGCAGAGCTATGTACTTTGCCTGTTGATGCTGATGGCGTAACGTTTGTCGTGGCAAACAAAGGCTCTTGCGAAAAAGATTCGTTTCATTTTGCATACAAACGCCTATATGCGCATGTATAAAATCTGACTCAAAGCTGACGCCATATAATTCATTTCACTGTTATTTACCCATACGGGAGGGGTGAACCGATGTTCGAGCCCGAGTGCTGTCGTTACGCGACAGTCGCCGATCTTTGGCCGGCACAACCGTACAATATATCGGCTCATTCGCCTTCTCGCGCGCTGGGCTCAAGGTCGCGGTCTTCGGCATACAAGCGGCGCTACCGACTCGAGCGACAAGATGCAGCACTCACAGAGCGACGTGGCGCTGGGCACCAATGGCAGCTGGGCCGACCTCAAGGTCGCCGAGGGCCTCAAGAAGCGCAGCAACACGGCGCAGAACCTCCAGTTCTATGGTAAGCCTTGCGTGCAAACCCTCGTCGCAGGGTCGCCCAGTCTAACTCACGCTGTTCAACCTGTGACTTCTGACGATAGTGGAGGAACAGAAGCGGCTGTACCAGGAGCTGCCCTTCTCGGTGCTGCCGGGCATGCGGCGGCAGTCATTCCAGCGCGAGCGCAGCTTCTCCAACCTCAAGTCACGCAGCTCTTGGGGCAGCTTCACTAACCTCGTGGCCAGAGGAGAAGACCAACCGCTGCTCGGAGCTGATGACGAGTTCCCTGAGCCGGGCTACACGTTCCCGTTGCTGCTGAGCTGTGGCGTGGCGCTCATGAGCGCCTTCCAATTCGGCTACAACACGGGTGTGACGGGCGGCATCAACCCTGACATCATCTTCCCCGGACACTCGGACATGCAGTGGGCTATATGCGTGTCCATCTTCGCAGTCGGTGGCCCTATTGGCTCGCTCACGGCAGGTCAGGTCAGCACGGTGCTGGGCCGCAAGAAAGCGCTACTGGTGGACTCGTTCCTCTTTATTATCGCCGGCGCCATCATGGCGCTCTCTGTCAACATCTACGCACTCATTTTGGGCCGTTTCCTGGTTGGCTTCGCCTCGGGGACTGTGAGTGTTGTGGTGCCGCTGTATCTTGGTGAGCTTGCGCCGCCCAATCTACGTGGGGCTTTGGGTACGGGCTACCAGTTGTTTATGGTCATGGGCATTTTAGCAGCTGACCTGTTGGCGTTTAGCTACTCTGGAGAAAGCCATGGTTTTGCTCAGCCTGGTTGGCGCTTCCTCTTCGGTTTCACGGCCATTCCGGGGATCCTGCAACTCGCGCTGGCATCGCTTCTCACAGAGAGCCCGCGTTGGTTGTTGACCAAGAATAAGCCCAAAGAGGCGGCCGACATTTTGCGCCGGCTGCGTGGCTCCAACGACGTGTACGAGGAAATCGACAGCATTTGCTCAGCCAGCGACAATGAGTCCGGTGCCAACTCGGGCATTTGGGATGTGCTCAGAGACCGTAGCATTCGCTTCCCTCTTGTGGTAGCCGTGGTGTTGCAGCTGGCGCAACAGTTTAGCGGCATCAATGCCGTCATGTTCTACGCTAGCTCGTTCTTCAAAAACGTGGGTCTGAAGGACCCGCTGGTGGGTGCCACGTTGGTGTACACAGTGAACGTTATCTCGACGGGTGTTGCGCTCGTGCTCATGGATACTGCTGGTCGCCGACCGCTGCTGATTTACTCGGCTGTGGGTATGATTGTCTCCAGTATCGTGCTGACCCTGGGTCTGATGAATGTGCTGCCCTTCGCGAGCATGGCCAGCGTGGGCGGCGTCATGTGCTTTGTGTGGTTCTTCGAAATTGGTCTAGGTCCCATTCCATGGCTGATCGTGGCGGAGATGTTCCCTGCCAAGCCGCGCCCGACGGCCATGAGCCTTGCCACGATGGTAAACTGGTCGTGCAGTTTCTTGGTCGGACTTACGTTCCCCACCATGCAGAATGAGCTGGGCGAATACACGTTTGTCCCGTTTGGCATAGCGCTGTGCTTCGCACTCGCATTTACACTCAAGTATGTGCCTGAGACGAAGGGCAAGACCATCCAGGAGATCCAGAATGAGCTTCATTTGAAGCAGCAGAAGTCCATGGAAGTCTAACGGGTGAGATTGCTTCTGCAGATTTAGAAGAAAATGAATGCTGTTCCCGAAAGGGTCGGGATGGGAAACGCTAGGCAAGAATGCGTAGGTGGCAGAGGGGAATTAATTGCAATGTTCATTCTACAGAGTACACGGTGACGCTGTTGTCAAGTCGAGGGTTTCATTCAAAATATGCATCTAACTACACAAGTGGCGTCTAAATCTTGCGGCGCTTCTTCGCGTCATGTTTTAGGATCTTCTTCACGACCTTGTTCTTCATGCTCTGCACCTGGCGAGCCGATACAAGAACCTTGGACTGCACTGCCCTGCTTTTTTGATCATCATGAAGTGCTTCAGACGCTTCTTCTCCGTGTTGGTAGTACCACCACCCGAGCGCTTGTGCTTATAGTCTTCGCGGCCTTCGAGCACTTGGCGCAGCCGTTCCTCCTGTGTCAGACGCTTCTTCTTTGAGTAGCCCTCCAAATCCGTGGGGTTGACCTTCGTTGCGTCCGAGCTGGCCTTCGCAGCATCTTCCTCAGCCTTGCGTTTGCTGCGTGACTTCGGGTCTTTCAGAGCCGCATCGCGCTCCTTCTTCAGAATTTCGATGCGCTCGAAATCAAGTGGAGTCAGGATGCGGCGGGCGTCGAGACGATCCTTCTGCTCAATCTCCGACACTTCCTCGGTAGCATCTTCATCTTCCGCGGTCTCACCATCCTTTTCCTTACTGTCATCATCGTCACCTCCACGTTCGTTATCCTCCTCGTCCGATGAAAGGTTCACCCACTCGTCGTTCGAGCCGTCTTCGTCTGACGTGACCGATGCCACTTCCCAACCATCCTTGTTATCCTCTCCATCGAAGCGTCCAGCCGCTTCGGCCTCAGCCAGGAGCTCGGCACCGTCAACACCTTCGCTGGCAACAAGCTCACCGAAACGGTGCGGCTTTGCTGCTTCGTTGTGGAATTTACCGCGTTGCTTGCGCTTGAGCAGCGCGGGATGAATGTCACGAATGAGATTGAGCACGCCACGAGCTGCCATGACGATCGTTTTGTCGCGCGCACGGTTGTACTGAACCAGATCACTCACAAGCACATCCATCCCCTCGCACTCGAGCAGGAGCGGAATGCGGCGGAAAAGCTCACGCATTGCGTTAATGCCCACAGCAATCACCTCGGACGAACACCGCTCAGTGACGAAGTTGTGCGCGATACTCTTCACAATAGGCAGGAGCTCTTCCGGAGGGATTTCGTCGTGGCAAGACTGCACCAAATACGCCAAGATACCAGTCACATTCTGCTGGTGGGACTGCAAATAGCGCTGCAGCAGCGGGTAGAACGGAAGCACCACGAGCTTGTGGAAGCCCAAAACACGGCCGATAAAGTTCATCATGAGCAGCTTCACCTCGAAACGCTCAGTGCAGCTCTTAAGCAACTTCAGCTGACGCTCAGCAATGCCCTGAGGGTCGTTTAGCAGCTCAATCGCTGGGAAAGTAGCGATGAAATCGATCTCGCGTTTACGCGCCTTCTTATTCTTGTAGAGAGCGTTGAGCGTGTCACGCTGGCGCTTCTTCGTCTTCTTTGAGTAGGAGTGGTAGTCCACCTCCACAAGGGCCTTTTCTCTTTCTTTTGCTGCTCTTCATCCTCGAGAATGTCTTCATCGATACCCAAGAAGAAACTGAGCGACATCACCAGAAGCTTCGTGTTCTTGCTCGTGCAAGCCGTGGCGATGACGTTCACACTGCGCTGGTCGTGCCAAATCTTGCGTTTGAAGAGTTCCATGAGCACCTGCAGCGACTTGATTGCCGCGTGCTCGCTCTCGTCCTGGAGCATCTCGAAAAGGAAGTTCTGCAGAGCCTTGTTCACCTTCACGTTGCGCGACGTGGCGTTGAGCTGGCGGATGTCCGAGACAATGTGCTTGTACAGGAGCTCGCGCAGCCGCTTGTCCGGGCAGCGGAACAGTTCAAAGAAGAGCTTCAGCAGCGAGATGGCGTCCACCAGGCCGCGGTTGCGGAGGAGCATGAGGCTCTGCACCAGTGTCTTGCGGAGCTCGGGCTCCAGCACCAGGTAGTTGTCGCGTAGCAGCCCCATGATCTGAGCGGGGAAGGCCGCCATATCCACGGGGAAGCACTTGGCCACATGGCTCAGGAAGCTCACGAGGGCGCCAAAGTGTGCCGACTCCTTGGTGGGCTGCAGCAGGAAGAGCTGGTACTCGCTCTCGAAGTGGCGCAGCTGCATGAGGAACTCAGTGCGGTAACCCACGGGGTCGCGCTTCACCATGTTCTGCAGCTGCGGCAGCTTGCCGATCACATCGGGTCGGGACGCGTTCACGGCCTCCATGGTGCACTCGCTCTCGGAGGCTGTTGCAGCGACAAAAGTAGCGGAGTGCTGTTGTGTTGCGTTTGGTGTTGTCGGCGCCTCCAACCATTCCTGACCTTTGACGTCGAGTCACTACGTCGGGGTACGCGTCAGTCAATCGGGGTAACTAAATGCATTTAGTGTCTGCAATCTTTTTCACCGCGGCGATTCGTCAATCAGAAAGTGGATGTACACTTCTGGGCACGGATCGTTAGAAACGTCAGTGACTGGCAAGGATGCAAGAGCATGAGGCCGCATTCTGCCTGCAGGAGTCGCGCGGCGACATCCGCGTGATACAGGACACGTCCAAGGTGGATGGTTTAGGCGGCGAGATCTGGGCTGGCGCTCTCGTGCTCTGCGAGTTCCTAGAGGCGCACAAGGGCGTGGTAATCGGCTGCGACGTCATCGAGCTTGGAGCTGGCTGCGGCTTGTGCGGGCTCGTGGCTGCCGCGTTGGACGCCAAATCGGTCATCTTGACGGACGAGTACCCAGACCTGCTGGACAGAAACATCGCCATCAACAGACATATCTGGGCGGAGCGTGAAGTTGCTGACCAGTCGTCACCCGTTGCCTCGAGCGGGGAACTGGAGTGGGGCGTCGCCGAATCCATCGCGCCGTTCGCTCGCAAGTTTGACACCATGCTGGGCAGCGAAATCACGCAGTTGGGACGGGATCTGCACGTTCCGCTGCTCGAGACGATCCGCGCGGTTCTCCGTCCTGGCTCCAAGTCCGTGGCGCTGCTCTCGATGGATCCGTGCCGAGACTCCTGTGAAGGAACCTGCAACGTGAGCAAGTGCACAGCGTCGCACTTCGTAGCAGCAGCGAAACAAACAGGCTTTACAGTGCACAAGCACCCGCCAGTGCGGTTAGCGTCTCGCAAGGCCGTCACGACGTTGGTGGGTGCTCTAGGTCGGCCGCTGCATGTCGACGAGGACGACTGGAGCGTCGTGTTCGAGCTGCGCTTCGACTCTTAAAGAGGAAGAGCTACGTTTGATCGATGGCTACATTTTGTTTAGTGTCAAAACCAAAAATATAGAAAGAGAAAACCTCAACACCTTTTCAAGCTCCATCCGCCATGCCGCCTCTCGTGGTGATCCGTAGCGGCTGCAAGCACGTGGAGTACCTGGAAAACCGCAGTGCGTGGCGACGTGCACCTCGAGTGGGGCTGCCCAGCGACAGCGACGACGATGTGTCAGACGACCAGGAAGACGACGACGCTTTGTTGCTTGAGGCCGAGCAGACCTGGCGCGCCTCTGGGGAGATGGTGGCGACTGCGGCGTGAGCAAGGCCTTCGGATTCTCACGCGAACTATGCGATGTCGAGGGCATGCACGCCTTCCGCTGCGCTGACTGTGGGGGCGTAGTGGCTGACCGTGACGACGTTGTCTCCAAGACGTTCTTCGGGCGCACCGGCAAGGCTTTCCTCATGAACAACATGTACGCAAAGATCATTAATTGTCTTAGGTAAACGGTTTAGTTTGCAGAGCTCAACCGAAGCGTGCGGCTTGGTGTCAGGTATAATGTTCGGGTTGGTCCAGCTCGGAACCGCTACTTGATGACGGGGATGCACACTATCGCCGACGTGCTGTGCAGACAGTGTGACTTTGTACTGGGGTGGAAATATGTACGTAGGTTCATTAGAGTAAGCCTTGTAAAGCGGCACTCAACGTTGGTGGTGACTGGCACTTCTGGTGTGACTTGGCAGATTAAGGCCATGGAGACCTCCCAAAAGTACAAAGAAGGCAAGTTCATCATGGAACATGCTGTGATCCAAGACGACGAGGAAGAGCAGGCGTGGAACCGCCTGTAAGGAAGTGGTGCTTTCGCAAATTTTGCGACGCAAAGCCGACATGGGAACGTCCGATCGATAATTTGTAGCTGCAGTATTGGTAGCGTGACAGAAAGACAACGAGTGCAGCGGAGAAAGAGACAAAACTTACCATTGGCACGGGTAGGATTTTCAGCACACGCGAGAAAGCGAATACTAATAACTTATATGTCAGTAATACCTCTTTCTCTCAGTGTTGGCAGTCGGCAGACAGCAACAGAGACGCTTGGCAACCTGCACGTCCAACTAGAACTGCTTCCTTCAGCTTGAATCTCCATCTTCACTGGCTCACGTGCGCGGCTCTACGATAGTCAAGACGCGATGCCTACCATTACTGGCCAGGCGGACCGCGCATACCAGGGGCGGGCCAGGAGGGCCGCGCATGCCTGGGGAGGCATCATTCCGGGTGGGGGTCCCATTCCGGGGGCGGGCCCATACCCGGAGGTGGCATACCCATGCCCGGCATCGGTCGAGGAGGTGGCATCATGCCACCCGGAGGTCCTGGGATCCCGCGACCGCGTCCGTATGACTGCGGTTGTGCCATTGCCGCCACTGCAATAAAAATACCACACACGCCGAAAGCACAAATGTTAGCACCTCATCTCTATGGCTACAGACTGCTGGTGTCGGCTTGCTGGGCGGGGGCTGGCTCCATCATACTAAGATCGTAGGCAGTAGTTTCCTATTTGGTGCTCAGCCGGGTTCGGAGGAAAAGCCGTGCGCCCGATCACTTATCTGTTCGTTTGATCACTTGGGCCCAGCCACACGCCACCGCATTGCCACCACCACCAGCTTCTGTATCAAACAAAAGCAAAAAATGACTTCCGCCGAATCGTACCTTGTCCTGGCTGCATCATACCGGGGGCCGGGCCTCCAATGCCACGCATGGGCGCCATGAGCCCCATGGGTGGCGCACCCATCGGTGCCGCGGGGATGCCGCGTCCTGCTGCGCGCGCCATTCCGGGGCCGTTGGGGCCGACGGTCTCGTTCTCCTTGGCGAGCGGCGGACCCTCCACAGTGAGCGACACGACGCTCTCTCCGCGCAGCAGCACGAGGCCCAGGTGGCGCTTCTCCACGCGCTCCTCCGACACCGCCGACTTGACCTTGGCCTTAAGCGTGCGGAACTCCTCGCAGTCGCCCAGCACCAGGTTCATGTGCTTGTCAAACGCCATGAAGTAGCCGATCAGCACACGCGAGTCCTGCAGCGTCACCTTCATGCGGTAGTTGATGTAGTTGAGCATCTTGCTGCTCTTCGTCATCACCATCTTTGCTCAGCGTCAGCGTCGGACACGGAAGAGCAAGCAGCGAATACGACGAGAGCTTTCCTGTTGCTACTGGCTTCGCTCCCCACTCGATCCAAAACCTATGGTTATGCATTTCACATGACACATCACAGGTTTGAACAAGTTCAAGACGCACCATAATGATGCATGCACTTTCGCTTTCGCCCACGTCGCGATGGCGCCTCTCCAAGCTGCAGACGCATTCCCGGCGGCGGGCGCCTGCGCAGAGCTCCTTTGGCGGAGAACAAGGACGCGGTGTACGAGGGCGAACTCAAGAACCTGCTGCGCGAAGTGCTCGAGCGCGGGTGTGGGGCCCACCTTCTCTCGCAGCTGCTGCCAGAGCTAGCGGCGCTGTCCTCGCTGCTGTACCACGCGCTGTCTGTCGGCGTGCAGCAACCTGGGCAAACGCTGGGCGAGGAGTTCTGCGACATCATCCGTGTCACCAAGACAAATTCCCAGCCCGTGACGTCTGTGGGGATTAGGCGACACGCATTGTGGCTCGCGTGCGCCGTCCTGCCGCGGTATCTGGCGACGCGATCCCAGAGTGGGTGGAACAACCTGGGCCAGCTTACGCGCACGCCACGGGAACGCATGGAGCAGCAGCTTCGCCTCCGTCGTGAGGCGGCTTCAGAAGGTTCGGGTGAAGCGCAGCTACCTTCAGAGAGTCGACTTGCTGTGCTGAAGCCTCAACGATTGCTCCAGCAACTGGATCGAAGTGTGTCGAAGATCAAGGCAGTGAGTACGTGGCTCGAGAACGACGTGTTCCCAGCGTCGTACGAATTCAGTTTAGCGGCTGTGCAGCAGTGGGGGGCATGCGCACCTTGCAGCTTTCTACGTGTTCGCGCGGTATCTGCATCTTGCGAAGCGGATAGCCAAAATCCAGTACGTTTTCGTTCGAAAGGACCTGATGCCGGGCATGAATTTGTCGCTTCTGGGGTACATGATGTCGCTGAGGCTGCTCGCCACGGCGGTAATTGAGCTCAAGCGCGTGCACGGACACTACAGGCTGGAGAAGAAGCAGCGGCAGCAAGAGGCCAGGGCTGCTGCTGGTGCTCCTGCTACACCGTTTGTCCATTCGGACAGGGTTCCGACGTCGCTCTCATTTGGGAACACGAGTTCGGGGTCGTCGCAGCAACAGACTGAGCTGGCAAATGTCCGACGGCAGTCTCATCCTAAATGTGCTCTGTGTCTGGGTGAACGCGTATCCCCCGCTGCTACTCCGTGCGGCCACGTTTTCTGTTGGGAGTGTATCGTGGGCTGGTGTCAGAAGAACAAAGCCGAGTGTCCGCTGTGCCGCCAGGAAACGCACCCTCAGCAGATCAAGTGTGTGTATAACTACGTCTAACAAACATTTGTGTGCACGGAGTCTTGCGAGAAAACAACATATCAATGCAATATCGATTTTCCCACGATGCCAAGCAAGCTGATAACGTACGTGAGGTGGTAAAGCTACTCTAGTTTTTCCGCTGGCGCTTGTTCTTCTTGCCGGCAGACTTGGATGCTGCCCGCTTCCCTTTGCTTTCAGCCTTGCTCTCCTTCTCACCCTTCTTGGCCTTCACTGCGTCAACGTACACTTGGTCCGAGCTAAGCGCTTTGTGAATAAACCTCTTGGAGGCGTCCTTGTCAAGCACCAGCTTGGGGCCCTTCGCGAGCTCTTCAGCGTCCTTAATTTTCTTAATAAATGCCTTGACACGCTCCTGCAATTTGTCAAGCAGCCCGCACATAAATTGTCAGCAACACTGGGCTGCTTGGAGTGCAATAGCACATTTGAAGTACAGCGTACCAGTTCCTGTTTGACGTGCGTCTGGCGAATATCCTTCGGAGAAACTCCTGCGTCTTGAGAAACACGAACAGCAGTGCATTGATCGTGTAGGCTGGTAGAACAGTAGCAACAAACAAACAAACGAAACACAAGCAGGTTAGTAAATGTACAGCCAACTCGATAAGAAAAGGAGCGAAAGTTTAGCCGCACATACCCAATGAGACCTGCACCTTCGCGCGCTCCAGTGGGCTCATCGGCGCCACAAAGTCCTCCATGGAGGTCTGGTTGAACACGGAGAGGTGCTCCTCCACTGCCGCCAGCGTCTGCTCCACGCTGCCGAACGCTTCCACCGCTTGCTCGCTCATCGTTTTTGGTCTTTTTACTCTAATTGGTTGGAAGACGGCGAGATGTGGTGTACACCACCTACACGAGACATGGCTACATTGCAGTCAGATATCGCTGAAAAAGACGAACAAGTGAAATACCAATTTACAACACGCTGCCTACATGACGACGCTATTGCCCTGGGCCTCGCCATTAGCTTCAGCGTTTTCATTGCCCTCGCCATTTTCGCCACGAGGGTTCATTTCTATCTTCCGTCTCTTCATGACCACTTCGACGGCGGCCGAGAAGGCTGATGCTGGGGCCTCTCCATTTGGGTTGGTGGCCTGAAGTGTATCGATCAGGTCCTTTTGCACGTCGATCATTTCGCCCATCTTGCCAACCAGCTCCTGGAATCGGTGGTCCATCAACGATATGAACTGCATCAGCAACGCGCTCGTTGGATCGATGGCGCCCTCCATGGCCAACGCTGAACGCTTGGTGCATCTTGTTTCAGCGGAGCTCGCTGGCAGGGACGTCGAAGCCATGCTGGGATTTTGATCAGAGGCAGGCGACTCTGCGTTGCTGGTTGGGGTCTCTCCCGTCCTGGCATCCGAGACTGCGTAGTGCGAAGCAAGTTGTGCGTGTTGGGACTGAAGTAGGGCCAATTCCTTCTCCTGCGTCTGAAGAACCTCGTGCGCAGCTGCAGCAGCAGCAGTTGAGACGACCGACGCACTCTCCACCTCCTCCGCCATCGTCGTCGCTACTGCGGGGCTGGGAGAGGTGGTGACAATTTCATGCTTAACAGCAGTACTGAAATCGTCCTGCCTCGCCACCTCGTACTGGCGCCGATGCTCCAACGAGTAGACCTCGCCATCCTTCAGGTGCTTCTTGCAGAAGTGGATCTTGAACTTCTGCGTGCGCATGGTCTTATTGCAGTCCGGGAACGTACACACGATGCCGTTCTTGTGCTTGTTGCCCACCACCATGGCAGGACGATCGCTCTCGAACACGTACGCGGAGCTTGAAGTACCCAGGTTACGCCTCGCTGTGACCTCGACTCGATAGACTGGAACTCATTATGAAGAAGCCAGGGTAACCACTCAAACATCTGAAAATTCGAATAAAGTTCTAAAATTTAAGGGTTCGCTTTTAGTCTCTGTACAAGAACAAGTTAGCCTCTGTACAAGCACAGCAATACCCGTACCAGGTTGCCATTTCCAATATGTGCCAAAATCTACCAGTAAACTTGAAAGCAAAAGGTTGCGCCCTGCTTAGCTGAAGTAGCTCGGTGCGATGGCTACATCCTCAATTACGTCAAGCTGCGATTGCGAGAACTTGGCCTTCGTCTCCAACCAGTTGTCCTGGTGCGTGCGCTTAAAGTCCAGCAGCGTTTCCTTCACCGCTTTCTCCAGAAACGAAATTGTGTTCGACGATCTCTTCATGTACAAAAAGCGACCCAGTTCTTCAAAGATTGGCGGCACGAAACTTGGCACTTGGTGCGGGAACGCAAGGACGATGGCGCTTAGGCTGAGTACGCTCTCCATCATCTTCGCTTCAAGCACTTTCAAGCGCTCTTGGACCTTCGTGAGTTCCACTTCTGGCGCACCTTCACCTTTCATGCGCTCCAAGCGACGATTCAGCTTCGGAAACTTTACGCGTGCTTGTGCGGCGCTCTCGGTTAAGCGCACACTCATCGACTCCACTACTGATTGTTGCTCATTGTGCAGAAGCCCGCGCAGAGCGTATTTTGCCATTGCTTGCACCTCCCGCTGCTCGTCCGTCAGAAATGCACAGACAAACGCGTGCACTTGTTCCTTTACGGCGCTTGAAAAGAAAATCCAGTGATAAAAGGCGAAAGTCATGGTAAAACGCAAAACGGCGCCGCGTGTCTTCCAGAACTGCGAGGTCGACAAACGTTTGAGCAACTTCAGCAAACACGTCACGGCGTTTTCACCAACAGAATCATGCGGCACGAAACACATTCGCAGCGACAGAGAAATAGCATCCGAGACGTTCTTCGCTTGGACAGCTACCTCTGCTTTCGGGTGACTCTGTGACAAAAGAGCAACAGGAAGTAGATCGTTGATCACGGCGAGTACATCCAGCCCGTTACCGTGCTTTTCACAACACGATAACCACTGCATCGCGGTCTCCCTTGCATGCAGAGACGTGTCTTTCTCCGACTCACCGTTAGCCGATGCATTATCCGCATTGCCAATACTATCGCCGCACAATGCACTGGCAGTCAAAAGCTGGCTCAATGGTAATTCTGATAGCGAGATCAGCGACGAAGATGGTCCCATCAACCATGAAGACATCGGAAAAGCGTATGCACCCAGCAAAAACAACACTTTTCCGGCACGATCCCGAATAATCTTGTACTGATGTGTCAAAGCGTGCTCTTTAACCACACTCAGCACTCGCTGACCAAACTCGGATGCCAACGTATGGAGGGCTCGATCAGGCGTTAAAGCCCCCGCTGCAAGCAAATGAACTCCAATTGCTTCCACCAGTGCGAGCCATTTTGCTTGACGAGCATAATCTTCAACATTCGCTCGAGCAAATGAATCTTCCAGCCCTTGAAGCAGGTAGTTTATCAGTGGCTCCAGTCGACGAAGCTTTACAGCCCCAGTCCTCGATGGGCGTGATGAAAGATATGATACTTCCGCCCACTGGTCCACCAACACAATACTCACTTGTGGGGTAATTGTTTTGAGAAGGTTGACCACAGCAACGATATGGTTCGTGACATGTTCTTCTTGAGCGCACTTTAACTTCACGAGAGCATGAAGTAGGCCCGCAATACAATCCGATAACGTATTTAGCGCTGCCTGTCGGTCTTCTTCAGCAGTTTCAGCACCAATGTTCTCGCTTGCCAATGTAGTCAGCATTTCCATCGCTCTGCCGCAAAAAAATGCCCCCGGGTTTTCCTTCACGAGCTTTTCAATCAGTTTCACGTTTGACAAACTAACACGTGTAAACGTGTTGCGTGCTTGGTTCAGCAGGCGCGCCGATGATAAAGTTGAAGATTTTGGAAATGATGTTGAGCTGCTCGATATATACCGAACGACTTCGTTTACACCAAATGACCAGTTGCTGGGGGCTGAGTTAGCATGCTGGCCGTCCGCAGAAGCTGCAAAGCGGTTTGAGTTCTTGTGATTATCGAGAAAGGCATCCAGTAGAGCCTGTACCGTACTGTCACAATAGATAAGTTCATCAAGGACTTTCAAGTCCGCAGATCCACTCCCTTCGCGATTGTGTTTTAACAGCTTGAGAAGCTGCTGGAGCACTTCAATAGCTATCTGCCGCACCGGCAGCACTTCATTCCTGAGCTGTCGAATTGCGAGCTTCCAAATGTCCACTGACATCGGCATCTCTTCCGGTTGCAAAAATGGATATAACATCACTAAATGCATCAGCTGGAACTTCCAGTGCTCTGTGGGAGACGGTTCCGCTGCGACCAGTAGCTCAAGAAGAGATGGTGTCACTTTTTGACCACGAATATATCTCCAATTTGACAAAAGCGACAGGAAAAGAGTTTGCAGCTTTACCTCGATCTTGGCCTTGCTCACTTCACCGTCTACCTGCTTTACGATAGCATCATTACTCTTCAACAGCACCACAAGCACCCGCTTCAACAAGGTGTCGCGCCATTTCCACAAATTTCTGCGAGCACATGGTAACGACAGCATGTGCAGTACTCCAGATACATGCTCTTCTTTCAGTTGTGTCGCATTGCTGAACCCTTCCAGTTCATCGATCTTCTTCGGTTGGCGAAAATATACCCACCTAGCATAAAGCACCGAGCACTCCTTCATTACTCCCGCCGCGTCAGATCGAACATCCTCATACGCATTTGTGAGAAGCCGCTCGACATCCATCAAAAGTGCTTCGTAGCGTTGACGCGTTTCTTCATCACTTTCTCGTTTCATAATCGTATTTGCAACTGCAAAGTGTTGTTGTACCTTCCGTTTGGCGTAGAAAAACATTACTCTCTCTACCAGTTCGTTTCGAGATAATACCAGCACATGTTCGCCCTTCGTCTCGGGGTGGCCAGCACGGGCACTTTTACGATACGCACGCGATGCAATATCCGAACTAGTAATTCTGGAGTACAGGTTCTGAGATTCCTTTATGTTGAACTCGTCAAGATGCTCGCCCCTCCAAATTAAAAGTTGGTGCATAATGTCCAGCAGCTTCAGCCAAACCTGATTTTCCATTGCACTGCAGCTTCCAATTTCTCTCCAAAAAGCAGCAATATCGTGAACACGGCTCATCAATAACATTTTGAGAGGGACAATTTTTTGAAAAGATCCGGATTGCTGGCAAGCGCCTTGAGTAGCAGCGGTTTCGCACCACCCGAGAGCGCATCATCGACCATCAAACTGTCATCGGTCAGCACATTTGCGGCCCCCGAAGTCCTTGAAACACTTGATCCAGAAGACGCGTCCACGTACGAACAGTTAAGTCTTTCGTTTGCTTCATGCGTTCCAGCTCATCAAGTGCTCCAATTACGTGATCTTGCAGCAGCTTGAATCCGAATGAAAGCTCTGCTTCGTTTGGCTCGTGCCATTTCACCGAGAGTTTGTTCCACGAAATACCAACGCCTAAATACTGGAAAGCTCCGCTGTTGGGGGAAGTTGCATCCGCCCACTCGACAGCGGGTAATGATCGGAAGTCATGCGTATACACTCCTACAAGACCAGTGAGCAATTGCCGTAAAACAGCACCAGCAGCTTCGTAAACGTCCTTGTCATCATCGGTGTTCAGAAAATGTGCCAGAATCAATTCCAGTTCATGCTGGTAGCACAGTAAGATCCGGTCATCGGGATGACTAAAACGAACCAAGCCATTGAGAATCCAAAGATACCACACTTTTTCGTTTGTCATCAAGGTGGCCACATCAATACTTGTTTTCGTAACGTGAAACTTCTCCAGTATAAGCGGCATGAACTGCGCGATGGCTTCAGAGGGACCTCCTTGCATGCAATTGAAGATCAACGTCGATATGACCTTTCCTCCAAAGGCTGTCGTGTAGAACGCACTTGAAACGAAAGCCACTGTCTTGCGCAAGCACTGCGTGTAGATTTCTGGGGACATTTGTGCGTACAGAATGGCCAATAGGTTTAAAACCTGCAGCACTATCGCGTCTTCGCTTCCATCTCTTGTGGAAGATTTTCCGTTTCTGCTTCTGTCAGAATTAGGCGAGGCTGACCTAGCACCTGAGCGAGACTGAATAAACTGAAAGCAGCGATCTAACACTGCAATCGTCCACTCCTCTAAAAACGGTCCTGTTTCCCACATCTGTTCGTCAATATCACTGCCCAGAGAGCCAATTTCAGCGAATACACTGCTCTCCATGTCCGAAAACAATTGGTTTGAGAGTTCTCCTCGTTGCTTCGTTGCCTGGAAGTTTCCCTTAGCGGGGTCATTTACCAAGGGGAGCCATGAGAGTATGTGAAAGTACAGCTGAATGGTGGATTGTGTTTTCGTCTCATCATTCGCATCAATCCCCGGCAGCGTCAACTTTAGCATTGGCTTCAGGTAAGTGCTGAAAAACAATCCCGTGCTTCGCGGGTGCTGGCCGCACATTAAATGATACAGAAACACCGCCATCGAAGAGATTGCAGTGGCTGCCAAGTGAGAGTGACTCATGGCCATTGGGTCAAGTGCTTTGAGCATCTCCTCCATTACTGGGGCCGCACAGCGCGCAGGTTCAATGCACAGCAGGTTCTTCATCACATACATGCACTTGGTTGCCACCCCACGATTCTTCGAGTAAATTCCCAGTAAGCAAATACCCAGCATCTCATCCACAATCTTACAGATTGAACTCATGTTCAAACCGCTCTTGTCCTCCTTCTCACGCCCCAGTCGCTTGCTAAGCGCGTTGCTTAGATAGTAGACGAATGTTCCGAGTGAGTTGCCGACATTTGCAACGTTGGATGGATGAAAAAATGACTTCATCAATCCCAGAATTTCCAAAAGGTACTGGTTTGGTGTGTCGTTTCCATCAACATCCTTTGCGCCCCGCAGGAGATACACGCACAGGCGCATCACATGTTGCCCAAAGCGCTTGGACCCGTTTATCGAACTGTACGCCGATGGCCACAGTTGTCTTTTGAAAGGGGCGCCCAGGTCTGAGGGCAGTTCAAGAAGATCGTGTACCTTGGCGAAAATAAACGGAAGGTATTCGTCCAGCATAGATGTGCTGGGGTATCGTTTAACCACGCGAGAGAGAATCTTCATCCAATGGCCATCCCATTCACTGCATCGTGAAATCAGCGACCACACTGCAAACCACTCTGGAAGCAACTCCACGACGACTTTTTCCGTTTCTGTAGCATCAGTTGGAGATAGCGATAGGAAAAACGAGAAGAAGGCCAGTGCACGAAAGCACTCTGTCGTCTTGACATCTTTGACGTCCGCTCCAAATTCTGTCCACAATTCCATCACAAACGGCACAGTAGGATCCGTCGCTTGAAAGAAGCTTCGCGCCACCTCCGCGCACTTGACTGTTGCGTGTGTAAGTCTTGATAGATAGCTCTGTGACGCCTGCTGGGTATAACCCGGCGAGCGGAAACACACGCGTTCGATCGCGCGCTTGACTGACCTCCAGTCGATCACAAGGTGATCAGACTCGGACAGAACTTCTTCACTGCGTTGGCGCTTCTTCCACTTCTTCAGCAGCAACTGCAGCGCCTTGATGGCGCGAATCTCCATGCTCACATCGGTAAAATCGCGTCCATCGCGCGTCCACAGCAGCTCCACCAAGACGCGGATCAGTTGCGAGTGCAGCTGCCCGGGAAGCTCGTGTTTGAGCGTAAAAAGGTGTCCACAGATCGAAAGTGGCGGTTCTGGAGACCATCAGCTAGTTCTCCCCATCCCGTAGACTCTGCAGGCATTCCAGCGTTTCCTACAGGGGGAATAACGAGTTGTGAGAACAATTGCGCGCTCTGCTGCTCAATCTATGTCGCGTCTTACCTGGATGCGGCCCAGGAAGTCCTGGCGCTCTGCCTGCACACTCTCGGGCGTGATGTACGACGGCAGCAGTCGGTAGTACGGGTGCATCCCCTCCGCCCTCGCAGGCGACTCAGCGGCCATGGTGGCAGATCGAGGAATGAAAGCAAACGAGGATCGTGAAAATCGGTGTTTTTTCTGCCAATCACATCGCTTCGCCAAGCCGCATGCATTCCCGGACGCTAAATGCGTGTCCTGGAAGTACTAAAACCAACTTCTGTGAATACACTCTGGAATACAGAGCCCGGATAGGTGTTGTTAGGCGACCCGCTATATAAAGCTACGCATGTCTGCACGTGGCGCTATTGCCTTCAACGCTTGATGTAGCACCATAATTGTGTTACATCAAGCGTACACCTGACAACTTCAACTTTATGGTTGTAACGGTAATATCCGCCATGGAGAACGGCGGTGTATTTGCACTCCTTGCCAGCGTGTCCACATGCGTTTGCGCTTGTTACTGTACTTTCAGGGTAGTTACTCATCGCCACAAGACTATTATAGCAAAGCATGGCCGGCTGCTGCAGACATGTCCACGGTTCCGCACGCCGCGATGGCTGCACCTCCCACAGCTCCAGCCGCGCCAACATGTTACAATTTGCATTGAGCTATGCAGCGGTAATGCCAACAAATATAAGTCTACAAATTGCATTGCTCGACGAGCATTGTGATCACTTAATAAAGTCGGCGGTACCAATTCAACCTCTGACAAAATCTGATCTAGATTGGCTAGATCAACATGAAGACCATTTTCCGTGACTTTCCGTGACCGAATCCTGGACGCAATGGTAGCGCCACCAAACCATCGAGTCTGTCGATGCGGCGGACTTGATTCAAGTTACTTTACGAAAGTCGCACGGCTGCAGACAGGATCTATGCGATGCAGCAGCGTTACCTTTCGTATCCAAATGCTCCATAAAATGTGAAATTGAGCATGCACAAAAAGTGGATACAAAAAGACAAAACCCACCTATACCAAAACTACGTACTCCTCCTCTGACTCTCGCTCACTATCGAATATTCACAGTGCGGGGGCTCGAGACGACGACGATGGCTGCGCCAAGACTGCTGCTACTTCTGCTGGCGTCGCTGCTTCTGGCGCGCGCAGCGGCCGAGCCCGTCATGGGCATCGTCAACACCAAGCGCTCCGTGAAGCTGGACCCGAGCGTGCAGCACATTCCGCTCGACCCGACGCAGTCGCAACTGCGGCCGCCGCCTGCGCAGATCCCTGCGTCCTTCGACATCTTCGTGGGCCTCTCAGTCTTCCGCGATGGCTACCGCTGCGGCACGACCATCTTTACGGGTTTCAAGCGCGCAAAGTACCCGGAGCGACTCTTCTTCGGCGTCGTGGACCAGGTGAACGACGGCGACGAGAGGTGTCTCGTCGAGTACTGCAAGATGGCCGAGGCCGAGTGGCCCGACAAGGGACCCTGCCCCTACAAGGACCACGTCCGCGTAGACACTCACTCTGCGTCCGAGTCGCGCGGCCCCACACTGGCGCGTCACCAGCAGCAAAAGCTCATCCAGCAGGAGGAGTTCTGTCTCCAGCTCGATGGACACAGTATCTTCACGAACCTCTGGGACGAGAACTTGCTGGCCGAATGGAAGCGTGTGGACAATGAGATGGGTGTAATCTCCACATACCTGCACCACATCCACGACTTCGTCAAGGAGAACGGCGACAACGACCTTCGTGCATCCTTGCCGCACTTGTGCACGACCACGCGCGGCTCGAACGGTCTCGTGCGCACTGTTGGCGCCAGTATGATCAGCGGCGGAGAATTCCCGCAGCTCGAGGCGCTTTGGGGTGCAGGTCTGTCCTTCAACAAGTGTCACGCTGAGCGTCGTGTACCGGTGGACTCGCACACGCTCTGGATGTTTGACGGCGAAGAGTTCTTGCGTGCGTCTCGCCTATGGACTAGCGGCTATGACTTGTACTCTCCCAGCGAACTTGGATCCGTGATCTACCACAATTATTCCAAGGTGCCGGCTCGCTTCGAGCACATCACTGTGGACCCTCAGGTGAAGAAGCGTGAGAGCGAAATGGCTGTTAACCGCTTCAAACACCTCGTAGGCAAGCCCGTCAAGGGCCTCGTCGACACGTATGAGCTGGACAAGTATGGTTTTGGATCAGTACGTTCATTTGACTCTTACCTCAAGTTCGCTGGCATAACCTTCCAGGAAGGTGTGAACGATACTGGATCTTGCGAGCAGCTCCACTGGGTGCCGTATGAAAATGCAACGGAGGTCGAGGCCCTGATGGAAAATGGCTGGAAATTAAAGACTCCGACATCTAAAGGCGTCGAGCCCACGCCCAAACAGCAGATTGCCCAGGAGGTCGAGCAGGAGGGGGAGAGGCAGAGGCGGCAGTAACGAAGGAAGCCGTGAAGAAGGATCAGGGCGTGGTCGATACTGACCCGAATGCTGAAGTTGCACGTCATGCAGCAGATGCTCACGCTGAAAATGGCGCGGACATCGGTGAAGACGAGCAAGCAGAAGAAGCGAAGGCCCGTCTGCGGCAAGAGCTCGTCGATAACCGGGCGGCAAAGGGTCCATCCGCTGCTCCCGTCTGGTTCTTCCTGTTTGTTGTCGTGGCCGCCCTCTTCGTGACACTCTCGAACGACAGTACGTCTCGCTCGATCCGGCTGACCTTCTGTGTTAGCGCGCCCCACACGGACAGCACCAAGGAGTAACTTACTCGACGCGGATTCAGCGGATGAGGCCCCACTGTTAGCCGACGACTTCGCTTTGACGTCTTTACATCTTCTCACGTCTGCGTTATTTTTTTCGTGAATGGTGTACGCTAGCGGCGCAGAACTTAGTCTGCTTTCGTTTTGCAGTACTTCGAAGTAGAAGCTCTAAAGCTCAAGACACGAAATAGGTAGCAAAAGCCAAACTGTGGTGTTTCTTTTTATACACTACTTCAGCTGCTCAAAAACGAGGAGAGAGCACGTTTGGCGCTGTCGTTTAGTGCATCGCCGTCAGTATCCTGAACACGCTGCAGAGCTTCGAGAGCGCCATTGTCACGGCACCAGTCCAAGTTTTCCTCGTTCGAAATCACAATGCTCTCCAGTGCAAGTAGTGCGTTGGTCTGCAGTGACTCCAACGCGCCACTAGCGAGATGCTGTACAAGCATCCCAAGACCTCCAGCCTCAGCAGCAAGCGATTGACTGGCAGCATTGAGATGCACGCCATGGTGCACAGCCCAGGCAGCACTGCTGCTAACGTCTTCAGGAAACGCAGGAGAGAGCAACAGAACAAGAGCCGGCAACGCGCCACTCTCGCGAAGCAAGTCCTGCGCGTCGATATCGTGTCCAGCAAGAACGTTTCCCAGGGTAAAGCCGCTGCGCTGCGTAGTTGGTCGCTGTTCTCATCTTCGAGCAGGTCGCCCAAGAGCAGAATGCCGTTTTGCTCAATAATCTGGCGACGGCCTTGTGTGCTGCTAGCGATGCCGGCTACACACGTGCAGGCTGCACGTTTAATGGCCTCGTGCGGACTTCCCAGTACGCCCAGCGCTGCTTCCACCACTTGAGTGGACGACATGGCGTCAGCAGCAGTCGGTTCTAGCGCCACGTTGCCCAACGTGAGGCACGCAGCCGCCTGCAGTCGCGGGTCCGTCTGCTTCAAGAAAGGGGTCAAAATCTTGGGCGCGTTCAGTCGCAGAAGTTCCTGAGCCAGCAGCGGCTCCGTTGTCAGGCGGATGAGCGCCAGAAAGGCCGGCACCAGCAGGTCGGAAGACGCGATCGTGTCGCTGTCCTGCAGGAAGCTCAGAAGCGTTTCCAGCGCGTCGCTGTCCACGATTTCCAGCGCGTGACGTTCCCTCACAGTCTTGTCCAGCGATGCGCTCGGCTGCAGCGCGTCGATGACCGCCACGCGGTCTTCAGTGGACGTTTTCTTGGCCTTGAGCGCCTGTGCGAGGTCGAAGATACTGCCGGATGACGTCGCGAAGCTTCGGACACTTGCGAGGGCTGGAAGAAAGGTACGCGCCAGAGCGGGGCGAGGAATTCCTGTTGCTACGGCGGAGAAGGATCCGTTGCAGGCAGCTAACGCCACTGGGGGCGCTCTGCAGTGACGCACCGAGGCCGCCACTCGTCTCAACAGCACGCGAACCATGTCGAGGAAATGACTTTGACGTTTCGCGGTCACAAATTCTTCGATTTAACGTTTTTAAAATGTTAAAACGTTTAAAAACACATGTCACAAGGTTATACGTCTCAAAGTCATTAAAGTGGAAACACCTCGCAGTTCGCTATTCGAGCTTGGGACAACAATGGGCAAGAATCGCCATAGCAAGGACCGGCTGTTCATCACGCAGACCGAGCACAAGTACCTCTACGGCGGAAAGAAGCAGGAGATCCGTCGTGCCTACAAGCGTGCGTTCTTCCGCGCCTGTCCTTGCCGCCTTCTCCGTCGCTCTGTGAAGCTAAAACTTTCATTTGCTGCAGGCCTACCATTCAACTGCTGTGCCATCACTCTCTGTCCCTTCACGGTACGTACATCCTAGTTTACGTCCCCTCAATTGGTACATACTGTTGCTAAATTGATGACGTACCGATGTTAGAACCCTGTATGCACGCGCGAGGGCCATTTGTTCGATCTGGAGGCCGTCGTGCCCTACGTCAAGGAGCACCAAATTGTATGTTTCTCCATCCAAAATGTGACCCACAACTGTACGGTGTTGTAGTGCTTGCGCTAATTATGTTTTGGTCGGTGTAGAACCCTGTGACGGGCAAGCCGCTTTTGCTCAAGGAGCTGATCCAACTGCATTTTAGCAAAAACTCGCAGGGCGAGTACTTCTGCCCCGTAACCTACAAGGTCTTCACAGACAACACCAAGATCGCTGCTATCGCTACGACGGGCAACGTTTTCTGCTACGAGGCTGTTGAAGAGCTTAATATTAAGCCGAAAAACTGGACGGTGCGGAAACAACTCCATCGAACTACTAGATGCAATGAACCTTACCCTGTCTGTCTTTGTTTATACAGGACCTCATTTCTGGCGCCAAGTTCAAGCGTAAAGATATTATCGTTCTGCAGGACCCCCAAGATTTTTCAAATCGCGAAATTGAAAACTTCGAGCATTTGCGGAGAGCGAAGGCGAGCGAAAATGTACGCAGTGCAAACGTCAGCACACAACAAATTTAGTTGCTATTGCAAAACTAATTTGTGTCCCATATGCTGATTCAGAACGCTTCCACGACAACTGCAGCACGGAATATCCGCACAAATGCTGCTACAGATCGCATTCTCGAAGAGGTAGCACGTGATATATCGACTTTTGGCAGCTTATGTTTAACTGACCTGCTTTAATGTGTGTGGTTTAGCTGGAGGCAAAGCGAGCAGCACAGAAAGAGCTGACGGAAAAGATTAAGCGTGGGGCGGGTGATGTGAGCGAAAAGGACAAGATTGTGGCTTCGCTAACTCACCGCACTCAAACAAAAGAAGAAGAGGCTGCGACAAAGAAAGCAGCCCAGTCAGGAAAACTGCAGTACTCACAGTTTACTGCTGGTGACTGCTCGAGTTCATTCACATCTAGCGTGAGAGCTCCTGTTACGGAGAATGCAGTAGCACTTGCTTCGGAAAAGGAACTGCTTGAGCGGAGGTGGCAGGCTGTGCGGAAGCTGAAGAAGAAAGGTCTTGTGCGACTTGAAACTACCCTCGGCAACATCAACCTGGAGGTGGATTGCGACATTGTCCCACAAACGGCCGATAACTTCATGAGTCTGTGTCAGACCAAATACTACGACGGTGTTCTATTTCACCGGGTCATTAAAGGCTTCATGATGCAGGGAGGTGACCCAACTGGCACAGGCCGAGGTGGGGAATCCATTTGGAAGAAGCCGTTCCGTGATGAAATCGACAGCCGATTGGTACGATCATCGTACTCTGCACTTGTTACTCTACGAGTTCACTGACTAACTTTGCGTTATATGTGGTTGATACAGTCTCATGACACTAGGGGTGTGTTGAGTATGGCGAACTCTGGGCCAGGCACAAACAACTCGCAGTTTTTCATCACCTTCAAAGCGTGCTCACACCTCGACAAGAAGCACGCGATTTTTGGTCGCGTTGTTGGCGGTATGGATGTGCTGGATGCTGTTGAGCACGCTGCGACTAGTGCGGACGACCGTCCCATCGACGATGTGCGCATCAATGGTGTTCAGATTTTTGCCAACCCGTTTCAAGAGTACTCGGACGCTCAAGAGCTAGGCCTGGATGTCGTGCAGGTTGCAAAGGAAAAGGCTGCACGTGAGGCAAAACCGCAAGTGCAGGGCACCGTTTTGAAAGTTGGTGGCAAGTGGGTCGCTTACGACGATCTGGGTGAAGTGGATGTGGCTAGCATCCCCACAAGTGAAACTTCTAAGGACGAGAATGTGGGAAAATATCTGAAAACCAAATCGGATGTATCCACGAAAAAGCGGTCATTGGAACCAGTGATACCGGCCGCTATCGAGAGCAAGAAGAAGAGTAAGAAGCTGTCGTCCGCTGGGTTTGGTAACTTCTCGGGGTGGTGATGTAGTGAGCTTGGTATGAAGCCTCATACTTCAAAGAAATAATCACTTCGATGTTTGAAACGGAAGGCTATTTTGAAGGGTAATCGGAATTGGTGAAATTAACTGCCGTACTGTTGGGCTGCGCGACTGTCAAGGAAGAAGCGAGACTCGCATGGACAAGTACATCGTGGAGAAGGTTATTGGTGAGGGCGCGTATGGTATCGTGTACAAGGCCAAAGAAAAGGTATGTGTTCAAGATGACGGTTTTCTGGTTTGCCATGCTCTCGTTGACGACTTGAATGCGGAACCAGGCAACGGGCGACTATGTAGCAATCAAGAAATTCAAGGATGCAAATGGTAGTTATGCTGAAGTATTTTGGCATCGCCTTAGTAGTGGTTAACAATTGAGTGGTGCCGCGTTTACAGATGAGCAACTTTCAAAGCGAGAGATACAAGCGTGCTCAATGCTGAGTCATCCGAACATTGTGGCCTATCGCAACAGCTTCCGGCACGATGGATTGCTGCATCTCGTGTTTGACTACGTGTGTGAAGGCATGGTCAAGGTGGGACTTTGAGCAACGACGGTCACATCGGCATGTATTCACTGATATTCTTCATGTTAATAGCTATTGTCCAGAAACAAAAGGGAGTGAAGCCACAAGAGGCACGAAAAATTATATTCCAGTTGTGCAAAGCTCTGGAATACTGCCACTCCAACCGTATCATCCACCGAGGTTAGTTAGTATTGGCGACGTGGAAATATGCATTTGCTCACTGTGTGCGTTCGTTAGACATTAAGCCCGACAATATCCTCATTGATGAAAATGGGGATATCAAGTTGTGCGACTTCGGTAAATTATTTTCATGGGACGGAGAGCGCTACTATTGTCGATGAGAATAACAAGCTTTCGTCCGTGTTGGTTGGTAGGTGTTGCAAGGACTGTGCAATTTGATGGAGACCCGATGTCGGACTACGTTTCCACTCGTTGGTATCGTCCACCCGAACAAGAACTTCGGTGCGGGTCATGAGCTCCACTCTCTTGCAGTCCATCCCTAACAGTTACCACCACGTCTTGTCCAGACTCGACCGCTATTCGTTCGATGCTGATGTTTGGAGTGTGGGGTGCGTGCTGATGGAGCTACTAACAGGTCGTCCACTTTTCCCTGGCAATACACAAATCGATCAAATGTAAGTGCGTTTGTTCAAGTAGATTATGATCGTTGTTTTTACATCTTTGCATGTGCGCAGCAACCTCATTCAGAGTTACCTTGGGCCCCTCCCAGCGGCTCTTCTCCCTAGAGTTCCTCGGGGTGTTGCATCACTCCAAGTATCATCGAAGTCGTTCCAAGAACTGCTGGGAGATCGACAGCTTCCCGATGGAGCTCTTGATTTTCTCATCAACACTGTGCAGCTTGAGCCTAAACTCCGCCTGTCCTCTAAAGAGTGTCTCGAGCACCCGTTTTTGCGGTCATTGCGCGATGCCGAGCTCAAAGACCGTGAAAAGCGACGCCGTGCAGGACGGGCATTACGTCAGAGTGACGACGAAGGTATCGAGGAAGACATACCAGGTGAAGACCGCATGGACTACAAAGCCGATCAAAAAGCATGGACGAGGACCCGATATCACCTTACAAGGCTGGTCCACCTCACCCATTTGACTTCAAGCGTGCTGGCGAAAAGGGGGCAGAAAGCGCTGCGAAGTCAAAGCCACGCCCCCGTCGACGCCCAAGCGCTATTGACAATAACACCGAGTGCGATAGTGATGATATCCAGGAAATCATCGAAACTGAGGACAGTGACTCAGTGTCACGTTCTCGCATTCGTGGTGCCGAAACTAGCGACTGCAAGTCGCCCCAGGAAGTACCGCCTCGGGCGAAAGGCGCCACGCGACGCACATCACTAACGGCGTCCGCGAAGGCGGGTGTGGGTCCGTTGGATGGTGACAATTGCTACGAAGACGACTTTGAGGAGTATCACCACGGATATGAGTGATGTTGGGGCTGCCAGCCAACATGATAGCACGAGAACTCACTCAAACTCACTAAAAGTATGTAGTCCTAAAAATGTACAGACGTACTGAAAGCCGAAAAACACATCGTATTGCGGTTATACAAAAGAGACCTGAGTAGCTTCAACAAAATGGGGGTCACTTATCGGGTCCACCATTGCTCAAGCTTAGGCCATGTTGACCGGAGACTTGACCTCAACGAAGTTGGGCGACTTGGCGTTCTTGTTCTTGTGGAACAGCACGTCGATGTCCTCCAGCAGAATTCCCTTCGTTTCCGGGCAGAAGAAGTACACGAACACGAGGCAGATGCAGCACAGGCCCGCGAAGAGGAAGAACACGCCGTTGATGTTGAGCGACGGGAAGAGCTTCACGACCTCGGTCATTACGGCACCCATAGCCCAGTTGGCAGCAGTTGAGAGAGCCACAGCCGACGCACGGACGTTGAGCGGGAAGATTTCAGCTGGGTAGATCCAGCAAATGGGACCCCACGAGATGGCGAAGTTGAAGACGAAGAAGGCCGTACCAAGACAGATGAACCATCCACCGACTGTGGGGCAGCCAGCGTCGTCCGTATTGCCATCGCAAATGATCGTGAACAAGATAGCAGCGAACAGGTGACCGACCACCATACCAACGGCACCGATGAGCAACATTTGACGACGACCAAACGTGTCCACCCAGCGCATGGCCGGAATGGTACTCAAGAAGTTGACACCCGAGATGAAGAGCGACGAGTATATACCAGCTTTTGTGATATCCTTGAAGATAAGGGCTCCGTAACTCATAATGGGGTTGATGCCAGTCGCTTGTTGCAGAATTTGCAGCACCATGGCGATTATCAAGCGCTTGCGGAGCGACGGGTTGGTGACCAAGTCCAAAACGCCCTCACCTCCCGCCTCCTCCTCAGCAATTTGATCGCCGATCGCTGCCAGCTCGTGGCCAACATTATCGGTCATACGAAGTTTCTTCAAGACCTTCTCGGCCTCCTCCTTGCCCTTCTTCTTGTACGTCCAGCGAGGGCTTTCAGGCACAAACCAGATACCGATAAGCACGACAATGGGAGGAGCCATGGAAACTCCGTTGGTCGTGCGCCAGCCACGGTCGCGGTCCTCCACGATGATGTTCACCACGTTGGCGAGGAAGAGTCCGATGACACAAGTCATTTGCATGAAGCCGGACAGCATACCACGCAGCTCCTTGGGGGCCATCTCGGCACCGAAGAGCGGCAGCGAGAAGGACGAGTTGCCCACGCCGAATCCCTGGATGATGCGGGCAATGTACATGAGCGTGTGCGCCTGCGCCGCGTTGAAACACACCCAGCAGGTGCCGCCACAGAACAGCACACCGGCCGAGAAAATGGTAGCTCGACGTCCGAACTTGTCCGCAACGATGCCGCCCATGAACGCCCCAACGAGACAGCCCAGATTGTACGCCATGTTGTACCAGACCGTAAACGTCGCCCACTCACTCGGTA
Source organism: Phytophthora syringae (assembly GCA_012656105.1). NCBI lineage: Eukaryota > Oomycota > Peronosporomycetes > Peronosporales > Peronosporaceae > Phytophthora > Phytophthora syringae. Next base: position 171,894 of record JAAKBD010000546.1, on the reverse strand, counting down.
GGTCGGCGGAGGATTTCGTGCAGTCCTCGTAGGTGAAGTTGTGCCAGCCAACGCAGTAGTCGTTCAGGAATGAGTCCATGATGAGGACACCCGACGTCACACCTTGGTCGTAGCCGAAGAAGATGCCTCCCAACGACGCGAAGATGCAGACGATGATGGCATACTTGCGCGAGCCTTCAGTCGGCGTGTCGTCGACGTCAGGCGTGTTCACAATCACTCCGGCCGCCATGATTCAGATCCGCTTATCAGAGACGATGCTTGGTGGTTGAAAGCAAATTGCAGAATGAAATGACTGCCGTCTTCAGCTGGCACTGCCGGTCGAGTCGTGCATGAAGCAACACGATGGTGTGTGTTGCCCAGGGCAAGTTGCCTACATGAAGCTGTGAGCTTGAATGAGATAGGAATGCACGAATGCTTCTGATGTGTGAGTTGAAGTTGTCCGCCAAGTTAAACGGCATCGTTAGTAAAAACAAGTTTAATAGCTTCCGGCACCGTCGGGATACCAATATCCTTCTGAGTTCAAGCACGATGTACTGTTTCGGGGGACTTGATTTATTGCTCGGTGAGAACAGCCACGCTTATCGATCGAGGGCAACTTGACCTCGACTTCTTCAAACTGCGAACTTCAACCCGGAAAAGCTTTGCCTGAAGTGCTATTTTAGCTCGTGAAGAGCAGTGCATTGCTCCCATGCAAGTTCGACATGCCCCGTCGTCTTCTGACCCGCTAGTAGCTGCTACTGAAAGGCCTCTCTTGTTGTTGCTGGCGATCCAAGTTGAAGCAAGATGGTAAACTGAAGCGGCCTGGCTCAAACAAGCTGGTTTATGCACTTCAGACCTGTCAACCGAAGTTCAACGTTCAACTGCGACTAGCGTATACAGTCACCAGCATTGGTCGCCACTGGTCTCGCCCACAAGTCTTGTGACAAGGCACATACTCTTTGGGCAGAGGGATATCGCCAAAGTATTAATGCCTCGCGCTTTGAAGCAGCCCATTCGCGAGCTTGCACTTCGCTCACATCTATCGGCACTGCTTTGATCCGTCACGAGCCCAGTACTGCTCCTGCGCTCTGAAATACTGCAGTACCTCAAAGGCCCATTCGATGCAGCGCACGTAATACGGTAATGCGTGAACGGACTTCAGCAATAACAATTGCTCCAAAAAGGTCGTACCAAAAACATAATCATTTTTCTCTAAATATGGATGCTCATAATTCTGAAATATAGAGTTTCCCTCCACTTTCGATTCCTGTGGGCATCAAAGTATGGACGTGATTCTCACTCGCGCGGGGCTCAGCGGCGCTGAGCAACGCGCGCTCTGTCTGGGCGCCGTGGATGACGAGGTGACACAGACGGAGGCCAAACTGAAGGACACGCTCGCATCACTGGAGCGACTGCGGGAAATCGTGCGCGTGGCCCGAGACGTTCACAAATCGCCGACGCCATTGGCCAGAATGCTGGCGCCGCATACTGAGGCGTCGGCGGCGCAAATGGCGAAAATGGGGAGGCGAATCGCTCCGTTGGTCGATAAAATATACTTTGGCTTGCGATCTCCGAGTACTTCGCCACCACAAGAGTCGTCGACAGAAGAAGAAGAGGGCGGAGAGCGACAAGCGAGATTGAACTGGGCAGCAGCCCAGCAAGGACCGCCGATTGGCGCACCTTCGAGCACACCACACGCCTTCTCTGGACCATTTGCTCCCTTACCGGGACGAGCTCCTCCAGCCCATCCCGCTCCCTGGGGGATCCCACCCACGGGAGGACGCGTGAAGTGTTGATAGCTCCAGCGGATCCCGCAAGATTGCCTGTTTACTCGAATGCTGGCAATGGTTCTCGCAGGTTTGGGGCACGCGTGCATACTGGTCAGAAGCGGCGAGCTACTACTAGTCCTCCACGCTTGGTGGAGAATTCGTTCTTGAGACCGAGCGCTCCTGAACAGCATTCCGATGTCCGACCGATAAAGAGTGACGTTTTGAACGTTGACCCCCAAACAATGAAGCCAGACGAGATACCAAACGAATGGCGGCGAACTCCAACCCCGCGGGCAAAACAAAAGAAGTTCATGTTGTGGCTGACCTCAAACGGCGACTATCACAGATTTCCAAGGAGGACAAGGAGGGTGCCTTATTCAGAAGTCTTAAAGCAGCGCTTGATCTTGCACAGTCGACGGTCGTGACAGGAGAAGATGTACGGGTCCAAGAGGCTGTAAACCTCGCGCGGGAAGCCACAGGAGACTTGATGAAGAGGGACGTTGGTTTCACTATTGAGCGGAACCGGCACGTGGAGGATGTACTGCAAATGCTATCGGTTGTGGTGCGTGCTGTCCTGGTGACTAAGGGAAAACTTGAGGCACCAAGCGTCCGTGATCTGCATGAGCTCATTAAGCAAGTGCAGAACAAGTTTGAGGAATCATCGACCCGCTTTCAGTGGTATGTTCGAGTTAACGAAATGATATCGGCTAATGCTAACAATCTTTCGCTGTCATGTGCAGGAGCAACACGAATATGCGCAAATTCATCACGGCGTACTACAAAAACTGCCAAGTGTCTCTGTTGAAGACCAAAACAAGCTGGTGGCAGCACTAAATGAGGTTCGTGGATGGAAAGGCTCGGAAGACTACAGTGTATCTAGGTTTGAGGGTATAATGGCTGTTGCGCGGGAGCTACTTGATGGTTCTTACGAGGAGTGGCAACCGTGCGAGGATTCACGATTGGCAGAGCTTCTGGGCCTCATGAACATTCGTATGGGTACTTTTCGAGACAGTGCGGTGCAGAGAACTCGCCAACATGAAGTCAACGAATGGCTAAGCAAAATGTCAGGCGTGTCCTTTACGCCAACTTTGGATCTGGTGTCAGTCCCCCGCCCAAGGCAGCAGATGTATATACCAAGTCAAGTGGAGGGTTTCAATGTATTGATGACGTCGAAGGCAGCCTCAAACGGATTGATCAAGCAAGTCGTATGCCTAGTCTTGGTTACTTTACAAGGACCCTGTGCTCATTCGTGTGCAGTGCCGTCATGACGCGAGATCAAGAAATTCTTCCACTTCAGCGACTTTGTGAGTTCAATGATCATCTTCAGGCGATCAATAGCTTTGATTGTGAGCTCGACCACTATGAAATTCTCCGATCAAGCCAGGAATTTGAAAAGATCCTGTATTTTATGCGTTGGATGATGTGTGAGCGGCCAGATTACGAGAACCGCTCAACCAGGTGCGTCTAGGTGATCATGATCAATCTCTAAGTATGCGGTCTGATAAGTGGTGCGTTCTGGTGTGTTTAGCGCTGTTGAAGCATTACTTGCTTTTTTCCAGCGTCCAAACGGCCAAATTTTGAATTTCCGTCGAGCACCACGTCTACGGAACCTCAGACTGAGGCCTCCAGCAACTCTGTGGACGACTCCAACAAGGACAAGGATTAGATAGGCGTGCAAAGTCCTTCATTGCATTCAAGCGGTGAGGGGCATTTTGAGCACGTAATGTGTGGGTGTATGATCAAAATAAGGTGGAGCAAGCATATCGCCAGTCTTGGGTGTGGTTCATTGGTTACTGGTAATGGGAGTGCATGTTGTGCTTGGTTGTTTTAGCTACAGTACTTTGACAAGCCAACCACCACAGCGGAATATGCTGCATTGACCCGAGAGATATTCATCCAACGCCGTTGGGTCAACGGATGTCACAGTTCGTTTCAAGACAAGGCGCCCAGAAACGTGCACAGTGTCGCTCGCTGTGTGGCCTGAGGACGAGCCGACTTCGACATCACCCTTTCCAACTCGTAGACGCCTTTGGTGGAAAATGGACGGCGCCCGTGTGGTAGCAAGGAAGAAACTGCAGCCTCAACAATCATCTTAGCGCCGACGCTCGGCACTGGTCATCTGGGAGAGCAGCAACCGAATCGTGTCGTACCGACGGTCTTGGGCCCAGCCAGTTTCAAAAGCTCCCAGATAGCATCCGAAGCGGAACAGCAGCTCAGCAATCGCCCTGTCCCCGTGCGGGTCGTAACCTTCGTAGCTTGATTCACCCATGGTCTCCCTGACAAACTGAAGGTGGTCCTCGAACATACCAACCGAGTAAGGATCGTCGCGGCACCACCCACGCACCTCCTCCAGCATTTTCTCCAGTCGCTCTTGGATGGCAGCCACCTCTTCCGCAGGAGTCACGTACTCAGCTGCGATATACCGACGCAGCTTCGCCGTCTCGGAGAACTCGCACGGTAACCGCTGAAGGAGCTCCAAGGCGGATCAGAGCTCCTGTCGCTCCAAGCGTAATCTGCTCTTAATGGCGTCGGGGACTGTGACGCTCAGTGCTGCCTGGATGTCGTCCATATACGATGCGATATCATCGCCTCGGTCCTTTGCCTCGATGAGGTCACGACACGCCTCTCGCAGTCTCGTGATACTCGTCGCAGTCGCAGCATCGCGTGCTGCCAGCAAAGCCTGACGAACCACCGCACTCAGCTCTCCTGCCGGGGCAAGCGCCAGCCTCTTCTCCAGCAGCTCAGCTCCAGTGAGTTTCTTCTTGGCCGGGGCCGATAGAGGGTCGAGGTAGCGTTCGGTCGTCTTGCGTTTGCGGCTACTTGACCTGCGAGAAGAAGTCATCGGGGAGCTTTTGACTTTTAGAACAGATCTGGACACTACTTTAAGGCCAGATCAGATTTAGAATATTCACAACTTTCGATATTTCGGGGAAAGTTTATAGGACCAGATCAGATTTAGAATAGTCACAGCTTTCGATATCTTGGAAAAAGTTTTTAAAATCAGATCAGATTTAGAATCATACCTTTCGATATTTTGGGGAAAAGTTTTAAGACCAGATCAGATTTAGAATACCGGTATTTCGGAATTTTTTCCATACACTCAATACACCTTCGAATGGACGTGATCTTGTCTCGCGCGGCCGTATCGGGCGTATCGGTCGTATCGATGTCAGAACCTGGAGGTGGTCCAGCACACGGCGGAGTTTGCAGCACCTTTCGATACAACCGGTAGTTGTATTGAGGTAAATCAACTAACTAACTGTCCGAGTTGTCCTCGTTCTTTGTTTCTTCCGCAGCTGCTGCCTCCGTTCTTGCTTTCTTTGCTGTGGACTTGGTGGACGCCGCCTTCTTTCTCTGGGTTGGAGGTGTCACCGTCGCTATTGTGGACTTGGCCGCATGCTGTCGCACAAAGTCTTCAATCCCATTCAGCATCTCAACCACCCGCAGGTTCGAGTACCAGCAAGGAATTTTAAACCACAGTGATCTGACGTCAAAGGTGTGTGAACTGCTACGCACACAGTCACTTGGCTTCTCGCCAATACGTAGAAGCAAAATTTTGCTATCGCATTCTCGTTCCAATAGGTTGACAGCAAATGCCATTATACTCTCCAGCGAATTCAACTCCACTTGCTCCACTTCATTCAACTCCACTTGCTCCACTTCATTCAACTCCACTTGCTCCACTTGATCGAACTCCACTTCTTCCTCCTGGTTGACATCCGCTTCCTGCAACTCCACCGCGCCCTTAACCTCGGGGTCCGGATCCATGTTATTGTATCCATATTCGACGTCCTCTTCGTCCCTGTAGCTCTGATCGCTCTGGTCGATCTGGTCCTCTTCGCCTCTGTCGCTGTGGCCATCTTCGTCCTCGCCTTCCTCATTGTGGGTCGAAAATGATAGAACCACGCGGACACATTCGGCTATCTTAGCCAACAGCAACGATCTGTTGGGATCGGTGAAGAGCCCGGTTTCCTCGGTTTCCACATCCATCGTAGAAATGGCGAAATGAAACTGGGTCAAAAGTGTCAACTTCAAGTGCTTCTGTTTTGCGCCTCTGCCGCGGACTAAAGGCTTTAACAAAAACTGAGAATGCGAAGGCGCCAAAGTGATCCCCAACAGCCCGAGCACCCTTTTATGGAAATGAGGAAAGTCATCGCAGAGTATCGAGAACTCGGGCCACCAAAGACGACATCGTGTCGGCCAACGTCTTTCAGACGATCATGCTCGTGATCATGTGGATGCTGGCCATTCGCCACTCGTATCTGCACCAGAGAGAGGTCTCCATCTACAACCAGAGTTTTGCCGTGGCCGCCATGAACGCCGCGCCTCCTGTGCACCTGCCTGAAGTGGTGTAGTGAGCGAAGCAGGAGTAGTAGATGGCTGGCCCGAGAATATATATTGTGAAAGTGCTGCAATTCGCTCGGTTGTGGTAACTCCACCATGAATCAGGGTTCGATAGTAGTGTCCATACAAAAACCTAGTACAAGTGGGTACAACTACAATTGTCCAACCGCATGAGCCGGAGACCGGGGCTCAGTGGCGCCCAGCAGCGGTCGCTGTGCCTCGGCGCCGTCCGAGACGAAGCAAAGCAGGCGGAGACGAAGCTGGCGGAGGCTGTGGCGTCTGTGAAGCGGCTGCAGGAGGTGATTCGTGTGGCCAGAGACGTGCACAAGACGCAGCCGTCCCCGGGTCGGTGGCGCCTGAAACCCACACGTCCATGGGTCGATTGCGTGATTCCTGGAACCAACTTGGTCCGATTCTACAAGAAATTCAGTCGGGTTTGAGCACGTTCGAAGTCGCGATTTTTAACGGGTCTTGGAGTTCTTCGACGGAGGAAGAGGATGGGGACTCCGAGTGGACGGCCACCTGGGGGACATCGGCGAGGCGACGGCGTGCAGCGAGGGAAACCCGATTTTCAAGGGACTGGGAATCGCCATCAAGTGACGAAGAGTGTGCAACGTCTTACTTCAGTGAGCGCGATCGGAAGAGGCCGAGTCAACCCCAGTTTCAGAGCCCCCAAAAGAAGGCAACTCGCATTTGCAGGAGTTATACAAACAACTCGCAGATTCAGGAGCTCCAACCACAAACCCAAACTGGCACGGAACTGCATCGGGAAACGTATACGCTGGTCAGAAGAGCCGCGCGAGTAGCCCCTCAATTGCATCTGCCAGCTCGTTCATACGGCCAATTAGTAGACCTCGACATCAGAATTTTTCCACCGTGGTGGGTAGCGATCATTTTCTAAATTGAAGACTGAATTATGAAAAACAGTTGCATCTAACGTATAACTCAATCGCGACCGCATTACCTACAATAATTCCCTTCTTACACCACCGCTAGTGCTATTGCGTTGATTCTTGCCTCGTTAAAGTGCTTCTAATGAAATGAGTCAAAGCAGCTCTTTCCTCGGTTAAAGTGAAAATTAAATTTAGTACTCGGTGCTCATCACAGTCGAGTCACTATCGTAGTCTGCAGCTGCCGTCTCTAGTCGCATCTGTCGACGCCTTCTCGCCGCCGATTTGATTCTAGACGCCTCTCTCTTCTCTCAGCTCCGATTGTTATCAGCCGTCTCAGGTAGTCTCTGTAATTTGCGCCATCTTCAGCTCGGAGAGGGTGGTCCAGAGCGTGGAAGTTTGTAAGCGCGATACAGGCCCTGAAAAAGGTTTCATACTTGCTCTCTTGCCACCTATACTTATCCGAACAAAGTGCCCACAACGTACAGAGTCTGCCGAAGTAGTTCTCCACTACGACGCGATCCGATGATATGTCGCGGTTAACTGCCTCATCAGCTAGTGTCAGAATTGCTGACGGTCTGCGACGCTTTGGAATCAGAACGCGCATCTCGGAAGCTAAGCCTTGATACCCCTTGTCTGCAAGTATGACCCAAGACTCTGGGTATTCATCGTGCAAGGGTCCGTCATCCTCCATGTTGTCGTCTGTGACAGGTTTCGTGGCAGCGGCAACATGGAACTCTTTGTTCTTTCTGAAGATAGTAATATCCGCCTCAGAACCCTTGTAGTGCCGAGAACAATTGATCGCAAGTCCAGTAGGAAGGACGGACACCTCTGTCTTGAAGCCGTGCAATTTGTGCTTCTTGCTGTAATATGCAGCACGTTCTTGCTGGGTTCCACTAGGCATGTTTGCCTGCTGGAACGTCACATCAACTGCATAACGCGCAGAAGGGTAATGCTGGAAAGCATGCCCTGCCAGCACTTCCTTTCGCATGGACTTGTCCCGCTCAATGCGGTCCACGAAGATCTTGTACAAGTATGGAGATAAAATCTCCAAGAAGCCCATCACCTTCTTCTCAAATGTCGGGGCTTTGATGTGAAATGTGCTTGCCAACAGATCCCAGCGCCCACCGTTTTTAGTACGCACAGAGTGATGAAAAGCATGTCCATACCAGACTCTCGGTGCTTATTTCCCCGCCCAACGTTCCATCGTGTAGCCATGTGGCTGCTGACGCGGCTCCAGAGTCTTGATATCTCTCCGACCGTGAAGTTGGAGAGCTTGAGCACGCTCTCCACGCCCATCTCCTGAAACATATCAATCACAGGATGGTCGACGTCTTCGTCGTTGTCGCTGTCAGGTAACTGTGCGTGGTGATGGCGGGCTCGCTTGCTCACACGATGTGCCTCGAGCTCTTGGAGTTGCATGAAGCCCTGGCGGGCGTCACGCCGCACTTGCGTTGCCTCATCGGTGCGCGAAGAACGGGAATTAGGCGGTCGAGTAGACGTGCGCGACGTAGGAGGTGTGGCACGGGTGCGAGAGGTGTCAGGAGTAGCCGTTCGGGCTCCGGAATTGGCGGGGTGGGTGCGAGAGGGCGTGCGATGTATGGTACTTCTTGGATTGGGGGATTTTGAGGAATGAAGGAGTGGGAACCAGGAAAAAACTGGCAGACGTCGTGCGACATAGGCTCGCACTCAGGGGGTGAGCAATCGATCAAACCTTGGGATCCGATAAGAATCAGCGACATTTTGCAATTGGTGAGCTCTCGGCAAGAAGAGAAGTCCCTCGTAATGTCACACCATTGTTTTCCTTAACTGATAGGTATTTGTTGTAGTGATCAATTTTCAATTTGGAGGTCTAGTGTAAACGAGTCAGTCTAGTGTAAACGAGTCAGTAGACCTCCAAATTGAAAATTGATCACTACAAATACCTATCAGTTAAGGAAAACAATGGTGTGACATTCGAGGACTTCTGCTCTTGCAGCGCTGATTATCGGATCACAGGTTTGATCATTGCTCACCCCTGAGTCGTGCAGTACTGCATCTGCCAGTTTTCCTGGTTCCCTTCATTCTCAAAATCCCAATCCAAGAATACATCGCACGCCCTCTCGCACCCACCCCGCCAATTCCGGAGCCCGAACGGCTACTCCTGACACCTCTCGCACCCGTGCCACACCTCCTACGTCGCGCACGTCTACTCGACCGCCTAATTCCCGTTCTTCGCGCACCGATGAGGCAACGCAAGTGCGGCGTGACGCCCGCCAGGGCTTCATGCAACTCCAAGAGCTCGAGGCACATCGTGTGAGCAAGCGAGCCCGCCATCACCACGCACAGTTACCTGACAGCGACAACGACGAAGACGTCGACCATCCTGTGATTGATATGTTTCAGGAGATGGGCGTGGAGAGCGTGCTCAAGCTCTCCAACTTCACGGTCGGAGAGATATCAAGACTCTGGAGCCGCGTCAGCAGCCACATGGCTACACGATGGAACGTTGGGCGGGGAAATAAGCACCGAGAGTCTGGTATGGACATGCTTTTCATCACTCTGTGCGTACTAAAAACGGTGGGCGCTGGGATCTGTTGGCAAGCACATTTCACATCAAAGCCCCGACATTTGAGAAGAAGGTGATGGGCTTCTTGGAGATTTTATCTCCATACTTGTACAAGATCTTCGTGGACCGCATTGAGCGGGACAAGTCCATGCGAAAGGAAGTGCTGGCAGGGCATGCTTTCCAGCATTACCCTTCTGCGCGTTATGCAGTTGATGTGACGTTCCAGCAGGCAAACATGCCTAGTGGAACCCAGCAAGAACGTGCTGCATATTACAGCAAGAAGCACAAATTGCACGGCTTCAAGACAGAGGTGTCCGTCCTTCCTACTGGACTTGCGATCAATTGTTCTCGGCACTACAAGGGTTCTGAGGCGGATATTACTATCTTCAGAAAGAACAAAGAGTTCCATGTTGCCGCTGCCACGAAACCTGTCACAGACGACAACATGGAGGATGACGGACCCTTGCACGATGAATACCCAGAGTCTTGGGTCATACTTGCAGACAAGGGGTATCAAGGCTTAGCTTCCGAGATGCGCGTTCTGATTCCAAAGCGTCGCAGACCGTCAGCAATTCTGACACTAGCTGATGAGGCAGTTAACCGCGACATATCATCGGATCGCGTCGTAGTGGAGAACTACTTCGGCAGACTCTGTACGTTGTGGGCACTTTGTTCGGATAAGTATAGGTGGCAAGAGAGCAAGTATGAAACCTTTTTCAGGGCCTGTATCGCGCTTACAAACTTCCACGCTCTGGACCACCCTCTCCGAGCTGAAGATGGCGCAAATTACAGAGACTACCTGAGACGGCTGATAACAATCGGAGCTGAGAGAAGAGAGAGGCGTCTAGAATCAAATCGGCGGCGAGAAGGCGTCGACAGATGCGACTAGAGACGGCAGCTGCAGACTACGATAGTGACTCGACTGTGATGAGCACCGAGTACTAAATTTAATTTTCACTTTAACCGAGGAAAGAGCTGCTTTGACTCATTTCATTAGAAGCACTTTAACGAGGCAAGAATCAACGCAATAGCACTAGCGGTGGTGTAAGAAGGGGATTATTGTAGGTAATGCGGTCGCGATTGAGTTATACGTTAGATGCAACTGTTTTTTCATAATTCAGTCTTCAATTTAGAAAATGATCGCTACCCACCACGGTGGAAAAATTCTGATGTCGATGTCTAGTGGCTCGTCGTGTCGCCGAGCATGCAAGCATTTGGCCACGATACCTACAATATCGCGTGCCTCATCGCAGACCCCGTTCTCCCGGACAGCCAAATGAGCGAAAGGTTGCGCTCACGATCGATGGCTTGAAGCTACGGTTGACCAAACTTCCGAGTGAGGAGCAGGAAGGAGACTTCAGTGCGAGCTTAAAGTCTGCACTTCAGATTGCTCAACTGCCACACGTGAAAGGCAATGATGAACTGGTTCAGCAAGGTGTTGACAATGCGCGGGTAGCTACTTTCGCTTTGATTGATCGACACTCAAGCAGCCCCGATTCCGAGGAGCTCCTGGTCGCGTGGAGGATTTACGACAGGCACTCTTAGTAGTTGTGCGTGCTGTCTTGGAAACGGATGGTAAGCTTGAGGCCACGGGGCTGCGTGGTCTGCTGGGGAGGATTAAGGAACTTCAAGATGCGATGCCAGGATCTGCTCCGCGGTTCAAATGGTTCGTGTAGCGACCCATATTTGGTCAATTTCAGTAACACAATTCTGATGAATTTGTTGTGAGCAGGTGCAGCAGTCAACTGCGTAAATTCCTCACGACTAAGTACAAAAGACCTGTGGAAATTTCTCGATCTGATCAAGCTACGTTGGATGCGGTAGTAGCGGAGGCTCGTGAGTGGCGGAGCTTAAACGATTTCACTGCTTTAAGGTTTGGAGAAATCATGGCCTTCGTGACGAAGACAATTGAGGGTTCGTACGAAGAATGGAACGCCAAAGAGGACTCGCGGTTGGCCGAGCTCATCGGTATCATGATAATTCGTGTGAGCGCTTACAAAGATAGCAATGCCCAGCAGACTCGCCTATTGGAGGTCAATGGATGGTTGTGCAAAATGTCGGGGGCCTCCTTCACGCCAACACTCGACCTGACGTCAGCTCCACCCTCTCAAATTACAGGGGTGTATGCTACAGTAAACCAAAATGCTTTTTCGCTCGGTGGACGATGTTGACGATGGGTTCGAACGACTTTCGCAAGCGAAAGCGAAGAAACATTTTGGCTTTCTCACGTCGACAGCGTATACATTCATCGCCACCGCTGCTTTGACGCAGAACCGGCAACTCCTTCCGCTCGAGCGCCTCCAGAAATTTAACGAGCACCTCCAGGCGCTGAAGGATCTCGACATTGACAGCGATCCCTCAACAGTCCTTCAAGCGTATCAAGAGCCTAAAAGGATTCTGTTCCTGATGCGGGTGCTCATGCACATGCGTCCTGAGTACCAAGAGTCCTCCACCAGTACGTTTTGTGCGTTGCGTGAGGTTCTTAACCTACAACGTATCTAATCGTCGAATCTATATGCACTTTATATTTATAGTACGGTCGACACGCTGCTCTCGTTCTTCCCGCCATCTCACCGACCGAAGTTTGTATACCCAGCGCGTGCTGCATCATCCGCGTTGACATCCGTTCAAGCTGGCGAGACTGTTGAAGAGAAGTTTAACGTGGAGAACGCCTAGGCGCTCGCTCTTCACGAGGAAATTGGTTGTACCGGTACTGTGAAAGCTTCCTGGGGACTCGCGGCACCCTGTATACACTCGGGTCAAAAACTTCAAGTTCAGTCTGTCGCTGGATTTGCCGCAGAAAATCACGTTCTGTGGTGCTGGACTCTGCATAGCTGCATACTACTTGAATGGATCTCTTCGGCTCATTACTATGCGTTACCAGAATCACTTTCACGTTTGGCGACCAAGGCGGAGTTGCCGACAAAAAGCACTCAATATCATTAGAGGTTGGTTATCACTCTATCCGAGCAAGATTACAAACTAGTGGCTACGATGCCGCAGCGACAACTTACGCTTCGTGGACGGCCGTGTAGTTGTAGTACACCACGTTCTCGAACTCGCTGTCGCAGTACGGGAACTCTGTGTCCGAGTCCGTGGGCGCGAAAAGTGTCTTGCCGGACGTGTACGTCACGTAGCAGCCCAGGCAGCCGCACACGATGACGACGATCAGCGCCGGGACCTTCTCGTACAGCGGGATCTCATTCCACAGCTTCTTGAGCAAAAAGATAATGGGCAGCAGGATACTGATGAGGGTGATGCACGAGGCGCCCACGAAGTCCACGAAGTCGGAGAAATGGTCCTTCAGGATGATCGAGAGGATCACCAGCACCACGATGATGGCAATCCGAAGGATCACGTACTTGATGGCGTTGGCGCCGCGGTACTCGGCCGCCTCCGCCTCCATGTCGCCATAGTACGGGTTCTCGGCGTCCGCGTTCGAGATGTACGACATCTTGGACGAGCGGCGGTCGTCCCCGTTGACTGCGTCCTTGCCAGGCGTGTTGGCAGCGGCGTACGAGGCGGCGCCGTACGTGAGTGCGTTCTCCACGTCGTCGTCCTCCTTCTTCTGGTGCATCTTGAGCACGAGACGCTCGGCCAGGTAGAAGGCCGGGTTGAGGATGACGGAGAAGGCGATGGTAATGTGCAGCTGCATGAACAGGTAGGCCATGACGACGGCGCCCCAGCTCGACTTGAAGCCCAGCGTGGTGAGTCCGCTGGTCGCGTCCGGGTAGATGGAGTACAGCAGGTTGCCCGTGATCTGGCAGCCCACGGCCGAGTACGCCGTGCTGGCCAAGACGAGGAAGAGACACGAGATGAAGGCCATGGTGACGAACACGACGCGGGGCATGCGCGCCGGCTCGCTATGCTGGCGCTGCAGGGCCGGGATGACGATGCCGGCGTTGTAGGCGAGCGACAGGTTGCCGAACATGCCTGCGACCTGCGAGAACTTGATCTCGGGCGACGGCACGGACGTGTGGCCGCGCATGCCGTGCATGACGACGGCCACGCCGATGACGTCGGCGATGAGCGTTCCGGCACAGCCAGCGAAAGCAGCTCCGGCGCCTTCCTTGAGCGTCGGGATGAGGCAAACGGGCAGACACATGAGCGCCATGAAGCAGATCCAGTAGGCGGGGTCGAAGGCGTCCGGGAAGAGACCGTCGAGCAGAGTGCCACCCAGCACGAGGAACACGCACGGCACGAGCAGACACGAAGCCATCTGCGAGATGACCGAGAGCCAACGGCCCCACTTGCCCATGCACCACTCGCCCAAGTCGCTGTAAGTCTTGACGCTCTTGGGCGCCAGCAACATGACGCGGCAGATGGCCACGGACGCGTAGACGTTGGCGAAGGCCATGAAGGCCATGCCGATGACGGCCAGCACGGGGCCGGCGCGAGAGAAGTTACCGGGCATTCCGAGCGTGCCGATGCCGTAGACGCAGCAGAAGATGTTGAGCGCCATCTTGAGGTCTTCACCCGTGAGGAAGGCCATGGTGGAAGCGGTGCGATAAGGCGGATGAGGATCGAGAGACTTGTGCGCACCAAGAGGCAAAAGCGAGAATGGGCTGCAGGCTGGCCGCGCTTCAAGCAGCAGCTAATACTTCGATGTACATTGATTGTATATCGGAGACGGGCGGTGCTGTGCATGTAGCAAACTGAAGAGATACGGAGCTCCGTCCGTCAACAGGAGGATGCTCTTATCGAGCGCATCCTTTCGACAACGCCGGCCTCACTGAGTCGGACACGTTGAGCATTCATCCAAACGAGGCAGACTTCCAATCCATGCGAATGAGGGTCAACTTCCGGTGTCGGTGCATAGGCGCCGACATGTTGCCATCGTTTGGCCAATCATATGGCGATACACTCGCCGATCGGCGTAATTTTCTAACGGTCTCCGCGTCGACCGTGACGCACTCGCGGTCATCTTTCGCTGCAGTCGCGCAGTGCATCAGCGATTTTAACCTGGTACCGGTAGCTTTTATCGTGCGGTGTTGGTTGAAATGACGGCTGCATGCAGGGCGGCTAGTGTGCATTGGCCCGCTGCCGACCTCATTGGTGGGCGGCTTACTTCTGTGAGATTCACATGTAGGGAGGTTGTTGCTGCAACTTGCAGCCTGCAAGTAAGGATACTGTAGTGTAGATTGAATAAAATAGTACTCGGCGGGTAAAACTGAGATAGGAAACGGATCCAAGGTGGATCCCGGTGCTAGCGGGATACGCACCGGATTCTCCATGGTGGAGATGCTTTTCCGTTCCCTCGTTGCGGACCTGGCGCACCAGAATGCTCCGGTGTGTTGCCCAGAACCCGAAAGTTGTACACTACTGCCGGGGCACATCACGAAACCGTATGTCTCTCTGAGCTTTCGTGCTTCCGTCCACAAGCTGAGGACAATGGCACTTACTACAGTACATCTTAAAACTCAACATCGTATTCAAGCAGCATCGCCCGGTCTGTTAGCTGGCAGTCGCTCTTCACGTCGGATACCGAGCGCTAGACGGGCGACTGGGTCGTTTGGCTTGTGCGGGCTGCAAGCAGGCATACGGGCAGTGTGAAACTTGTGCCGATTCACGGCTAACGCCCAGTATTTCCTCCCTTGATGTGCAGCAAACGCAATGCATGGGAGGGAGTTGCACGTCAAGCTGCCGACTGCGAGCGGTACAGTTCTTAGTCAAGTGTCGGCTTCTTACGCAGCTTTTGGGGTTGATCCACCGTCGTCTGCAACTTCCACGCCGTAGACAGCAGACTCCCAAATGGAGATTTTCTTCACGATGGACACCTCTTCACTTTATCTGATCTCGCCGATCAAGGCGCGCCCCGGCTTTGCACTTCAGCATGACGCCGATCGGCGAGTGTATCGCCATATGATTGGCCAAACGATGGCAACATGTCGGCGCCTATTAATATGCACCGACACCGGAAGTTGACCCTCATTCGCATGGATTGGAAGTCTGCCTCGTTTGGATGAATGCTCAACGTGTCCGACTCAGTGAGGCCGGCGTTGTCGAAAGGATGCGCTCGATAAGAGCATCCTCCTGTTGACGGACGGAGCTCCGTATCTCTTCAGTTTGCTACATGCACAGCACCGCCCGTCTCCGATATACAATCAATGTACATCGAAGTATTAGCTGCTGCTTGAAGCGCGGCCAGCCTGCAGCCCATTCTCGCTTTTGCCTCTTGGTGCGCACAAGTCTCTCGATCCTCATCCGCCTTATCGCACCGCTTCCACCATGGCCTTCCTCACGGGTGAAGACCTCAAGATGGCGCTCAACATCTTCTGCTGCGTCTACGGCATCGGCACGCTCGGAATGCCCGGTAACTTCTCTCGCGCCGGCCCCGTGCTGGCCGTCATCGGCATGGCCTTCATGGCCTTCGCCAACGTCTACGCGTCCGTGGCCATCTGCCGCGTCATGTTGCTGGCGCCCAAGAGCGTCAAGACTTACAGCGACTTGGGCGAGTGGTGCATGGGCAAGTGGGGCCGTTGGCTCTCGGTCATCTCGCAGATGGCTTCGTGTCTGCTCGTGCCGTGCGTGTTCCTCGTGCTGGGTGGCACTCTGCTCGACGGTCTCTTCCCGGACGCCTTCGACCCCGCCTACTGGATCTGCTTCATGGCGCTCATGTGTCTGCCCGTTTGCCTCATCCCGACGCTCAAGGAAGGCGCCGGAGCTGCTTTCGCTGGCTGTGCCGGAACGCTCATCGCCGACGTCATCGGCGTGGCCGTCGTCATGCACGGCATGCGCGGCCACACGTCCGTGCCGTCGCCCGAGATCAAGTTCTCGCAGGTCGCAGGCATGTTCGGCAACCTGTCGCTCGCCTACAACGCCGGCATCGTCATCCCGGCCCTGCAGCGCCAGCATAGCGAGCCGGCGCGCATGCCCCGCGTCGTGTTCGTCACCATGGCCTTCATCTCGTGTCTCTTCCTCGTCTTGGCCAGCACGGCGTACTCGGCCGTGGGCTGCCAGATCACGGGCAACCTGCTGTACTCCATCTACCCGGACGCGACCAGCGGACTCACCACGCTGGGCTTCAAGTCGAGCTGGGGCGCCGTCGTCATGGCCTACCTGTTCATGCAGCTGCACATTACCATCGCCTTCTCCGTCATCCTCAACCCGGCCTTCTACCTGGCCGAGCGTCTCGTGCTCAAGATGCACCAGAAGAAGGAGGACGACGACGTGGAGAACGCACTCACGTACGGCGCCGCCTCGTACGCCGCTGCCAACACGCCTGGCAAGGACGCAGTCAACGGGGACGACCGCCGCTCGTCCAAGATGTCGTACATCTCGAACGCGGACGCCGAGAACCCGTACTATGGCGACATGGAGGCGGAGGCGGCCGAGTACCGCGGCGCCAACGCCATCAAGTACGTGATCCTTCGGATTGCCATCATCGTGGTGCTGGTGATCCTCTCGATCATCCTGAAGGACCATTTCTCCGACTTCGTGGACTTCGTGGGCGCCTCGTGCATCACCCTCATCAGTATCCTGCTGCCCATTATCTTTTGCTCAAGAAGCTGTGGAATGAGATCCCGCTGTACGAGAAGGTCCCGGCGCTGATCGTCGTCATCGCGTGCGGCTGCCTGGGCTGCTACGTGACGTACACGTCCGGCAAGACACTTTTCGCGCCCACGGACTCGGACACAGAGTTCCCGTACTGCGACAGCGAGTTCGAGAACGTGGTGTACTACAACTACACGGCCGTCCACGAAGCGTAAGTTGTCGCTGCGGCATCGTAGCCACTAGTTTGTAATCTTGCTCGGATAGAGTGATAACCAACCTCTAATGATATTGAGTGCTTTTTGTCGGCAACTCCGCCTTGGTCGCCAAACGTGAAAGTGATTCTGGTAACGCATAGTAATGAGCCGAAGAGATCCATTCAAGTAGTATGCAGCTATGCAGAGTCCAGCACCACAGAACGTGATTTTCTGCGGCAAATCCAGCGACAGACTGAACTTGAAGTTTTTGACCCGAGTGTATACAGGGTGCCGCGAGTCCCCAGGAAGCTTTCACAGTACCGGTACAACCAATTTCCTCGTGAAGAGCGAGCGCCTAGGCGTTCTCCACGTTAAACTTCTCTTCAACAGTCTCGCCAGCTTGAACGGATGTCAACGCGGATGATGCAGCACGCGCTGGGTATACAAACTTCGGTCGGTGAGATGGCGGGAAGAACGAGAGCAGCGTGTCGACCGTACTATAAATATAAAGTGCATATAGATTCGACGATTAGATACGTTGTAGGTTAAGAACCTCACGCAACGCACAAAACGTACTGGTGGAGGACTCTTGGTACTCAGGACGCATGTGCATGAGCACCCGCATCAGGAACAGAATCCTTTCAGGCTCTTGATACGCTTGAAGGACTGTTGAGGGATCGCTGTCAATGTCGAGATCCTTCAGCGCCTGGAGGTGCTCGTTAAATTTCTGGAGGCGCTCGAGCGGAAGGAGTTGCCGGTTCTGCGTCAAAGCAGCGGTGGCGATGAATGTATACGCTGTCGACGTGAGAAAGCCAAAATGTTTCTTCGCTTTCGCTTGCGAAAGTCGTTCGAACCCATCGTCAACATCGTCCACCGAGCGAAAAAGCATTTTGGTTTACTGTAGCATACACCCCTGTAATTTGAGAGGGTGGAGCTGACGTCAAGTCGAGTGTTGGCGTGAAGGAGGTCCCTGTCATTTTGCACAGCCATCCGTTGATTTCTTGCTGGCGATATTGTTGCGCACCGCTATCTCTAACCGTAGCCAACCGGATTTTCATAAGTCCCAATACCTCGGCAACTCGTGAATCACTTTGCGGCTCCCAATTTTCATAAGCTCCTTCAAATATTTTCCGATGCAGGCCATAATGTCCTCAAAACGTGCAACGCTGTAGTCATTTGATCGTTTCCACTCCCGTACCTCATCCAGTGACACCACTACCTCATTTTGATCGTCCGTCGACTCGTTGATAGGCTTTTGTAGTGCTTCAGGATAAATTTGCGTAGTTGGGAGTCGCACCTGATACACAAAAATGAATGAATGAGTTAGCTCACAGCTACACGTTACGGGAAACTCATTCCACCACCACTTACCGTCTAATAGACAGAGTATCGTCCGGCCACCTAGTTCCTAGTCGATAAATGAGGAAAAACAGAGTATCGAGTCCAGACCGCTCCAGTTCGCCGTTTGTTTCCAGGATAGCACGCACAAGAACCGGAATCACCGCCACTACCGCTGACAGGCACTTACACCAACTAGGCGGAGGAACCTGGGCTAAGAGACGGCGTATAGCTTTCGTTGCAGATTCACAGCTTGCTGCAGCAGAACTTCTTCGCCTTCCACAGTTGTCAAACGCGCAACCTTCATTGCTGATGCAACACTTCTGTAAAAGATATCGAACTGTCCCCCGCGCGGAACTTTCAGCAAATAGCTTTCCAGAGTTGACAGAACAAAGGGATCTGGATCAGTTCGGCGGCCCCGGTTACGGGGCCTGTTGAGCTCAAGAGCAGGCCTCTTCCTTCCTCTTCCCTGCTGAATTGTGTCCGATCCACCATCTTCAATTGCATGTTGGTCAGAAGAACTCGGTGTTAAGAATGAATTGCTCTCTAAGAGATCAGATCCACGCGTTTGGCCGAGCTCGGATCCACGTTGGCGGGGTGAAGTTCTTGGCTCCACTTCGTCATTTTCTTCCTCAGTTGACAACTCGATCGTCGCCAAAGTGTTCAGTTCAGAGTGAAGTTTGTCACATAGCGGGCCAATCTGTCCTTGGAGCGTGGCTATCTGTGTGACGGACGTCCGAACGTCAGGCGCCAAAGCCTCGAGCAGCGTCGAAGACTTGTGCACGTCTCGTGCTAGACGCACCACTTTCACGAGACGCTTCAGGGACGCGAAGGCGTCTGTCAGTTTGGCTTCAGTGTGCGTCGCCTCCGTCTCGATAGCAACGAGGCAGACCCCACGCTGCTAGGCGGAGGAGCACGTCCATTTTTCGGCCGAAAATGGAAATTCAAAATTACTTCGAAGTCAAAACGCGGGAAAGTCAAAATTAGTACTTCGAAGTATATAGTGTTGGATGTGCGCAGGAATGCTCGGAATGCTCGGAACAGTTCCGAGCAGTTCGAAATAATTCGGAACTGCTCGCAGTTCCCTCCTATGGTGGTCCATACATTGGGAAAATGTCAAAAGGTGTATGCGGTGATGAAAGGATTGTCACAAGGGGTGCAAGAGCAGCAGTGAAGCGGACCTTTGCGATATGCTCATATCCGTGTCGTCGCGATTCATCCAGCTCCCCGTTAATCCTTTCAGTCTGCATATACAATTCCTTCTTTTCCATCGCCGTTTTGTCGTGATCTGACTGCAGCTGCGCAAGCTCCTGCATAATTTCCTGCAGCCGAGTGCCTTCGTTTGTACCGCACACACATACTGACGCTGTTTTTGGAGATAGCCGGGGCCCAAATTAGACTGGTTGCTCTCCGAGCACTTCTGCGAGTGGGGAGAGCTCCTGATGACGGGGGTGACAGCCGAGCTAGGTGGTGCCGCTGTACGCGAAGCAAGAGCGCCGTTCACGCGTCGCCCGAAGCACGAAGGTGGGTTACCATCGCCCGCAGCACTCCTCGACGTCGTCGATTTCGTGCACGTTGCCGTTCATTGTTGTCCCTCAGCCGGAATATCTGACCACCAAAAGGCACGAAACTAAAGCGCGCTCACGGGTGCAAGAGCCTCGAACACCGGTTTTTGATGAATTCGGGTCTCGACCCGCCGCAGATCAGCCTACATACACTAATTGACGTAATAACGTGCAAAACATACACATACAGACACACCGGTACTGTCAGTACTGACAAAAGTGGACTACACCTTCTGACGCACTTTAACAGCTTTTGGCAAAAGGTTTTCACCGCATACACCTTATTGACATTTTCCCTTTCTACTTTGCCTTAGCTTTCCGAATACAAAGGCGCCAAACTATTGGAATTATGGTACTACAGTAAATTCCAAGCCTATAAATACATTCCGTGTGTTGGCGGAGTGAGCTGCACCTCCAGTTAAACTATCCCATCCAAACATCCCTGCAGCTTGATTTATGCATGTGCCGAGTCATGCACGATATTAGTTGGAAAGTTTGAGTGCTGGAATACCTTTGAATAGCAATTTCCGTGTAGAGATCAAGATCCCACCCTGCCCTTTTCAGCGCGCCGATTGGTTGGAAGTCTATGTGACACGCATTCATTTCCGCTTTAAATACGTCCGGAAATTCTCTCCTTCTTCTTCCTCATTCCAGAATCTGCCGGCTCGAGGAAAAGATGGTGAAGCTCTTCTGTGCGATCGCTGATGCGGAGGGAAGCGCGTTCGAGCTGGATATCGATGAGGATGCATCAGTGTCAGCGCTGAAGGTGGCGATCAAGGGCATGAAGCAGAACAAGATCCATTGTGATCCGGACGAGTTGAAGGTTTTCCTGGCGAAGAAAGAAGAGGGCCGCGGCGCGTGGCTAATGGAGGCAGACGTGAAGAATGGCGTGGAGGACACCACTGGCCTGAAGCAGTTGAATGTGGCGCGAGCGAAGCTACGGCTTGTGGGATTGTCGGATGGAGATGTCGGTGGAGTGGATGAAAAAGAAGAAGCAGAAGGGAGAGGACCTGTGAACGTGCTGGTGGTGAATCCGAATGGTGCAGTTGGTTCAGCGAGCGAGACTTCCAAGTTGGATCGACTCAGCGAAAAGGTCGACAAAATGAACGACAAACTGGACAAAACTTTGCTAGGAAAGCGCAAGGTTTGCCACTCGAGCGCGAGTTCGAGTCTTTTGGACGAGTTGCATGTTCGGTTGCAAGCTTCCCGCGCGGTTCCATTCGAGACTGAGACGCATGTTGAACCGTTCGCGTGGGGATACATAGTCGATGAGCGTGGTCAGAAAATCAACCTCACCGAGGAACAGAATCGTGAACGATATCGCGAGTACGTTAGAGTCAACATTGGTGATGTGCTCGCGGAGAACAAGCTTTGCGTGTACGGTGTGGAGAAAGGGGAAGGTGGGGACATTCTTTCGGCTGACGTACCAGGGCACGACATTAGACTTACTGGACGCACAGACATGATCATACTGAGTGATCAGGTCTTGGAGAACCGGCTCGAATTGTTAATGCTGCCTGACGTGAGATTGATTATCGAGGTGAAGCCAAAGGAAAAGGTGGACAAACGCGCCGTCACTCAGACTGTGTCAGAACTGATAGCACTGGATATTACGGCTGCTGAACCTGTGATGGCACTCTTGACCGACTTGCAGAAGCATTGGGAGTTTTTGGGTCGCCGACCCGACTAACGATCGCGGTACCATCGAATCGGTGACTATTTGTGATCCAAGTAAGGCGTTTGCGATGATTAAGACTATACTGGCATGTTCGCGTGCTGGTGCAGTGGTCAGCCTTCCGTGCTTTCAAGAACCTATCAAGAGGCTGAAGATTTCTGGGGTCCTGGCCTCTATCGGAGAAGGTGGCGGTACCAGCATTCGTGAGAGCATCGAACGATACTATGACATCGCCAGTATATTAGGTCCCGACATGGACATGGCGCGTGCTGTGGCTAGGCAGGTCACTCGATCTATCCCCGCGTTGAGTTATTTTAGCTGATTCATGCTGCTAATATATTGCTTTTTATCACGATTTCTCTAATCCTGACAAACCCCTCTCCCCGCCGTTTGTCTCAAGACTGTGTGCCCAGCACCAAATTCGACACACCAAAAACCGAACCTAATCTTAGTGCGGGAAACACATTTTTCGGAAGGGTATTTCCCAGGATGTGGACCCTGTCACTATCATTTTCCCAAAATGTGGACCTTCACCACAAGTGCATGTGTTTCTTACAAAGAAGGAATGCAACGTCTACGTGGCTAAGCGCATCTGTGATGGAATCAGTGGTATCATTCGTTGTCGATGGAGCTGACGGCCTTGCTGCTCTGAGGGGCCGTCGCGAAACGTGGCGATATTGTGACCACTGGCGTCATCTACTCAGGGGTCATGGGGTCCATACGGGTGCCGACGACCCGTACGGTGTCGTGTGGGTCTCATACTAGTAGTAGTACGTGACAATGACGTCGTGGCCGTGTAAATTGGCGTAGTGCCGAAGGTCCACGTTTTGGGAAGGGTCCACATTTTGGGAAAATGATAGTGACAGGGTCCACATCCTGGGAAATACCCTTTCGGAAACTGGTGGCTGTTCTAAATCTGGGGTTGCTCTAAATCTGGCGCCAAATCTTGTCCAACGACGATCATCAGGCACGATGTGGCAGCTTCAACATCGTCTCGGATCAAGTCTATCGACGCCAGCTCCGCCAATTCACGTAGCTACTGGCACTTGTCTACCGTTGTAGTGCCTTCAACGGTGCTGAGGCCATACAGCATACTTGTATTCTGAATACGATGCTGAGTAAGCTGTAGACTGCTGGTCAATCCAATCCATTCGGGCGCCAAGAGCGCCCAGTATCCCCTCCTGCATTGTCACTCGCAAGTTGCGAGCGTCACCTCGACAGCGACAACGAGCGACATACTCACTCGCTTCTACATCCGAATCCTGCGAGTCGAGTCACAGGCTCAGAACCTTTTCCTGCTCGAGCGGTTTCAAGCATCCACTGCCGTTCGCATACGTCAGTCTTGAAACAGCAGCCAGGAAGACACACGAACACCATGAGCAGGCAGGAAAAGCACCACTTCACCGAGGAGTTCCCGGACCACGACTACCAGTGCACCACGGCGTCATCCCACCCGCAGACGTCGTTGTGGCCAGCCTACCTGCCAGAGGATTACGACCGCATCGTCGTCTTCGAGCGCAGCAAGAACGCGCAGCTCGTCGTGTACTCTGCCAATTTCCGCGACAAGAAGCGCCGAGAGCTGGACCCCAAATGGCCACTGGATATCAATTGGCTGAGCTTCGGATGGACGGCGCACCCCACGAGTAATTCCACGGGAATGATCGAGCGTCGACTGGCGTGGGGGTACTCGCACAAGAAGGCGGAGCCCGAAGGGTCGGAAGCTGTTGGTACCAGCTTCGACGTGACGCTGAACGCGCTGCCTAGTCGCCCCGCACTGCTCTACGTCGATGCTAAGGGCAGAGTCATTCTGCAAACCACGATTGACGGCTCGATTTCACGCCTTTGGAAGATCTACGTGAAAACCAACAGCTCAGCCGCCTTCATCCCTAAGGTGCAGTACGTCGAGTTGTATGGTACGAACGTCCACGATGACCACGCCACCTACGAACGCATCACTATATCCTCTTAGCATGGCAAATGGATGCCAACAGCACACCCAATTAGAAATACACAATCCGTTCTTCCTCGTTATCTCATCTTTAGCTCAGGTCTCGGTCCTGTCTTCCAACTGTTCGATGACGACATTTCTAGAGTTTCTTTCCTTCGTAATTCCAGTTGGTAGTCGCACCGCCATGCCCATTGAGAGGAGACAAGTTGTAAGCTGCCGCCACTTCCTCGAGGAAACTCGTCGAGTTCTGAATGGACGATCCGCCGAGTAGAATGCGCTGGCCAGAATTCGACGAGGCTGCCTTTTGATTAAGCTCAGCCACCTTCATGGCCTCCTCAAAGGTCACACCACCACACACGTACACGATCACATCACGCACGCGCTTCAGGCCATTACTTGCGCTGAGGTCAGTCGATGTCACTGCAGCAGCACCTCCGTTCACCACACCAAACTCCTGGTCCAGCAGCTGGCCCTTGAGGATAGATTCTAGCTTTTTGGCAAGCGGTGGCACATGCTGTGCGTAAACGTTCGGGACACCTTGAACTCCTTGGGTGACAGCGCGCATGAACTTCTTCAGACCAGCACGATCACCGTATAGGTCACCTTGGCGTGATTTTTGACCACCAAACTTCAGGAAAGCGTCAATTAACGCCACGCGGTCGGACGAGAGACCACCTCCATGAGGGGCCGCCAGCAACTCCTTGACTGTCTTCAACTGCACCGAGCTGTGCGTTTCGTAGCGAAGCGCATACAGAATCGCCAGCCGCAGCTTATTAACCGGCTTCACTTGAGCATCCTTCAGCTTCGCCACCACGTCACGGAAGTGTGCGTTGTGGTCGTCACCGCACGCCAGCTCCTGCTCCAGTTGACTCACATCCATCAGTCCGTCAACTTCCACACGGCGAGCCAATTCACCCATGAGCGTCACATGCTTCGACACTGTCACCGACTGCGATCTGAAAGCTGGATAGTTTTCCAGGAAGCGCTGCATGTCGTCAATGGACTGGATATTCTCGTGCGTTTGCGTCTGAGCTTGGTACTTGTCCACAAGTGTCTTCACCGCCATACCGAGGTCACCAAAGTTGGCGTGCACATGCTGCGCATAAAATTCGTCCGACGTTGTGGAGAGGACAAGCTCCGTCATGCCCTTGCGCACATTCGGTGCATCACGGAGATCCACGCGGTTCTCGTGCAACCCGAGCAGTTCGTGCACCATAGCTTGGTAGCACCACTGGGTAAGCAGCGGCGTCACAGGGTCGTCCTTGCGATCCAGCACGTACACCAACGGCGTCACCTCCGGTCGTCGGAAGTCGAAGAGTCCGTCCTGCTCCAGCTGCATCCTCGCCGACACCTCTCGAGCCAATTTCTCCGCCACCTCCGATCCTTTGGCATAGCGAATCGTGGGTCGTTTCTTCATGGACAGCAGCACCGACAGCAGTCCCTCCACACTTCTCTGGAACAGCTGCGGAGGGGTCATCTTGCTTCTGTCTACAGGGTCCGTCATCAGAACTCCTGCCGTGGTAGTCAGCGAAGCACTTCCAGGCAAAGCTGAGGGCATCTTGACACTCAGTTGGACGGAGTTGTGCAGTCCAAAGTCGAAGAGCGAGTCGTTGGCCGCCAGATAGTCGGCGTAGTACTCCTGGATCTGCACGACGACCTCCTTCTCGTCGGCCTCCGCGAGCTTCTCGAGCGCCTCCACCGGCAGAATGTTGGAGAAAAAGAGGTGGTAGCGGCCGTACTTGGGCGCCTTGAGCTCCCGTCGCAGCAGCTCAATGTTGCGAGCTGTAGGGCGCACGAAGACGGCGGCCTTGAGGTGCAGCATGGGCTCGTGCGTGGCGTCCAACTGCTCCACGAGGAACACTTCGCGCTGTAAGATGTGCGACTGGGACATGACCATACTGATGACGCTCTTGGTGTCGGCGTCCAGCAGCAGCGCCTTCATCCCCTCCAGCTGCGGGTCCGAGATGATCTTCTCCAGGTAGTTCTTCACCCCCGCGATGGCGTCCATGGCTGCAGCTTTAGCTTGGCTTACGCTAATGGGACCTTTCCAAGTTGGAAATGGGAGCCGGAAATAATCCGAACGATCAGGTTAGAAGGGGTTTGTGTAACGACACACAGAAAATCAAGTTGAAGTGCACATCTGCAGATTTCGCTTGATTGCTGCGAGGGAGCTTGGCACAGATTCGATGGCTCCATTACTTACTTCTCTTTCTCGGGCTCCTGCTTAACTTACTAACCTACTTGCCGACTTGACGTTGCTTCCGGTCCACTAGCACTCTACGATCACTGCAAGGCTCCAGCAGGCAGTGACAATGGCGACCACACTGAGGACGACGGAGGCCACGCGGTCCGTGCGCGTGGCGTCTTCGCCGCACAGTTGCCAGTAGAAGACGCAGGGGAGAACTATCGCCAGGAGCGCTGTGGGCACCAGCATCCACGCAAACACGTCCAGCGTGTTGGGCGCCGTAAAGTAGCCCAGGAACAGCGTGGTGAGCACCAAAACGGTCCGGCATAGCACGCGCGCGGTGGTTGCCACCCCACCGCATCGCTCTTCTTGGTCGTTGGAAGGCGCTGGGTTGGAGGTGACATGGGGAAGTGCTCCAGCAGCAGCGGCGGCTTCGACTGGACTGTTGCGACCGCTTCTGCTGGGGGACTGCACGATCCACTGCTCAAACGCGCGCTGCAGAGGGAACAAGGTGATCGTGTACGACAGCAGCAAGTGGATGCTGTACAGAACGATGGCCAGGTTGCGCACCACGGCGTTGCGCATGTTGAAAAATACCGGTGCTTGCAGGGTTGCGCCGTAGACAGCGTAGGTGACGCAGCAAATTGGCAGGTACAAGAGCGCTGTGGCGCCCAGCTTCGTGCGCGCCACCACGGAACTGCACTGTCTCGGATCTTCCATCGCGTCGTATAAAGTGGGTATGAGCGAGTGACCGAACAGTCCACCGAGAAGCAGTGAAAACGTGTACGAGAGCTTCCCCATCATCGTCACGTCCGAGAGATCAGGCGTCACAAACACAAAGTCTGAATGCTCCAGTGCAATCTGCTTGAGCGGGTACATGGCGTCGCCGAGAATGACCGACTCGATCCAGAAGCTGAAAGCCACGTTGACTGCAGAAAGCACCGCCAACGCCTTGAGCGACGGCACCAGCACTTGGAACCACACGCACACAGCCACCAACACCATGACTGTCCCGTACTGAAGGTCCAGCACATCCACTAGACATGACGATGCGAGCGACAGGTACCCGGTCGACAGAATGAGGAAAGACGCGTGCACGAGTACACTCGTGACAGCTTTACCCGCAGCTCCAAAGCACTCTTGTCCGAGGTCGCTGTACGAGACGCTGGTGCCTCTCAGCCACCGCAGAGCTTCCAGCGCGTCCACTAGCAATTTCGACGTGTACGCGCTCACGACTGCGGCCGCCACGAGCAGCAAAACGCCATACCAATTGATCTCCACAAGTGCCAGTGGTAGACACAGCATCCCCGTGCCGGTGATGAACGACAGCAAGTGGTAGAACGTCTGCCAGTTCGAGAGCTTGTTGGACGTTGTGAAGGACACGGGGATGGCCACCGATGGCGGCCAAGGCAGCGCGTCTCTGGGCGAGTCCTTCGTGGCGCCGTAGCCCACTCGGTCGCTGCCCAGCAGCAAAAAGGCGCCGACGGCGGCCCCGCGGCCATCGAAACTGCCTTCGTAGCCGTCGTAGGCGCTCGACTGCTGCTGCGTGGGTGGCACCAGGCGCTGCGTCTCGAAGACGCGCTCGCCAGCCATCGATTGGGTGCGTCCCTTGGTCTGTTGCTGGAATTTCGCTGTGTGGGACTTGAGTAGGAGACGCTCAAAGGTTCCTCTCCGACGGGATTTGGAGCTGCTACCTTTCGAGGTTAAACGGCTGGCTCGGCTTCAAGGCGAAGCGGACGAAGTGAGACAGTCAAAGAGCGGATCGAAGAGTGCGTGGGCTCCAGCCAGGCACCGGATTGGTTCGTGTGGTACACCTTGCTACGACATTCAAGCAACAATACCTCTAGAAACTGATATAGCTACTTGACGTTGAAGTGGTGCGAGATTCGAAGCAGCGCGTGGCAGCCGAGACCGAGCAGGAAGCCAGCGCCCGTGTTGAACGCGAGGCAACCCGACGTCGTGGCCAGCAGTAGCAGCGCCGCGTCTTGCTCGTCCAGGTCGATCTTCAGCCCCACAATGGCGAGACTCAGTCCGCTGAACACCAGCATCACTCCCAGTACGGAGGACGGGAAGATGCCCGTCTGAAGTAGCGCCACGCACGTCGAGCCGAGCAGCAACGCGAACAGCATCTTGAAAGCTCCGAGAAACACCATCGCCAAGCTGCTGCGAGCACCGAAAGTGTACTGGGAAGCCAACCCGCCGGCCCCGTGGCACACTGGCAGCATACCGAACCACGAGAAGAGCAGATTCCCTCCAGCGATGCTGAAGCACACGCGGCGAACACCTGCAGGTGTATCGTGGGCCGGGAAGAGCTCAGCAGCCAGCGACTCGAGTGCCACCACGGAGTTCAACAGAGTGAGTGGAAGTTGTGGTAGAACGAGGTACACGAACGCCTGGCCGAAAGCGTGTGCTGAGGGGATCACCGGAGCTACGAACTTGGGGCCGAACGCTAGAGACGGCAAGTGGTACTCCTCACGCAGCTGAAAGTACTGATACACAGACACTATTATCCCGTATACGAACAGTAGGAGAGCCATGGGCACTCTGCGGTTCCGGATGAACAGGATGCAACAGGCTCCGAGTACCAGCGAGACGGAGACGGAGTCCAAGCCAAGCCAAACGACCGTGTCTTTACCGGTAGTAGAGACCTCCAAGCTTGACGAAGCCGCAAACTCCACTGCTTTCACGTACGCGCTCTTAAACCCCTTCCCCATTAAGCTGATCCCGACACCCAACTGGATCCCGCGCACGATTGCGACTGGCACGACCTTGCTCGCGTGTGTGATGATGTCGGTGATAGCTAGGAACCCCACGATGGACCCCATGAGAATCCCGGCAGCGATAATTTGCTCATTGGGGAGTCTGTCGGCGATAGCCACAGCGGCGACGGTCTTCATGGGCTGCACGGGGATCGGGACGTTGAAGTGGAGAGCCAAACTTGAAGTGAAGACGCCAGCGAAGAAGAGCGCAGCGCCGAACTCGATTTGCGGTGCTCCATCCACACGTCCGATAGCCAACGATGTGAGCAGCGGTAAGAAGAGTCCGATATCTCCCAAAGCCCCCGAGACCTCCTGCAACGTCATGAACTGCTTCATATAGGCCCACCAACCCGGTCTGGTGAACACGAACAGCTTCCGGTACAGCGGCTGCCCAACCTGTGGGCCAGTAACCTTCGCGAAGCGGTCACCAGTGCGTCCAGGCAGCATAGGCGTCGTCACCGAACTCTTGGCGTCGTTTGACAGGTCCAACAGCATGTTCACTTGCTGGGGAGATTCCGTGAATGAGAGGAGGGCGTGCTTTGTGCATGCAAATCAGATTGGAGCATCATCATTCAGGTGATTGGAATATGTTTTTGTCGAGTGGGCCTGCGGACTCCGCAGTGCGGAGCACCTGGTGCTGGAAGCTAACCGAGTACACGTATGTATGGCGTCATTGGTCTATTTATCCAACACAAGCGTCATTATCAGGTTGCAAATTGTCAGAGCTGTTGCCCGTGAGCATAGCAAGACACGGCAACGGCAGCCGAATGCGAACTTGATTGAAAATTATATTCCGAGTTGTTGCCTCGCTCACAATTGGTTTGACCTCATCGTTTTGCTACCGATACCCCGTCCGCGACGGAAGCGACTCGAATAGGCCCATCCCCATGTCGGTCTGTACGCCGAGCCTGAGGCCTCTTGTCCTGTACGTACATACCTACTGCGGGGGCTCCCACTCGAACGGTTCAGGCGGATCCGCCTCGTTCTCTGCGCCTGCGGCAGCGGGCGCCTTCACAGCCTGCACATCCTCAGCCTCGTCGGGCTTTGTGTCGCGCAGCATGATCACACCTGCCAGTCTCTGCGTTGGGTGCATCACCGGAACGTACCTCTGCGTTGTGTCCAGAGAGATTGCAGCCTCCTGTGCCAACGTCACGCGAGCGGGTGTCGTAAATGTGAACATCGTCGGCTCCTTGACCGGCTTCTTGACAGCTGCCGGCTTGGCCTCCTCCGCATCCACCTCCATCGCGTCGCTCTCCTCCTTCTTCTCTTCGTCGGCGACCGACGCCTTCTTCTCCTCCATGACGATATCGCCACTAGCATCAGGCTTGACTGTCTTCTCCGCGTCGTGCTTAGCCTGGCGTGCACGCGCCTTGGCCGTGGTGGAAAGCACAGCTGTAGCTACCAGCACCTTCTTCTCTTCTTTCTTCTCTTCCATGCGCTTAGGCGTGGCAAACGCTGACTTCTTAGCATTACACGTTAGTTCAAAGCCACGAGGAAGCTTCAAGTCCTTGTTGAGACCAACCGCCATCGTCGTCTGGAATGATAGCTCCAAGAAGTTAAAGAGCGGGTACCAGAACCAGTGCTGTGCCCAAATGGCCAGACCAACTACGGCGGCCATCTTCGTAAAACCAGTGTGAGACTGTAGCGAGATAACAACGTTGCGTCCACCAGCATCCAAGATTCCCTGCGCGAGAATAGCACCCATCTTGGTCATCGTAGTAACGTGCTTGTCCGTAATCAGCTTCAAGATCTTTGCGCGGATGGCGGCCACCTTCGGGTTGCGGCCCTCGGACTCCTGCATGATAACCATGGCCAAGGCCAACAGCGCACCTTGGCGCACATAGTCCACAGCGTCGTCAAGCAGAGGCTCCAGCAGCTGGATCGCCTCGTTCTTGGCGGTACCAGCGCAAGCAATGCCCACGGCAACACAAGCTCCGTAACGCACGTGGGGGTTGAAACTTTCAGCCAGCAGCGACACCAGCTTCGGCACCTGCACAGGGGTACGGAACAGGATGAAACCCAGGCACGTAACGGCGGCGCGGCGTACATCGTCTGACACATCGCTCACAGCCACGTGAAGCAGGCGTCGAATAGCCGTATTGTTGGCAGTGCCGGCATAGGCCATGGCAATCGTGTACATGCCTCCGTATCGGATCAGCGGGTCCTTATCGCGCGTCAACTGCTCGATCAAAGTGTCAGCCTGCTCTTCGCGCTCGTACATCATCAGCGCAATTCCCATCACACAACCGCGGATGATCTTCTCGTGCTTCGTGTCGTGTGCATAGGCCAGCAAGTCCTTCACAATTTCACCGTTACGGTCCTCAGCGCCCGCGCCAAGCAGAGTGAGACCGATGGCAATGCCAGCACCTTCTCCAGCGACGGCCGAATCAGTGAACAGCACAGTCTTCAGCTCTTCGTACAACTCGTAGTCATGCGAGGCCAGACCAGACAGGCCAATGCCCAAACAGGCGCCATGCTGCACGGTCTCATCCGATCCAGCATTCTTCAGCGCATTACGCAGGTACTCCATCGTCGTCTTGCTGCCTGTTCCAGCAAAGCCCTTGTTCGCGTGGATCAAACCCATCGCGTAAAGAGCACCACCCTCGGAGTACGGAGATGTCGCCATACCGCCTTGCGGCAGGTAAGGAGCCAGAAGGTTCATGCTTTCGCGAACGTGGCCCTTGTGAACAACACCAAGGCTAGCTGTAGCCGTAAATTTCGCCCAGTTCGTGGCCTTGCCAAGCCACTCGAGGTTTTCACGCAAAAACGTATCTGAGGTCGTGCCGCAGTTCATGTAAGCGTGAGCGATCACAGCCGCGTGGTGCAGCACGGAGTTGCGGTTTTCCACAGCGGTCTTAATAGTCTTCATAACTAGCGGGTCTGAGTCGCTCTGAGTGTGCAGAAAGTCTAGCTTCAGGTCCACGAGGAATTCACCCGACAAGACCTGCTTCAATTTCGCCAGCTTGTCCCAGTAATCAGCGCAAGCACCTGCGGGAGGCGGCGGAGGAGTGGCAGATACAGTTGGAGAAACAACAGCAGGTGCTTCCGTTTTCCCCTCCTCGGTTGTAGTGGTCGTGTCTGCTGGCTCTGCAGCAGGAGACGGCACACTCGGCAGCGAGTTGTAGACATTCATGAGGAACTTCTGGTTTTCGTTTTCGTTCAGGTCAAAAGCCACTTGGTACGCAATGAGGCAGTCGTTGTCGCTGCCTTGCACAAGTTGGTCCAGGATCTTGGCCACTTCCACGTGGTTGTCCAGCATCTGCAGTACCTGGCACACACTAGCGTAGTCCTGGGTGGGGCGCGAGCGATACACTCCGAGCATCACCTCGAACACTTTGAGACGGAAGTGGCGGTTGCTCACCACCGTCTTGCAGATCTCAAAGCAGTACGTCAAGGCCGCCGACACGTCCGTGGCGCGTGCCAGACACTCCTTCACCTGGTCCAGTCGTCGCGCTTCAAGGGCGACGCCCATAGCCTGACGGAACTCTCCGGCCGCATAGCAGCGTTCGAACATGCGCTCCACCACCTGCGTGAGCCGCGGGTCCAGCGCCTTCTCGACCTCGGGGTCCTCCTTGGCACGCACAGCCACGTAGTTGTCGATGCACGTGGCGATGATCGTGTCTGTGTACTGCGAACGGGCGTTCAAGTCCAAGTATTTGCCAGCGCCAAGCGCCAGACGCAAAGCGTCCTCGTACTCCTCCAAGTGGAAGAAGCATTTGGAGGCCACGTAGGCCGCCAGCTCACGGTCTGGGAACCCCTTCTCCTCCGAGAGTTCCTCAATAAGTGGGATAGCGTCGGCGATCTCCGCCCAGTAGTGGTCCACCACCTGGTTCAGCTTCTGCAGGGCATGGGCCTAAAGGTCATAAAAGACGGTAAGAAAGAGCCCCTAGGAGTCAAAACACGGTGTGTTACAGCGCCGCACCTTGAGCGCGTTGTCGTCTTCTTCCAGGAGCGCCAGAACGCCCGCAGCTGCACAGATAATGACAATTTTGGGGGAAAAGATCCAATTGTGGAAGTTAGATTTGTGACCGCTACAGTCCGCCTCCAGACATCGCAATTGCGTATTATTGAGGACGAGGCACAGGGGTGGAAGGGGGTAGAGGGGAGGGAGCTCCCACAGCACAAGGGCGGCGTCAAACGTACCGGAGTTGCCGAGCGCGACGGTCATGCTTTCTCTTCCCTTTGTTCGGAAAGAAATCTTCTCCTCGCTTCCCCAAAAGGCTGAAATCGCATCTAGACGAGAGGAAACAGTACAATCGCGATCAAGCAGCGCTTATTACGAATATAGACGATATGTTACACTTGGTATTTGTAACCAAGGAGCTGACGAGAATGTAAAATTACAACGGTGTAGCCACGGTTGAAGTGGATCGAAAACGTATCTTTCACAAAAGTGTCTGCGTAAGTGCTTCACGGCGTTGTCTTCGACGCGGAGAAAAGGGCTTTTATCCCAGGATAGCTACATGTACTTGGTACTGACGGAGGTGGTTAATGGTTGATAATAGTACATACATTGAAGTGGAGTGGCTCAGCGTTAGCCGATCGCTATCTACGGTGTAGCACCAACTGTGATCTTCGATCGAGGCGCGCTGGAGCTGGAGCTGCAAGCCGTTTGGGACGTTGTAGTCATCGTGAGCTCAGATGCAACTGCGTACAGCTCAGGGTTATCACCCCTCGTCCAATTTACCACTGCCTTTGTTAGTATAGCTGGCCTAGGGTGACCTTAATGCGACCAGCTCCGCCACTACAAGTATGTTGCAGCGTACCTCAGTATGGTGTCGAACCGGCCAGAACGACCTGCTTGCTCCTCGCCTATACTACCTCATTTAGCAGGCAGAAATCACAGGTCACCACGGCGTATTATAGCCCTCATGGCGAAGCAGATGCAACGCACTGTGCAAAATTTGCCCATTACAACGCAAGAACAAAATGGTCACCAAGCAACCCTGCTGTCGTTGTCGGTCAGTCTTCGTACTGTACCTACTCCAAAGTCTCTCTCACTATTCGACCTGCGGTTCACGCGCTATGGCACGACCGATGCATTCTCGTCCGTGATAACCTATTTTGCGGGTCATACACGGGTCAGGTCAAGATAGGTCTTTCGACCTAATAAACGACGACCTGCGTCAGCAGGTTTTGGGTACTTTGGGCATTTTTTATAGAAGCCGCCCCCCACTTACAGCGCGCCGCGATCCCACAGCGCCACCGATACACTGACCCGTATATTACCCGCAAAAAATCTACCTTCTCGTCATTTCACCACCGACCAGAAGTAGGGCAGACGTGAATGGTAAAGCTTACAGATACTGCGGTGTTTCCTCCTGCAGTTCTGCATGAACGAGTTGCGTCTGAAGGTGACGAGTCCAGCTTGGCAAACTTCGGTCTACAGGAAACTTGGCGTGAGCATTCGTCGCGATCCATCCAACTGCGTCCTGTCCAACGTGAACGGCGGGCGCAATGCCGTCGGATCTTTGGACGGCAAATGTATCTGCGTGACAACCAGCAAGCAAGCAACGCGTTGCCGCGATCGACAACTGCGTGCCGGAGCTGTCGCCCTCGTATTGGTGCTTTCCGTGGGTCCGTACTCAAAACCGGGGCAACGACGAAAGAAACGTCGACAATTGAGCCCCTGCAGAAACCAGGCCGGACTCCAGCAAGTTGATACGACTTGCAGAACTTGGCTTTCGGCAACGCCACTCGACAAAAACTATCAAGGATTTCGTGGTTTCAGAGGCATCGCACTGTCGAGTTTATACTTTATCGCGGCGAGACCACAAGTGGCAAAGGGTGGTAACGCGTGTGCCAAGCAGCTTTAAAATTGCGGCTCGCAGTTGCATTCCTAGCCAGAGTTAACTCAGTCGAGGAGCATGAGCGGTGGCATTGCGTTATTAAAGAACTATCCAGACTCTGGATTCCAGAGCAAGGAAAGCACGAGCACAATGGCTTGGAAGCACCAACTTTCATTGTCGGTGGTGTTGGCCGCACCGCTGCTTTTCTCCGGTGGGGATTGCACAAAATATGCTGATGTTGGCACTTTCAGGAAGCGATGCAGCTCTTCCGGGAGGCTATCATGGCAGTGCTGGGTGTTTCTATGCGGCGATCTGCTATAGAAACGCTTCTAACGTGTGGCAGCGCTTTTTGACTCGTAATTTGTAAGTGGACGAGCGTCCGCTCGTCCGCTAAAGTATCAGGATGGTGAAAGCGTATCCGCCGCCGACGAACCTCTGGCTGGTGCATGCGCCTGAGCTGGTCATTTCCGCATTAGACGCGTATCTGCAAAAGCTACCACCGTTGCTTCGTTGAGGACTCAAGAAAAGATGAAGGTCGTCGTTGTTGGTTCCGGCATCGGTGGCATTTCTGCCGCCTACCACCTGGTCAAGGATGGCCACGAGGTTGTGCTGCTCGAGAAGAACGAGACGCTCGGCGGACACACATACGAGATGGACATCGACGGCGAGATGGTGGACATCGGCTTCATGATGTTTGGCGACTCAAACCCCAACGTCAAGGCTTGGTTCAAGTCGCTCGGCCTGACAGAGCCCAATGGAACCACCAAGAAGCGCATTCCCATGAGTCTGACGGTCAGCTCCAACGTCGAGGGAGACATGCAGTTTTCGTCCCGCGCTCCGTTTCATGGCAGTGTGCTTAACCTCTTCGACGCCCGCATCTGGCGTGTCCTGCGTGACATCTACCGCTTCACCATGGACCTCATGACGATGCCCGTGAAGGAGGACATCACCACTCGCGAGTGGATCGCCCAGGGCCAGTACTCACAGGAGTTCTTCCACCACTACTTTTTGGCCTTCGTGTCGGTGTTGTGGACAGTGCCCAAGAAGGACGTGCTGGACCTGCCTGTGACGCAGTTCCTGCGCGCGCTGAAGACGCACTCCAACTCGCTCTACATTCCGCTGTGGCAGGTGATCATGCGTACACTGGGTCGCCGCTCGGATCGCCCCAAACACCTTTGGTGGTACATTGGATCGGCTTACATTGAGCCCTTCCTGAAGATTTTCACCGAGGAGTACAACGGCTCAGTGCGTTACAACTCCAAGGTTGACCAGGTCGAGAAGGGTGGCAAGGCTGTCATCCTTGAAGGCGGTGAACGCATTGAGTGCGACCACGTTGTGCTGGCCACGCACGCCGACGAGAGTGCGCACATGCTTCGTTGGAGTGAGAAGGCCACAAGCTCATTGATGCGCTTCTACTTCCACAAGAGCATGATGTACGTCCACCGTGACCCTGCACTTCTGCCGAAGTCGACCAAGGTGTGGAGCAGTTGGAATGTGCTGATCTGCAACGAGGACCAGTACATCCTCACGTACTGGATGAACCGTATCCAGCACCTGAACAGCAAGAAGGACGTGTTTGTGACGATTACCCCGGCCGAAGACTTCGATGGCCAGACTCCCGACGCTGATAAGATTATCTCTGCTTTCCGTTGGGACCACCCGCGTCTGCTTGCGGATTGCATGCCGCAGGACGAGATCATCCAGGATGAGGGCATCACTTTGTCTGGCTGCTGGCTGGGCCGTGGCTTCCACGAGGATGGCTTTGTTGCCGGCCGCCGTGCGGCTGCGATTATCCGCGACCCCAAGCACACGAAGACGGTGCTGTACGAGGACCCGGGCAACATCGAGACCCCTGCGGTGCCTCCTTTTGGCATCCCGCTCAGCTTCCACGTCTTCGGCGCTACCGTTGTAGGTCTGGTGGGCTACGGAATTGCCAAATATCTGGACGTCAAGTTCTAATAGATGTAGTGACTAGCCATTTTAAAGTTTGGATAGGCCCAAGCGCGCACGGAGTTAGTGAGTGCTGCATGCAGGCATACAGATAGCCTTTGTATCCCAATTCGACACATAACCTTTTTCTTACATTGCACCGTTGCACGTTATCGAGATCCTCGCACAAGTGCTGCGCTTGGACCAGACCTTCGGACAGGGAAGGCGTGCGGACGCTGCAAGCATACGCGCGCTCGTTGACTCGCAGAGCCTAGCCAAGTTTGCTGTCGGGTCTCTCAGCACCACCGCAACCAGCTTCAACACCTCTCTGCATTGCCACGGCTTCTTCGCATAGAACGCAGCAGTAAACCTTGAACGCTGCTCTGGTTAAGGTTTCGGCGGTTGAAGTGGTCGCGTACGTCGATTGATGTCCATCCGCTGTACTGTCCATCCCTGGGTTTGACTTGGTATTTGTAGGTGGACGTTCGTCCCCTGCCAAACTCCAAGTCAAGCGTCCTGTGGCCATGAAAAGGGGAGCGTTGGCTCGTGCTAGACGCTCGCAACATTCATTTCGCGATTCCAAGCCCCAGACTCCCGCGCAAAACATGAAGGTCGTCGTGGTTGGCTCCGGCATTGGCGGCACTTCCGCCGCCTACCACCTGGTCAAGGATGGCCACGAGGTTGTGCTGCTCGAGAAGAACGAGACGCTCGGCGGACACACATACGAGATGGACATCGACGGCGAGATGGTGGACATCGGCTTCATGATGTTTGGCGACTCGAACCCCAACATCAAGGACTGGTTCAAGTCGCTGGGCATTACGCAGCCGGACGGAACCACCAAGAAGCGCATCCCCATGAGCCTCACTGTGACGTCCGACATTGAGGGAGACATGCAGTTCTCGTCCCGCGCTCCGTTCCACGGCAGTGTGCTCAACCTCTTCGACGCTCGCATCTGGCGCGTCCTCATTGACATCTACAAGTTCACGATGGACCTCATGACGATGCCCGTGAAGGAGAACATCACCACGCGGGAGTGGGCTGCCAAGTGCTGCTACTCGGACGAGTTCTTCCGCCACTACTTCCTGGCCTTCGTGTCCATCCTCTGGACGGTGCCCAAGCACGACGTGCTGGATCTGCCTGTGACGCAGTTCCTCCGTTGTCTCAAGACGCACTCCAACTCGCTCTACATCCCGTTGTGGCAGGTTGTTCTTGGCGCGCTGGGACGTCGTACGGACCGCCCCAAGCACTTGTGGTGGTACATCGGCTCGGCGTACATCGAGCCCTTCCTCAAGCTCTTCACCGAGGAGTACAACGGCACGGTGCGTTACAACGCTGCTGTTGACCAGGTCGAGAGGGGTGGCAAGGCCGTGATTCTCAAAAGCGGAGAGCGAATTGAGTGCGACCACGTCGTGCTGGCGACCCACGCTGACGAGAGTGCTGAGATGCTGCGTTGGAGTGAGAAGTCCTACGAATCGCTCATGCGCTTCCACTTCCACAAGAGCATGATGTACGTGCACCGCGACCCGATCATGCTGCCGCCCTCGAACAAGGTGTGGAGCAGCTGGAATGTCCTCATCACCAAGGATGACCAGTACGTTTTGACCTACTGGATGAACCGTATCCAGCGCTTGAACAGCAAGAAGGACGTCTTCGTGACCATCACGCCGCACGACTACCAGGGTACGTGTCCTTCCGCTGAGCAAACGATCTCTGCGTTCCGTTGGGACCACCCACGTCTGCTGGCCGATTGCGTGCCGCAGGACGAGATCATCCAGGAGGAGGGTATCACTCTGTCCGGTGCCTGGCTGGGTCGTGGCTTCCATGAGGACGGATTTGTTGCCGGTCGTCGTGCAGCTGCGATCGTCCGCGACCCGAAGCACACCAAGACGGTGCTCTATGAAGACCCGGGTAACATTGCGGTCCCCGCAGTGCCTCCTTTCGGCATTCCTTTGAGCTTCCACCTGGTAGGATTTACCGTTTTTGGGTTGGTGGGCTATGGTATCGCCAAGCTGCTGGAGAAGAAATAGAGCATGATATTGTTGCGCGCTGTGTAAGGTTATACAGTACTACGTAGTAGTTGAACCGATTTGCATGGAGTTACTAACTTACCGCAGTGTCAAGACTATGTTTGTTGTTGTTGACGGCACACGCTGCTTTCATTCTTTCTTCATTCAGTAAAACGTCATCCGTGAACAGCAAACCTCGCCTTGTTCCACGAGGATAAATTGCTCGCTCAACGCAGCGAAAAATCGGCAACGAGCGATAGGTGGTCACTTGAATGCTCCATGGTGGGTAGCTCGACATTGTTGAAGAGCACCCCTGCCGGAATCATTTCCACAACTCCGTGACAATGCAACGAGCTGCGAGTGAACCAAATGTAGTCAACCGCGCCCTTCGATCCGCTGTGGAAAATGGTAAACTTTGGCTCGCCCGTACATTTATCGTCTGGTGACTGAGCGTACGCACTTGAAAAGTCGAGCTGTAATCACGACAAGAGGATGTTGTAAGTGTTTCAAGTTTTGATCAGCTTAGAATCGTGGATACAAAGTCGTACCTCGTGTGAATACACCGTATCGGGCTTAAAAACTTTGTAGTCATTCCGGTGAGCCAGCCTCGAGTTAAACTTCCCGAAGGCAGTGCCGTTTCCATGGTGGCGAGCATGGTCATATTCGTTCGTCCGAAACGCTTTCTGCTCGTTGGAAAGAGAGCACAGTCAGCAGTCGAATTGCATAATTTGCATGGGCGTATCCCCTCGGACCTTACCCTTAAAGCATACGAGTCTAGATTTTGGCCTGACAAACCGTAGCGAGAGAGGCCAGATGCATCTAGCTCTCCCGTGGACAAAAAGTGGTATAGTGCGCTGTGCGGCGCCAGATTAAAATCACCGGATAGAAGTACCGGAAGCATCGAGTTGTCCTCTTGCCGCAGAGACGTTAAATGCTTTAGTAGCATATCCAACTGGGCCAACTTGATCTCACCACGCTGCACACAAAATCAGGAGGAAAGGGTAACCAAGTTAATACAGCGCATACCAGTTCAAGCATACACGTGTACCCACGCACATTGGGATTGAACAGCAAGTGCGTGTTCGCGACCACAAAACGAACAGATCCCAACCCATTCGCATCATTTTTCGCCTCCACCACTGCAGTCAGCGCAATGTTGTCGCGGTTCAGCACTGGGTCGTCCGGCACGTGATACTCAACCGGCTGTGACGACACAATGCGGAACAAGCTTTTCTTCACGAAGATAGCGCAGCCATCGTGCGTCGTCTCTCCAGTTCTATCCTCCATACAACAACAACATCAGTCTCCTAAATTCCAACACTCTCTCTCTAAACTTCATCCTTACCGTCTCTTGTACACACCAACGAAGCCCGCCTTGTTCATCCTGGGCTCGAAGAAATCCTCAAAGTGGTCCACTTCCTGCAGATTCACCACGTGCGGCTCCCACTTCAGAATCTCCTTCACCAGTCGCTCTCGACGGTACTCCCAACTATACAACACCCAGTCAGCATTGCATACTACAAGCCAATGATACACTGCCACGCACTCGTATTTCGCGTGGTGTTTACCCGGTTCATTCTCGCGGTCCACCAGGTAATCTGCACCAGACACCAACCTCAACATCAATACAAATCACTCGCTCAACCCATAGAGCGACGCAGTGTCGCACCTGCGAGCACGTTGAACGACATGAAGCGGAACGTGGACGCCGCCGCGTGCACATTTGAATCTTCCGCGCTCCTGGGTGGCTCGTACATCGTCCAGGGTCTCAGAAACGGCCGCGGCTTGCGTGGCGTCCTCTTCTGCCGCTTCTCTGCGCCGCCGTCGCCTGGACGACGCGCGCTGACGCCGAGCCAGCACCGACTTGTCCTCCATAAGACAAAAAGGAAGAGTGATTGTGATTTGTTGATTGGCTTCACTTGTGTGTGTCACGTAATTCATGATGTGCACCACACGACTCGTTCAGTCGCATTTGAAAGCAGCAGAGCAAGCATGAACGCACCGAGCCGCAGCGACTCGTACCTGCTGCCCGAGGGCGCGCAGAAAGTGACGTACGAGAAGGACACCAAGATCTCCAACGCCGGCAAGTTCACCATCCTGCGCGAGGACCACACGATGGGCAACCTCATCCGCATGTGAGAGAAACATTTGCGCAAAACAGTCGTCGATATTAGAGACACAAGTACTGACCCTCTCTTATCTCTCTCGCTTGTTGCAGGCAACTGCTGCGCGACCCGAACGTCACGTTCAGTGGGTACCGCCACCCGCACCCGCTCATCCACGACATTACCGTCCGTGTGCAGACCAACGACGCGTCGTCCCCCGTGGAGGCGCTGGCCAACTCGTTGGACGACCTCAGCACCGAGTTCGACGAGATCGCGCAGAAGTTCCGCCGCCTCACAGGCAACTCCAAGGACCCCAGCTCTTTCAGTTAAGTCCGCAGTCCTTTCAGCTCAATCCGTTGTGCTTTTGGTGGCACTGAGTCAATCTAGCACATGACATCAACACTGGAAGTACTTAAAACGGTGAACTGGCTGGTTGGCACAGAGTTTTACTCCTCAAAACGTAATTCTAGTTGACCCGTTTCAGCGTTGGCTTGCAGGAGGAGAGACATCATGATGGCTTCTAGGTGCATTTGCTGCTCGATGAAGGTTTCGACTGCGAACTCACGGAGCAGCTCGCGACTTTCAGGGTACAAGACCCGCCATTGAGCTCTGTCCAGTGGATCCCACACGTCAAACACCACTGCTTCGGCTAGAGGAAGCACTTCTGCCCGTACACGGCAGTATACGATACCAGAATCGCCGTCGTCAAGCTCATCGTTGCTCATGCGAAGCACAGGCGAAACACCACGGAAAATGCAGCGATCTAAAGCTACATCCAGTGCAGGTGGATCTGGTATGGAGGTGATAATGCACCTCTCGCAGAGCGCTTTGATGAGGACCAACCAGGGAGCCTCACGAGTTAGTTGGTGCATCTCATTACTTGCCGCAGTCAGCAGCCGCTGTGGTTCCTCGCGTTTTTTCTTGGTAGTCGTTGATGATTTCGACTTTGAAGCTTTCCCTTGGAAGAGGAAGCTGGGGGTGCGTCTGGCACCGCAGATAAAATGCGGCGAGTTTCCGTTATACTTTCGCGCAGCTCAGTGAGTCGCTTAGCCACAATTGAGGTTGGAGGTGCAAGCTCCGGAACTAATTGTTGCTGCTCGTGGCATTCTTTTGTAAGTGCTATCCACTCGAGCTTCGAGAAAATTAGAGGTGTGCAGCGCAAACACACACCAGGATCATACAGCTCGAGTGAAAACAAGCGTGCTTCGTCGTCGTCGGATTCCGTTTCTAAAGCGAAAAGCGAGTATCGAACACGCCTTCCCGAAACTCGACAGCCTCTAGAAGACAATAAAGTGTGTCCAGGTCGCATATGAATCTTTGCGAGCCACGTACGTTGCCCTACTGCTAGACATCGTCTCAAAGGTGGTGTTGATCGCAATGTAGCAGCAACTGTCTGCAACACCTCTTCACGTATTCGTTTTCGAGCTCTATCGGCTCTTCGTTGAGCACGTTCTCCACCAGTTTTCTCCTTGTCGCTTACAGATTGGAGCTGTTGATTTAGTTCTGATTGCTGCGTCGCTATTGACTTCGTCTCAGCTTTTAAAGCTTGACGGGCTGTCTTGTGTGTCCGCCGCTCTTCATGCAGTGATTTTACATCGGCCTTCACGCCGCCACCAGCAGCGTCAATCTCTTCGATACGGATCTTGTGCGCTTGGTCTTTCTCGTTGATCTCAGCGCGCTTTGCCTCAAGCTTTGCGATCTTCTGCCGGATCGC
This sequence comes from Phytophthora syringae, assembly GCA_012656105.1. NCBI lineage: Eukaryota > Oomycota > Peronosporomycetes > Peronosporales > Peronosporaceae > Phytophthora > Phytophthora syringae. The sequence continues at coordinate 129,660 of JAAKBD010000546.1, read as the reverse complement.
AATGCGGTCCGTCTCGGCATCATTATGACGTTGAAGCTGAGTCATTTCTAACTCAAGTTGTAGAGATCTCTGACTATCTAGCAGCATTTTGTTCAATAGCTCGTCGCGTTGGCGCTCTTCAGTCATCAACGGAGCAAGTCGAGGCAGTGAATTCATTCCTGGTCCTTGTCGACCCCCACTGATAGAAAGCATCATTCGAGAGTTCGATTTGTTATCTTCACGCCCTTCGAGCCGAAGTCGCGGTATTAATCCTCGTGCCACCGTTAGAGTTTGTTCAGCAGTGAAGCCACTGCGAGGATAAGGATACAGCCGAACCAGTGAAGCAGCCTCTAACAACCCAATTGTAAGTCGATACGTCAACGAAGTGCCTGGGTTGTATGCAGTAAATGTCAAGTTGCGCGCCTGGGCTGGGAAATGATACACTGACAGGTAAAAGTGCCGACCACGAAGCTCAATCGACTGACAGATCACTCGATGTCGTGCTCGACGTGGTTTGGCTAGCAGAAATGCTAGATCTTCAAGACGTCGAGCTTCATCTTGTCGTAGTCGCTCTTCTCGTTCAAGATGCCGGAGTGCAGACTCGTTTAGATGGATCTCTGGAGAAATCTTCAGCACTTGTATCCCAACTTTTGTGGCTTTTACTACGTCTTCAACTGTGTTTGAATCACCGTCGGGATACTCAAAGTAGAGCAATGCGATAAGCTGAAGCAATAATTCCTGCTTTCTACCAGGAGCTAGCAAACCTTCACGCGCTGGGTCATTCCCTCCAGCTCGAAAGACGCATTCAATATCTTGCAATGTCAAGCGAAGATGGTAAGTTTGGCTTGTAGCCGGCTCATAAGCTTCAACCCGCAAACATCGCTGTTTGTCCTTCCCAGTAAGGCCAACTCCATAAAGCCGTCCGTAAATGCCTTCGCCAAAAACTGTGACCACACAATAACTACGAGAAATGAGTGCTCCTTGGGCTCGAAGAAGCACTCGTTCGGGTCTTTTCGCTGGATTTGCGGGGCTAGTAGGTTTATCAAATGCCGTCGAGGAAGAACGAGGAGGAATACTAAATTTGCAGCTCTCGAATTTGGTCCACTTGCCACGATTGTTTGGGGCCGGAGCCCTCGTCATACTCCATTTTGCTGATTGAAAATGGCCACCACGCACCAACAACGGTAGTTCATCCTGTAGCCATTGTTTGTAGCGATCGCGGACAGGCTCACGCCACTGTTCCGCAGACAACAATGCATATCCACGATGCTGGAGCGAATGGCACGGCATAAGAGCAATTTCGTCACCACCCACACATTTCTTGGGTATGAAAGTGAGCTGCAGAGCATTAGCTGGTGTGGTTTCTTCGTAGTGCTCCTGAAGCCGTACAATCTGATCCACAACAACAGTTGGGCAGCCGTTGAAGTCGAGACAGAGTCGAGATCGCTGTAGAATTTTACTTCCAGTGGTGGCAGTGGTGATCCAATGCCATTTGAAGCACGAATCTCTGCTGTGGTTGGTAGCGTTGGAGTCGAACGAGCTTCTCGTTCTGCAATATCGCTAATTAAGATGTCGAGTTTCTCGACAGCTCCGGCGTTGTTTCGACTTGGTGACGATGAGGCTGTTAATGGTGTTAGTGCTGTACCAGGAAGCGGATATTTCCGTTGCTTCTGCTTCTTCTGTGCTGGAGATAATGGTGAAGATATCTTCCAGAGCTTCCATTGCCACCGTGACGCGTTTGTTGCAGCCGCCTCTCTCACAGAAATTGGCGTGCTCAGCCGGCTGCTGGCATCGGGTACATCGTCACTTTCACTGCGTTCGAGAAGAAGCTGGGGCATCTCATTTGGTAAGTTCATGTGTGGAGGAGTCACGAATTGAAAACCTCTGTAACGCTTTGTTTGGGCTTGAGCAGTATATTTAGTGGAGCACGAATCAAAGATAGACAAATGCTATCACTACGTCCGCGAAGTTTGTCGAAACTGTCGATGGCATGATGTCGAGGCTGTATGTTTTGTCTTGGGAAGGCAGCTGTACACGCTGCTGTTGCCAGGCAATGAGCCACAGTATGAACCATTGGGTAGGTCTTGCTGGGCGCGCGGGCACAGACCTCGTTGATTGTCGATGTCACAAATTGGTGTCCCTTGCACGCAGAAGCTCACGTCGATGCCGTGGACTAACACGCTCGTGCCATTGGATTCCAAGCAGCAATCCGTCGTGTTCAAAACTGCGACCATGGACGGTGCCAGGGTGTCTGGCGACCAGTCTGCTGGATCGAGTGTGCTGCTACCTTCAGCTGACGCAAATGCGACCACAGGAATGAGAGCAGCGGGATCACTGGAAGCACACGCTGGAGCTGAAGTACCAACAAGAACGAGTACGACCGAGCACCAGAATGGGGCGGAGCATCGTGTCATGGCTTGAGCTTGTAGCCAATATGATGAATGAACGAAGTGCCAGCCGCGCAATGTGCTCGCTGTCCGTCTGAAAGTTAAATGAGGCTCGTGCCTCCAGCTCCTCTGCGGAGAACATTTTCTGGGACTGTCCGTCCGTGCTGGCAGGGAAATGCGCATAGAGGACGCTTTTCACGCTTGCAGAATGGCACAGCATCGCGTGTCGCCGTTCTCGGTGGGGTCGAAGAGCTTGTCAATCGCTCGGTTTCGCGTGCCACTTTGGTGCGCATGCGACGGAGAGCGCGGTCTATTTCGAGTCCCTGGGCGATTGACTATCGTGTCGACACTAGGGTCTGTTCTAAATGGAAGCAGCATAGCAATGTGCAGGCTACAGCCTGTAGCCTTGTAGCCTGTATGTAGTACAGCCTACAAGTCCTGTGGAAACGGGCCGTGCATGCCTGTGGACGAACGGATGTGCTTTGCGCTTTTCCGCATGAAGTCGGAATGAAGGTCACGGGCTTGTTATTACGTTAGGGTCTATAAATCTACAGCACTGCTGGTGGTCGCTCCATCGGCGACTGTCGTTGGGGGCTCCTCGGGCGTCCGTCCGCCAGTTGCCTACTGGAAAATCGGGTCCGGGGACTGCGTGGGCAGCAGGCCGAAGCGCTTCTTGGTGGTGATGCGCTCCTTGGAGAACTTGTCGTCGGGCGAGAAACGCGCCGGGTGGGCGGAGCACGTGGGCGTGGCGGACGGCGTCTCCTTCTTAAGCGTGTAGACGCGCTTGCCGTCCTCTCCGAGGTAGTACATGAGGTGCATCTTGGCTGGTTGGCTACGATCAAAGTGGCAATCCGGCGCGATTGTCTAAAAGTCGGAGGGCTTTTGCTACATTTCGGAAAAACGGACATTACTGGCCATCGCCGTTCTTGCGCCGTCTGACTTGGCTTTCGTATGCTCGAGTTAACCCTACCCGCGTCGGCTTTCGCGAGGTTTTTCGCCGGATCCGGCGAAAAACCTCGCAGTTCGCCGCTTCACTTGGGTTCAGTATGCTTGGTGGCTGGTGGAGCGCGTGGTGCGGGAGTTATTTCGCCTCCCAGTCGCCCGATAGTTGGTAAAGTTCTCAAGCAAAACGAACAAGATGGTACGTGAATATGCGCGTCCCTCCCCGTCCGCCGCGCGCCCTCCGTCCCTCTCTCCACTCCCTGCCGCTTCCCACGTTCGCTGGTCTCTTTTGCGCGAAAAACGGACGCCAAACAGGCCGAAATGCAGCCACAAGCAGCGATCTGCACCAGCAGCCAGACGGACTTAACGCCTCATATAACAGACAGATCAGCAGCAGATTGAGGGAGGGAAGACCAGCGGACGCTCCGGACGGGGAGGATACACATTATTTAGTAGTTTGAGAGCTGACAGGATGTGATTTTAACGTTTGCTTCAGGCCCAGAACGTCCCGGAATTCAAGCTCATCCTCGTGGGTGACGGTGGGGTCGGCAAGACCACCTTCGTGAAGCGCCACTTGACGGGCGAGTTCGAGAAGAAGTACGTGGCCACGCTGGGCGTGGAGGTGCACCCGCTCACGTTCCACACGAACTTCGGCCCCATCCGCTTCAACTGCTGGGACACGGCCGGCCAGGAGAAGTTCGGCGGCCTGCGCGATGGCTACTACATTCAGGGCCAGTGCGCGATCATCATGTTCGACGTGACGTCGCGCATCACGTACAAGAACGTCCCGAACTGGCACAGAGACCTGTTCCGCGTGTGCGAGAACATCCCCATCGTGCTGTGCGGAAACAAGGTCGAGGTCAAGGACCGTAAGGTCAAGGCCAAGCAGATCACGTTCCACCGCAAGAAAAACCTGCAGTACTTCGACATTTCGGCCAAGTCCAACTACCAGTTCGAGAAGCCGTTCCTGTGGCTCGCCCGCAAGCTTGTTGGGTACGTCGATGATCGTCCCGTGCCGATTTGATTTCTGGAAACTAACTTTTATTATTTGTGTTTACTACAGCGACAACAACTTGACGTTCGTGGAGGCTCCTGCTCTTCGCCCGCCTGAGGTTACTATCACCCAGGAACAGATTGCCCAGATTGAGGCTGACGCTAGCTCTGCCGCCGCCGCGGTGCCGCTTCCCGACGAGGACGAGGACCTGTAAGCTGGAGTTGGTGTCCTATCACGCCTCGACCTGCACTTTTCGCTTAGAACTCAAGGAGGAGGACGACGGAGGGAGATTCGGCCAGAACTGCTGCGCTGGTCAAGCCAAGCCTGGCCGCGCGCGTTTCCGGCCGCCTCGCCCGACTGGTTTGCTGCCGCTGAAGTGATGGAACGAAGAGTTCCTTGGAATCGAATGACAACCAGGACACGAGTGAGGAATTAGTCGCGGTTGAATGCATGTTGCTCTATTTTTGATTGCTTTCCGATTCCCCGAGTTAGATAAACTCGCCAGACCATTTACTTGCCTTGAAGCCGTGTTGATCAAGTTGCTGTTGAGCGCGATTCAAAGCATCGGGAGCCCTAGAAAAGCTGCTCACTAAGTGTACTTTCGATATTAGAAATAAGAGGTCATCTGTCGCTATGTTTCCTGTTTGAAAATGCGTTGGCCGAGTATAATATTCTGTAGGTCTTCCTTGTCGCGAAAGATGGTAATTATTGTCGCTCTAGAAACAGGTCGACAAGTGCTTCTCTTTGGCATAACACAATGGCAGTCGACAGTTCGCTGCACTTGAAGCCACTGCAAGACGATGGCAATGGCGAGGACTCGAGCGTCTACGTGGACTGCTCCAGCGCAGACGACATCGACCGGCAACATTTGGTAAACTTAGAAGCACAAGAAGTTGAGCAAGGAGACGCCAGTGAACTGAAAGTTGTTCGGTTCGTGTCGGAGAGCGACGATGCAGTCGCCGTGGACATGGAAGACGACCGGAAGAGCTCGCAGAATGTCAGTGAAGGACTCGGTCGCATATTAGTCGCCCCAGACATTCAGTGGACGCTGAGGACGCGGGCGTTCCGAACTTGTCTGGTGCTCGCCATGCCCTGGGCTGCCTACGCAATTCTCAGTATGGCATTATGATATTTGACTGGCTTATAGCGTTTTGTACTGACCTTTGGTTCTGGCTGATCTGTAGACACTGTCTTCACCAACACTCGACTGTCGTACATGGAGTCCATGGGCATCTCGGACTTTGTGCCACGATTCGTGCCCAGTCTCATCCAGATCTTCTTGGGGCCGATCCTTGGAGCAATGTCCGATCGATCGCTGTCCAAGTGGGGACGACGCAATGTGTTTCTCATGGCTGCAGCTGCCATTGCCACTGTGACCGGGCTGCTCTACGGCTCGGCAAACGTGCTGTTCCCCACTTTCCACTCGCTGACCAAACTGTTGCTCGTACTGCTTAGTATTGGAGTGCTACTGCTGAACGTACGCTGCGCTCCATAACATGGAGAATTGAAGTTGTATCTCGACTAACGTTATCGTTCTGTCTCTCCTATAGATCGGTCTGCGAGCTCGAATTATGGACATGGTGCCGATCGAGTTTCAGGTTCATGCTCAAGCAACGTTAGCGATGTATGAAGGTGTGGGTGGAGTACTGGGATCACTTCTCTTTCGGAGCACATCGGACGCTGTTGTTTTCGCAAGCGCTATCAGTGGGAAGGAGATACTGAAGGCTTTTGGATTTGCTTTGGCGGCCATTTTCGTCACGACGGTAATGTGCATCTACCTACGGCCTGAGCACCCGCAGGACAAGCCCATGTTTCAACCCCGTCTTAGCCGCGTGGGACGAGAGGCATGGCAGCAAGTTGTGCATTCGCCCAAGATCTTTCGGTTCTTGTGTGTCGTGTACTTCGTTCTATCGTGAGTGTGCGCTTTAAACTGTTCGGAGATATTTAGCTCATAGACTGACTGGTTTGCAGATTTGCATGGTTGAGCTTCTCGGAAGAGGTTTACCAGTGGTGGGGTGCTAACGTGTATGGAGGCTGCAAGAGATCAGGTACGCAACGGAACTCTCATCCACAACAAAAGAACTGCTAGACTGAAATGTACTTTTCTGTGTACCTGTAGACTGCGATGACAACAGCCAACTCGACTACAGAAAGGGTCTCAACACGGCCAACACAGCGCTCATGGCTCAGGTATGTCTACTTGGCTCGAGGAAGGATATATCACTACCGATAGTATACCGCGCTAACTAGCTGATGGTTTTGTTTTCTTGACATGTGCAGAATGGCCTCGAGGCGGCGATCTGCTTCATCGTGCTACTGGTCATGCCAAGAGTACCTGATGCAAGTTATTTGAAAAGGTTCACTGTGCTAGGCCTCGTGATCGGAAGTACGTGTGCTATACTCTTCCTTACTGTAGTTTGCCATGACACTGACGTGCTCATATTCAGCGTGCGCCTTGGTGGTTGCCGTGTCGGTGGGAAGCTTCAGCACGGAGGTGGCGTTTACAGGCTTCGTGATCACCGCGTTTTACCAGACCGTTGCGAATGTCTTTCCCTTTTCGGTCGTCGGCATCATGGGCAAGGAACTCCAGACTTCGGCGCACGGTTTCAACAACAACGGTCTCTACGTGGGCGTGCTGATGCTGTTCGAGGCAGCTTCGGACCTGACAGTGCAAGTTTACGGCACCGAGAGCTTGTCCCCACTGGGAACGGAAAACGTGCTCACACTTCCGTGTATCCTTTTTGCAGTCGGCATTGCATGCACAGCTAGCTTCGTGAAAATGCTAGCTCGATGGTAGGGCCTTACGCACCGAGTACTCGTCAAGACTGTTCTTATCTATTGCGCTCCACTTATTTTAGAGGACCAGCCCCTAACACAACAGATATGCACGTTGAATTGCTCCTTCACCGTCCTGATGTCGCCTCGTCCTCACTCCGGTAACGTTAGCAGATTTTGCCCCATCCATGAGCGACACTGAAAATGGCGACAGAGAGGTCACATCCACTGCATGACTTGGTGGTGGCGCACGACGAGCGCCACAGCTACATGCAGCGAATGCACAGCGTGGTCGGTCCAGGAGCGTACTCGATCCCATCGACCTTCCAGCGCCCGGCGTCGAACATGCTGCTGCGCGTGGTGCAGCGCGAGAACTACGGCCGAGAGTTCTCCAGGTAAACAAACACCCACTACAGCTGCGAGAGCGCCGGTATCAGCATGCTCACTGGGCCGCTTGCTCACAGACAGAAGCGGGTCTGGACGGCGGCAACACGTGCAGGCGACTCGGAGTACGTACCGCCGCACACCAAGCGGCCTTGTTCAGTTCTGCATAGACGCCGCATGCTAACCCGTGATTGGTTCCACTAGAGCTTCTTGCCAGATCGGCCTCGTCACGGCGGCCGACACGCACCGCGATCGCCGCAACCAACTCCGCAAACTGCTGGCACCGGTACGTCTGCCCATTGCGCTCGAGCCCGAACCTGGACTCACTTACCTTACATTACTGCTGCTGCTTGTTCCAGGTGGATCACTGGGATGAAGTCGCTTCGAAGACTGCAGCCGAGTCGGACAGCCCGCGACGCTCGTCGAGCCCACACGCCAGCAACACGGAGATCGCCGACATCGTGACTGATTTCGATGAGCAGCAGCCTGTCGAGGTGGTCCAGGAGGTGGCGCGCGTGCAGCAGCAGGTACGCAGCGTTGGCAGCAGCATCTGTGCTTGTTGATCCTGACTGACGCCCGTGTGTGTGATTCTTGTATTGGACGCGACAGCTCTGCTTCCGCCCGCCACCGTCCTATCAGCACTTCCTCATGAGCACGAGCTACCTGGAGCGGCTGAGGAGGCTGCAGCAGCGCGCGGGCTCTTGCCAGTAGCGAGCGAGAGCGAGGAAACCTTCGCTGCTAAACGGACTGGAACGGTTGACCTCAACAATCGGGAGGATTGGACGAGAGCGACACGACATGTTGAAGCTGAAGCATGCGTCACAAGGCTGATTTCGTCGGTGCAGGGCCGCGTCACAGGCGGCATACACTAATACTTTTAACTGATGTTACTATTGTAATTACTATTATGGTAGTAGTTGCAAATTCGCATATTATTCATTTTTGTCGGACCGTCAGAGCCGCTCCTGCAGTGGGTTTCCTTAGCAAAGCACTGGCTAGCAACATGGACGTCGACTGGATGCTGTAAACAAACATTCAGGTCCCAAGAGCTTATCCATATCTGGGCACTACCAGTTGGGGTCAGCACACATCATGGCAAGGTAGGGAAGCGAAAGCGCTTCTTGAGCTACTGAAAATACGAACATGATGAGAAGAGCGGCAGGGTCGGACGAGGCGTCGGGAGCGGTTAATCACGGCGTGATTGACACCGTGGGCGTTCCATAGCACGAAGCTAAACGTTAAGAGCCACCAGAGCCGAAGTGCGACCAGTATTGGTCCAGTTGTACGTCATGACTTCCTTCTTGCAACATCACTGGATGTTACTTAGCCGAGCGCTGTGTTTACTATTCGCGCATTTACCTCCTCCACACAAATGAGCTTCGTTATGCTACGCCAAAAGAAGGATCCGAGCTGGTGGCGTTCACACAGCGAAAAACTCTGATTGCCATACAAACAAATTTATCGGAATCTGCATACACCTTCAAGTCGTTGCAGCGTGAGTTGGAAGCAGCGGGACAAGCACAAAGATGAATTGGAGTCCTCTCTGAGCGAGCAGACTTTACAGCTGGGTAACCTCAGCGTGGATCTCGCTGAGACTTAAAAGTATTTCCGGATGGTTATTCGAATACATCTCGATAAGCGCCTCTCAACGGTTAGCCTAGTTATAATTCGTGGTCCGCTGTGGGCAGTCGGCACAAGGCAGCCATGCCTCTGGTCGTTTTGTTCGAGAGAGAAGACTGCAGAGCTTTGATACTAATGATATACTAGTAGTACTAGTATTAATAGTATTTATTTAAATAGTAGTTGTTTTATTGGGCGTGGTTTTATGCCCTTATTTAGGGGTGTACCTAAAAAAATAGACTTTGGCTCAAAACGCTAATAATACATTGACCGTGTATTTACATAACCGCCTACATACAATCAGACTTTAAGTCGTTCATGTACCAATAACGACCTCGCAGATCCGATACCCAAGTTCTGAAGATGCGCACGGAGTGATGTCATCGTGTCTCTTCGCGGTCAAAGGGTCTCCGCTCAAGCTTCGTCACCCATACACAAACCAAGTCAAATCGGGGCTGACGCGGCACCCCAAGCAGCGCCCAGATTCCACGTGCGTAGGACCATCACTCCGTACAAACCGCCGCCGCACGGCTGATCCCGGACGTCATTTAAGATTTTGCGGCGTCCCAGTCACTCGAGCACACTCCGTCACACACACACACTCGACTGCGCACCATGTCGGCCAAGGCGATCCGCGAGTTTGATGGCAAGCGCATCCTGTCCACGAACCTGCCGGCCTTCAACCTTAACAAGCGCTTCGCGCAGGTGGCCGTGAGCAAGAGCTTCGCCGAGCAGAGCCGCGAGGACTTCTTCGGCGCCATCGAGGCCGCCAACCCGTGGCTCACGTCTCTGGGCGAGACCAAGCTCGTGGTCAAGCCCGACCAGCTCATCAAGCGCCGCGGCAAGGCCAACCTGCTGCTGCTCAACGCCACGTGGGCCGACGTGCAGGACTGGGTCTGGGAGCGCATCAACAAGCCCATCCAGGTGGAAACCGTCACGGGCGTGCTCACGCACTTCATCGTCGAGCCGTTCCTCAAGCACAGCGGTGCCGACGAGCACTACGTGTGCATCGTCTCGAACCGCGACGGCGAGGAGATCCTCTTCCACCACGAGGGCGGCGTGGACGTGGGCGATGTGGACGCCAAGGCCAAGCGCCTGCAGGTCGGCATCGAGTCCGTGGCCTCCGAGGAGGAGGTGACGGCCGCGCTGCTGCCCTCGGTGGAGGACGCGCGCAAGCCCATCCTCGCCAAGTTCCTCGTGTCCATGCTCGCCACCTTCCGCGAGCTGCACTTCGTCTACATGGAGATCAACCCCATCGTGCTCGTGGGCGACCAGATCTCAGTGCTCGACATGGCCGCCAAGCTCGACGAGACCGCCAACTTCCTCGTAGGCGAGCGCTGGGGCGACGTCCAGTTCCCGCCGGCCTTCGGCCGCGCCAAGTTCCCCGAGGAGGAGTTCATCGCGGACCTGGACTCCAAGACGGGCGCGTCGCTCAAACTTACGATCCTCAACCACACGGGCCGCATCTGGACCATGGTGGCCGGCGGCGGCGCCTCGGTCGTGTACGCCGACACGATCGCCGACCTGGGCTTCGGCCACGAGCTGGCCAACTACGGTGAGTACTCGGGTGCCCCCAGCGAGACACACACCTACCACTACGCCAAGACCATTCTGGATCTGATGACGCGCAACCATGACGACCGTGGCAAGGTGCTGATCATCGGTGGTGGCATTGCCAACTTCACGGACGTCGCACTGACGTTCAAGGGTATCATTCGTGCCATCAACGAGTACCAGCAGAAGCTTAAGGACAACAAGATTCACATCTGGGTGCGTCGTGGTGGCCCCAACTGCCAGGAGGGCCTGGCTGTCATGCGCGAGGTGGGCGAGGCTACGGGCGTGCCCATCGAGGTCTTCGGCCCGGAGACGCACATCACGGCTGTCGTGCCTATGGCTCTTGGCCTTGTGGAGAAGCCGACGACGGTGGCGGTGCAGCTTACTACTAGTAACAAGGTTCTTAACGGCACGAAGCCGAGCGCGAGCAAGCCGACTTCCGAGGTGGGCAGCGCTATCACCAGCGACAACGAGGAGAGCGCCGACGAGCTGGAGATCAAGGCCGATGCCAAGAAGGAGGTGCCCGTGGTGATTCAGGACGAGGGCATCGTGCGTATGCACGACAAGACCCGCTGCATCGTCTACGGCCTCCAGCAGCGTGCCGTGCAGGGTATGCTCGACTTCGACTACCTGTGCAACCGCAAGACCCCCAGTGTGGCGGCGTTGATCTTCCCGTTCTCGCCCAACCACTACCTCAAGTTCTACTGGGGCACCTCGGAGCGTCTGATCCCCGTGTACCAGAAGCTGTCGGATGCCGTCAAGAAGTTCCCGGACGTGAGCGTGCTGATCAACTTCTCGTCGTTCCGTTCCGTGTACCAGTCCACGATGGAGGGTTTCGAGCACAGCGCCACCCTCAAGACGCACGCCATCATTGCTGAGGGTGTGCCGGAGCAGCAGTCGCGTTTGATTGCGAAGAAGGCGCGTGAGCTTAACGTGGGCATCATTGGCCCCGCTACCGTTGGTGGCATCAAGCCTGGCTGCCTGCGTATCGGTAACACTGGTGGTATGCTGGACAACATTGTGCAGTCGAAGCTGTACCGCCCCGGTAGCGTGGCGTACGTGTCCAAGTCCGGCGGTATGTCTAACGAGCTGAATAACATCGTGTCCCAGACGACCGACGGTGTCTACGAGGGTGTGGCCATTGGCGGTGACAAGTACCCGGGCTCCACGTTCATTCAGCACCTGCTGCGTTACGAGGCGAACCCGGAGATTAAGATGATGGTGCTTCTCGGCGAGGTCGGCGGCACTGACGAGTTTGCCGTCTGCCGTGCCATCCAGTCGGGTGCCATTAAGAAGCCGGTGATTGCCTGGTGCATTGGTACGTGCGCCAAGATTTTCCCGTTCGAGGTGCAGTTCGGCCACGCCGGCGCTTGCGCCACGGGCGAGTCCGAGACTGCGTCGGCCAAGAACGCTGCTCTGGCCGCCGCTGGTGCCATCGTGCCGGAGAACTTCGACCAGTTCGGCAATGCCATCCGCAAGCAGTTTGACTCGATGGTTGAGTCGGGTGCGATCGTGCCGCGTCCGGAGGTGCCGGTGCCCAGAGTGCCCATGGACTACGCCTGGGCCAAGAACCTTGGCCTCATCCGTAAGCCGGCAAACTTCATCTCGTCCATCTCGGATGACCGTGGTGAGGAGCTGCAATATGCCGGCGCCCCTATCTCGAAGGTGTTTGAACAGGACATGGGTGTTGGCGGCGTTATCGGCCTGCTGTGGTTCAAGCGCACCCTGCCGTCTTACGCGTCCAAGTTCGTCGAGATGGTGCTCATGGTCACTGCCGACCACGGTCCGGCCGTGTCGGGCGCCCACAACACCATTGTCACTGCCCGTGCCGGCAAAGACCTCATCTCGTCGCTGATCTCCGGTCTCGTGACGATTGGGCCCCGTTTCGGTGGTGCACTGGACAAGGCCGCCGAGATGTTCGCGAGCGCGCACGACTCTGGCTTGTCCGCGGCTGACTTTGTGGTGGACATGCGTCGCCAGAACAAGCTCATCATGGGTATTGGTCACCGCATTAAGTCGCTCTCGAACCCGGACAAGCGTGTGGAGATCATCAAGGAGTTCGCCAAGGCCAACTTCCCCGCCACGGACGTGCTGGACTTCGCCCTGGAGGTGGAGCAGGTGACCACCAAGAAGCGCAGCAACCTTATCCTGAATGTGGATGGCTGCATCGCCGTCTGCTTCGTGGACCTGCTGCGCAACTGTGGCGTGTTCACGCTGGAGGAGGCCAACGAGCAGATCGAGAACGGCTGCCTCAACGGCCTTTTCGTGCTCGGCCGCAGCATTGGTTTCATCGGCCACTTCCTCGACCAGAAGCGCCTCAAGCAGCCGCTGTACCGTCACCCGTGGGATGACATCTCGTACCTGAACGAGGAGTTCTAGATGGATGGAGCGAGCGCGGACGTTGCATTGCATACCAGTACATTTCCGCGCAAGTATGCGCAGTAGTAACTTCTGAAAGTGAGTGTTTCTTCATATCTATCTTGCCTTCCTCCCTTAAGCTAAGGCTTAACTTCACAGTGAAGGCTTCACTACATGTAGTGGTACATCACGCACTTGCAGCTACAGGAAGCGTAGCAACAGCGCCGTTGTCCTCGGAAGAGTGCAATCGCTGAATGGCCTTCCGGATACGCAACCTGTGCGCAAACTTGGCAATTCCTGCCTCACTCATGGCTTGATCCACGTCGTCGTCGCTCTCCAGCTGCGCGAGGTCTTCTAGCGTCAGGAATCCGTGCTCCTCCAACTGCTTCGCGTAGACACAGTACTCCTCGGATCGAGAGGTGTCGATCGCTGACAGCCACTCGTGCAGTGGGCTGTCGTCGAAGCTTCCAACGTCGTCCTGAAGGTCCAGCAGCACACTCTCCACCCCCGTCTTCTCAGGCGAAACAGCCTCCACCTTGTCGACACTTAGCCGTCTCACAGCTTCTACATCCAGCGTCTCGCTGTTTTTCAAGTGCTTCCTGCCCTTCGTCGACTCGAGGATCTGATCCAGCGCCCTTTCCGTGTCGGACGCCAGCGACGTGAACGCCTCCTGCTCCTTTTCAGAGCTCGATCTCTTCCAGAGTGGGGATGGGCTGCTCTTGGCTCGGGCACGTTCCTGCATCTTGCGCTGCTTCCAGCGTGTCGGTCGCGGCGGTTGGTCAGAAGCAACGGGGCCCCACCGCACTGCCGGAGACGCGGACGCGCCGCCCTCCATCACCCGTCGACGCAGCTCCATCATCGCAGCCTCCGAGAAACGCTCGTCCTCCGTCAGCAGCGCCTCCTGATGCTCCTCGTTGAACTGCGCTCGGCGTTGGCGCAGACGGCTGAAGCACGTGGTGAAAGCCGCCGCCACGTTGGTGGCCGCCTCGCTCGCCACCTCGCGCGGACTCAGCACGAACGGGAGACTCAGCGCCACGACCGTCTTCACGATCGCGCGCGCGCAGCCGGTGGGCGCGTCGCTCATTGCGTCCATCGTGGAGAAGCGCGAGTCCATTCTTGGCTTGTTCACGTACGTAGTCTTTTCGAAAGTGAGTTGCGTCTCTTCATGATCCAAAAGATCCCAAGATTTCGACAGAAAACTCGATTTTTGATTTTCGATTTACGAATATTGACAAAACCGATGGACTGTTATTACCGGTACAGTGTTATTTCCTTGGATATTAGGCTTCGATGGAGATAGCGCGACGCAGAGATGCTTTGACCGTGTTGTACTTGATGACGGTGGATAATTTGATGAACTCTTCACCACCGTCCAGCACCACAGTGAGCCATTCCGGCACCAGAGACTCCAACAAGTACAGTTGCTCGTCGACTTTTCCCTTAATCGGAGCTCGTGCTGCAAGTCTGCGGAGCACTTCTGCCTTGGTGAAGACCGTCTTCCTCGTGACCATGACCAGAGATTGCAGCTGGTCACTGAGTTGCGGCAGCGTCGACAGCAATCGCTTCTTCAACGCCTTGGCACTGTTCTCCGCTACGTCTTGGCGGCCTAACTCCTGCGTCCGGACCTTGTAGATGAGCCATTCCGGCAGCGTCTTCAAGTCTTGTGGCACGGGCTTCGCGAGCGCCTCGTCCAGTTTCTCCTTAGCTTCGGAGCTTGTCGTGGCTTCCGCTTCCTTCTTCTCCTTCTTGTCCAAAACAGCAGCTGGACTCTCTTCGTTCGCGATCTCCGCGGGCACTTTTGGTAATGGGAACTTGTCGATTTCAATGAGCTTCAGCGCGTCTTTCAGCTCGTCCTCCGTCATGTCTGGGAACTCCTTGGTAATAGCCGCCACGTGACCCTCCACGTAGGCGTTGGCCTTACTGAAGAACAGTGTGATACGAGCTTCAAGGCTATCGCAGTCGCTGTCGGGAGGTGGCAGTTGCTGCTTGCGCAGTGTGAGAACTGGCGGCAGTTGGTGCAGGCGTTGGCGCTGAGCTTGGACTGAGTCGCCGGCTTCTTCTTTCGCTTGGCGACGAGCAGTGCGCGTGTTTCTCTTCCACTCGAGCGCGTAGGCGCCTGGCAGAAGGTGAAGGATCTGCTGCAGATGGGAAGTCAGGAA
Source organism: Phytophthora syringae (assembly GCA_012656105.1). Classification (NCBI taxonomy): domain Eukaryota; phylum Oomycota; class Peronosporomycetes; order Peronosporales; family Peronosporaceae; genus Phytophthora; species Phytophthora syringae. Next base: position 114,508 of record JAAKBD010000546.1, on the reverse strand, counting down.
GCTGATCTGGCAGGAGCTCTCCACGGCGCGCTTCACGGCGGCGAAGTCGGGCGTGTGCTGGTACAGCGTCAGCGCGCCGAGTCCGAACTCCAACGCCGAGAAGAGGCGCACGAGCATGCGCAGAGAAGGAGGCGCGCGCTGGTCCAGGCGTCGAGTGGAGCGCCGAGGCGGAGCATCGACCGCGGTGGTCGAATCCTTGCCGGACATGTTCGACTGTGTTTTCGTCAATTTAACGGTGGAAATGTATGGGTGGTGTGAAAACCTATTTTGGCTCGCCTGCTAAAGCCAACAGAATGTGGCGGCAAGATCAGAGCATCGGGTCATGGCTTGAGCTTGTAGCCAATATGATGAATGAACGAAGTGCCAGCCGCGCAATGTGCTCGCTGTCCTTCTAAAGGTTAAATGAGGCTCGTGCCTCCAGCTCCTCTGCGGAGAACATTTTCTGGGACTGTCCGTCCGCGCTGGCAGGGAAAAATGCGTAGAGAGGACGCTTTTCACGCTTGCAGAATGGCGCAGCATCGCGTGTCGCCGCTCTCGGTGGGGTCGAAGAGCTTGTTTTCAATCGCTCGGTTTCGCGTGCCACTTTGGTGCGTATGCGACGGAGAGCACGGTCTATTTCGGAGTCCCTGGGCGATTGACTATCGTGTCGACACTAGGGTCTGTTCTGAATGGAAGCAGCATAGCAATGTGCAGGCTACAGCCTGTAGCCTTGTAGCCTGTAGTACAGCCTACAAGCACGAACGGATGTGCTTTGCGCTTTTCCGGCGCGGGGGTGATGTGTACCACACTTTGGTCGAAAAGGATAAAAAGCGTCCTCGAGGGGACTCGAACCCCCAATCCCCGCCTTCGGAGGGCGATGCCTTATCCATTAGGCCACGCGGACACACTAAAATCGTACTTTGCAACGCATTTATTTATTTAAACTGTTACATATTGTGACAATGACCAACCGTCGCAAAGTACCAACGCACTCTTATACCGATAGTACACTTCACGACCGATTTTCCCAAGCGTTAATTTGTTAACAAGCACCAATATCCAAGGCGCCCTTGATAAGGTTATTGTTGGGACGCGAAGGTCCGCCGCCTGTAGCTTACGATACCTAGAAAAAACACATTGCCAATAACCAACAGCTGCAGGCAGAACCGATCTGCCCTGGACGTGTTGACGCTCCTGTAACGGACCAACGGCTGGAACGGCTAGGGCAGCGCGACGAACACTGGAGCATTACCGGTCATTTGCAACCCGGGTTGTATTTCAGGATAATTACGGTCGCTGATTGGCCGGGAGCACAGTGCCGGCCTCGGCTGATGCTGGTACTGCGTCAACCAGGTGGGGTGCCGTTTGTAACTTTGGTTGCAGGCTGGGTGGTCGATACAGGGCCGTTTCGCAACCCAGATCCGATACAAATTCCGAGTCAGGGTTGCAAACCGAGGCGGTGAAGGGCCACAATACAATTTTTGCTGAAATGTTGCAGGAGAAGGAGTTCCGTGAAAATCAATCAACACCATGACGAGTCGCTAGAAGCCCGAGCTCGTGAAGTTCATAACGTACAAGAAAAACGGCGTCACGTACAGCAGTGACCACAACTTCACGGTGGACGAGCTTCTGGGCATCACACCCACCCACATATGCCGCTGGATGAACGAGCTAACGTACGGGTGCGCTGCGCCTAGCGACGAGATGAGGCCTGTCCATCGCCGATCTGCCACGCTCGAGTTCTCAAAGAAGGCTATTTCAACGTTCATGCCTCGCATCAATTCGACTTGGGATCCTGTGACTTAGCGAGGGAATCCTACACGATCCGTCGCGGTTAATAAGTTGATCAAGAGAGTGAAGAAGCTTGAGGTTCGACGAGAGGGAGCAGCGACTACAGCGCGCCGCGCTTTGGAGTTTGACGAATTCCAGAACCTGTTGCTGCTCGTGCGTTCGCGATGGGTGCGGGGCAATACAGCTTACATGGTGAGCAGCGTCCTGACGCTTCAGTGGCATATTATGGCTGGTATAGATGACATGATGAAGTTGCAGTTCTCCAACATCTTTCCCCACAGCCAGTATCCCGTCACGCTAATGAGTCCGATGCGTTGGTCGAAGAACATTCGTGAAGAGCGAGACGCCCCCGAGCAAATAATTCTCGGCAGCATGGACCCCAAAATGTGCGCTGCTCAATCTGGCTGTCTACATTGAGGCGAGTTCGAACATCACAACCTCCGAGTTCATTTATGGCAACACGAAAGACGGAGATCGCGCAGTGCGTCGTTTTTACGGGAACTAGTGGATGACAGCGCGTTCAAAACGCTGAAGGCTGGCAAGCTGGGGACACACAGCCTGCGCAAAGGGGCCGCGACATACGCGACTCAGTGTGGAATGTCGAAGGACAATGTGAATCATCGTGGGCGCTGGCGTACCCGCAAAGGCGTAGTTTACGCCTACATCGACAACACTCAGCCGTATCCCGACCTGCACAGCTGCAGCACTGACTGGGCCAGCAGGCCCCTGCTTCTACGAGCTCAAGGACGGCATTGGTTGTGTGTCATCGACGCTAGTGGACCAAATTGCACCGACAGTCAAGAGGGTTATGGGCGAGGCAGTGGCAAAGACATTGGCGTTAGTATTGCTGTGGGCAGCGATGGAGCCCTCGGATAACTGCAAGTTCGATCTCCTTCCTAGTTCACTGAAGCAGAAAGTTGCCGTGGCGTACACAAATGCAGTTGGGAGCTCATCACTACATCCTGTTAAACGAGAGGAATTTTATGTTTAAGGCGATGGATCTCAGCTCAATCTCGTCCCGATTGAATGTAGTGGCAGTAATGGCGAAGCCGACGGTGCGGTGACTGGTGCTCGGGGGACTAATTCCCGTGTCGGTGGAGGCGGAGAGGGATCCCGCCGCGAGTTTGCAGCTCTTCACTCTCAGCTTACTGCCGGACGGAGATACATGGCGGAGGTCATGAATGACGTGCATAGATCACGTCATGAGTTCCAACGCGAGTCTCAAAAGACTCAGGCAATATTGAGACGTCTAGCAACACAACCAGCCTTCCTTCAGCCGCGCGAAGCCGTTCAACAACAACAAGATGACGCACCCGACCTGCCATCGAATCAGGCGGTCTCTGTGCGTCTATCAAAATGACCAAAAGAGTTATTCGAGCTCTGGCACGAGTATCAGTTTGAATGCGGTGGCCAAAAGCCAGCGAAGGACTTCACCGCCATCGAACGGGATGCAAACAAATTTGCTTACTCGCGGAGAAAGGTTTTCTGGGATGTCGTTGCTAACCTTGTCCGCTCTGGTTACACGAGCGATACCGCAATCGACAAGGTGTACCAAGTGTATGACAGACAGCTTTCTGTATCAAGCGTGTTAGTAGCTCTGCGAGCAGACCGAAAGCGAGGCGGTCACCCCAGACTCCGTTAATAGGCCCGCCAACAGGATAATCACGCTAACCAACCAATCAAAAGTCAGTTGCACGCCAAGTTGCAAACTTTGTTAGTACTTATGCAATTTCCATAAGTCAGTAATTACTACTGAGATCGCGAAAAAATGGATGTTTAAGAGGTAAAGTACTGATCGGTACTTGTCTCAAGCGATGGTACTATTATTAGCAGCGCGTAGTAATTCGGCATGGCCACCTTCAATGTGACAACTGTTGCGTACAGCGCAGAAGAACAGAAGAAACCTTTCCCCCACTCAGCAAATTCGGGATTGCGGGAGAACTGCGCCCAAGCACAGCCTCCGTTATCAGTAGGCTAGAGTATACAATACTAATCTCAAGTGAACGTCCGCGACGAGGTCAAGCTAATCTTCAACTGCAAAGGGAGGAAATAGCAGCACGATCAGCACTTATCCAGGAGTCTCACCAGCCGATGCAGGCTCGTCCTGCCAGGAAAAAGGAGCGGCGAACGATCGGGAAGTGATGGACAGCAGAGTGGGCTCGCATGTGGAGCTATAGCACGCTTTGCAACAGGACGTCGGCACGGAGACCAAGATAGTGTACGTACACCCGTATCCGCGGATTGCGAGGATGGCCTGCTTATGGATGGCAAACCGGTGGTGGAAGCTAAATCGAGCGCGATTCAAGCAGGCGCTCTTCAAAGTCAAGAAGGAGCGGGGGCTGCAGGCAGTTCGAGCCACCCCTGGAGAAATGGCAACGACACAGTGCGCGAGCGGCGAGCGGCGGGCGGTCTTGCGGTGCTGCACTCGATGAAACTACTCAGGGTGGTGGCTCAACCCTTGGGGGAGCAACTTCTACTACGATTCAACACCACGCACTGACAGCCTACGACCATGGGGTGGGCGGAATAGGGAGATTCTAGGGAGCACCGAAGACCGGAGCACCGGATGCATGTGATTACCGGCGAGTTCAAAAACGCGATGCAAATAGACACACGAGTTGACGACGAGGCGTGGTATTTTGAAGAGGCTCCGCTCCAGCTCACTAGCAAGACCGCCACCCCGAGCAACCTCGGACCACCTCGAACTTCTACAGCATCGTCTAGAAGAGCATTCGCCCAAGCACCATGAACCTCAGCACCATCCTATCCCAAGATCAGAGCTCGGAGCACGTTGGGCTGGAAGTATCTCCAGCACTGGAAGAGAGTGAAGATGACCACCAGAGCACGCACCCCATCACTCAGAAAGTCGTCACACTTCCGCAGCCGCAGCAATGCGTAATTCCCGCGCCTTCTCCGTCCGAATACCCGTGCGAGTCAGCCGCAGAGTCTGCCCTTCACGCATGAACTCTGCAACATGGCTGCAACGTCACCAAGAACAAGTGCTAGCGCAACAAAAGTGGTCAAGTCATCTACAGACTTTTCAATGTGATCGAAGTGAACGCCTTTTCTTTCGGCGCACCAGACGTCGGCGCTAAGATACTGTGCTGTTCAATAGACCCCGTCTAGTGAAGTTACTTAATGTTGAGCTTTATTTTCGTCTCAAAATATGTCATTGTTTGTTGACCCGGCACCAACAAACCGACCTTTTCTGACACTTACGAGATACGTGTGGGTAGCAATCCATAAAAGTAAGTCTAGGTCAAACCACTTTGTAGGCGTTTACAATGCACGCCGCGTGGCCGAGGCTGCCAGTTTTCACGTTTAATTCCATATCGTACCTCACCGCAGTACTACACAACCGCTGGTATGGTACTGGTGTTTGGTCCCGACAACCATGCAAGCCCATGGAAAAAAAACTGTTCGGTATGTCCCGGATATGAATGAGTCCGGTACATCCCCAACGCGACCATCACACAGTCGGCTTAACTTGAATATTCCATCAGCACGGCAAGAAGCACTACGCCAGTGTCTAGGTCTTAGATGGTTTGCAACACGTTTTGAAAATTACGTCTTGACGTCATAGTGGGGCTGAACGAACTCCTATTTCTTTCCATCCTGCTCAAGTTTATGGTGAAAGCCTGTGAGTACAATAGTACCATTCAGTATACCGATTGGTAAAATAGTAACATTCCAGAAACCGACTGGTTCATTGGCAAATTTCACCTCATCTGTGTTTGAACCGAAGCCTTAGTTTAAAAAAGATAATACCGGCCCATTCGTTGTAGAGACCCGGGCAATTTTCGATGTTTTGTTGTATCAATAGATTGTCCATCAGTGTAGCCGATTCCGCACAACAGTGCAAGAGCAAAATTGAGATTGATTCATTTTGTCTTACCTTGTTGCCCTTGTGACCACCAATTCCTAGGGAATGTGCCAACGCTTCTCCGACGACAGCAAAGCTCCGTCGAGTCCGGTCGACGACGAAGCAAGCAGGCCTAAGCTCTGTGTGCAGACGGATCTTACGATCTGTTACACCGCCCTCCCAGAGTACCATGCGGCACCGATTGCCGTATGACGTTAGTCTCGACCATAGTTGCGGCGCAGGGCCGAAATAGCGGCGAGCGCTGTCTTCAACGCAGACCTGCGGCTTGGACAACGATATACAGCTAACAGGGCGTGCTCGAAAACCTTGTTTTCATCCATCATTTGGACCTATCGCAGCTGAAGCTGCTCAAGCTCCGACCCCCCACACACACAATCTAAGCACAAACAAGGTGATTCCCACTTTAAATGGTCCTAAACATAGAATATTTATTTCACGTGCTTGACATGCTACTATTCTCAGCAGGCTCTGCAAATGGATAATGGGTTTTGGTGCAGGTGGTTGAAGCTACGATGGAGGATGATGGTCGCAAAATACGATGGAGGATAATGGTCGCAAAATTCGCCTTTACCATCGTCTTGAACACCTCACTTCTCCTTTCATCGATTCTAGAGCAAGTTCCGTGCCATTTTGTTGGGAATGGTGCGTCCGCTCAATACCGCGTGGGATTCTTCGACTGACGCTGAGACCAATGCTATCGATCCTACAAACACCGCTGTTACAACTTTGCGGGTGAGTATCGTGCAGAGTTTGCACCTGATGATTAACTAATATGACGTGCTGAATTTGCTAGCGCGGCGTCATGTCTGGGCGCGGCAAGGGAGCTAAGGGTGTAGGTAAGACCGGCAAGAGCGCCATCGCCGCATCCTGCGTGACAACGTGCTAGGTATATCGAGGCCTGCTATTTGTCGCATCGCCAGACGCGCTGGTGTCGCCCGCATGTCAGCACTTGTACACTATGAAGCCCGTGCCGTTTTGAAGGTGCCTTTCCAGAATATGGTACAAGACGCTGTCGTTCACACGCAGCCTGATAACAGTTACAACGATGGATCTCTTAAGCAGCAAGGTCGAAGTTTGTGTGGCTTTGGCAACTAGTCACTAATAGCTAATAGCAGTCAAATATGGTGTCTTGTCAACCGTACATGCTGTGAGTTGGACAAGTCAAACTATATGCTATAATATAGTACTATATTATACTACACTTTTACTATACTACACTACACAATGACGCCATTCGTGAATTTATTTATATTTTGCATCGTGTTTGTGAATTTGACGGTAATCACATGCATCTGGTGGAACTATTTTTGCTCCGGTGCTCCGGTCTTCGGTGCTCGAAGAATCCCCCGGAATAGGCTGTCCTCATGAGAACTGCAGGAGGGCACGACATGTGGATCTTTATCACATCTTTTTGGTTTTGCCCCGCAGCGCGGACAATGAGGACAGTGTTTCTAGAACTCTGGCAATCAGCGGGTCTGCCACGAGGAGATTACCAAGCAGTCATTTTCGGACTGCGGTTATCGGCCGTAGCAGCTGGAATAGCAACAGCCACCGGACGGATAATAGCGGATTGAACGGCCGCCCACATTGAACAGCTCGGTGACTCCGTGGAACGCGTTACTGAGGAATGTTGGAGCCTCGGGCGGCACAGTACCTACTTGCAGTTTGGCGTTCGAGGGTATCGCACTTTGACAGTGAAAACGACACATCGCGGGCGCATCACGAAGCAGGGTTGGACGCTCGCCTTCGACATGACTAAAAAGATGTCACGATGGGTACGCGGTGGGATGCTGCACCGGACCAGCAGGCTAGGCTAGCTCAAGTAGTCTGCCAAGCGCTCCGCACTAAAGCTAGAGGAGATGACAAGGGGCACGTGGTGGTGGGCGCGGAGCACCTCATTTTCGTGGCAGGAAAGCAAGATTGGGCCACTCAGCGGTATGCAGCAGGAGCTGTTGTAGTGAGGTCAGTTGCACAGACCGTGGTGTACGCGCACAGCGCCTACTTCTCGAGCAGGAGCATGACAGGGACGACAGCGATTTCGCTTGAACTTCTCATAGCGCTCCGACAGTGCGCCAGCAACTATTGGGGGCAGGTGAACGTGGCCAGCGATAACGCGAATCTACTGGTAGCGCTTGTACACCGCAAGGCACCGAAGACGAAAAAGGCAGCGGGTGCTTTCTGGAAAGCACGAAGGTCAGCAGATGCAGCTCGGGTGAATGAATGGACACAGATACAGAGAGACTGCAACAGGACGGCACCAGGCCTTGCGCATTTGGCGGTGAATACGGAGAGGGCGATGGAATGGAAAGCGCAAGAGATGCCGCGCCTAGGGGCAAAGTGGGCCAGTAAACTGGTGCACGTACATACAGACGTCTCGGCATCGAATGAACAGCGACCAGTGCGCCAGAGAATAGGGACGCCCAGGGGGCGGTGTATCTGAGTAGATTAGAGGGAGAACCGGTGTTTTTGGACACGAAGCTCTTGCGGGCCCTGGTGGTGGCACTTCTGGCCCCACCAGGCACGGATATTATATGGCAATAGGACGCTAACAGACATAAATGTACCTCACTTTAAATTCAAAATTCGAAATAGCAGCACGACAGCCAACTGCCGCTGCTCTGAAGCTCACAGCAACCCTGGGGTTCCTAGCCACCAAATGCATCCGCCTTGGCTTACCGATCCAGTTGTTCGATTGCTCCGCCAAGTTGGATGTTGTCTCTCCATATGTTGGCAACTTGAAATGGTCTTGGTAAACGTATTTAACCCAGTGTTTTTGGTCGATGGTTGCAAGGTAGACAGCAGCCTCCGGCTTGGTGACTTTAAGCTACGCTTCAAATAGCTTGTAGTAATTTTCGCAGTCAATATTGGCCATTCTTGATATTATCGCACGCTCCTTCTTCGTCAGCGAAATCTTCTCCTGGTATTTGGGATTGCCCTTGATATGGCGGAGATGTCCCAGCTAGAGGAAATACAGTTGTCACGCCGGCCTGAAGTCCCTTATCTCTGTCCGAAAAGTGCTGTAAAGACTTCTATACCACCCAAGGCCTCCTTAACAGCGTCCAGAAACCAGATCCAGTTGTCTTTTTTCGACGGAAAAAGCGAAATGAAGGATGGAGTTGTTGAAGTCCTTCGAGGTTCCCACCAAGAAAACGCCACGCTGGTTCATTTATCCCTTGAGATGCGTTCCGTCAAAGCCGTACAGACGCCGAGAAGTTTTTGCCACGCGTACACTAATACTCGGGATGAAGCCGTCTCTGTGAAAAGTTCCATCGCTACTCTTCTCGAGCTTCATGCTCGACCCAGGGTTTTTATCAGCTACGAGCTTCATATAACTCTCCAACTTTTGAAAGCTGTCGATCATGTCACCACTCAGGCGCTCATCAATCGAGGTTTTGATGCGCGATATCAACCCTGTAGCTGTAACGGGACGATCTCCCGTTACAAAAGTAGGTAGAAGTCACAGACCAAACAGGCTGTGACTTGGCATTCTGTCATTGGGCAGAATTCGCCCTTTTAGTATGCATATTAGCCAGTTAGCGTGCAGCACCGCATTCGGTGGCTGTCAGCTAAGCTCGACCTAAGTACGGTTTTGCGACCGTATTTAATATCACCCAGAGTCAATTTTGCCTATAATTCCACGTGTCTTGGTCCAAAGCCCAAGATATTGCTTCCTCACAACTTAGCGAAAGCTTACGTATCGGTAGCCTTTGGCCCTGTTACACCTGGTAGCACTTCGTAGTCCTTACAACGACCACGAACGATGAGCGCGTCCACAATCGAAGGGACGTCGGGTGCGCGACGGAACACGGGCAGTTCCCCACCTGGCACAATTCGAGTGGGAGGGGCTTCACCGCCTCTCACAAGTCTCCGGCGAAGCAGTGATCACAGCACTGCTGTCCACGGGGACGGAACAACAACATCGCCTTGCAGCTCAAGAGTTCATGGCGCGCGAGCTTGCCAACGCACGTCGGCAGGCGCTGACTCCCGCGCAGCCTAAGACAAACAAGGCCGACATCGTCAAGCTCGATGTCTCGAGCTACAACGGCGAAGGCGCCAAGCGAATGGCGCTGAATCGTTGGTTCTGCGAAATCGACATGGCTGTCGCTGCGCGACAGCTTACGACGGAGTTCACCCGAACCAACTTCCTGGTGTCCAAGTTGGCAGGCAAGGCCAAAGAACGGGAGCTCGGACGTCACGTCGCTGATACGTCATGCGTCATGACGATGGACGAGGTCAAGGATGATCTGCGGCTCGCGTTCGAGCCGCCTCAAGATGAAGTTGAACAGCGGACGGCCTTCCTGAACTGGAAGCAGGGCAAGCTGTCGACGAGAGACTACATCCAACTAGCTCGTCACTTGGTGTCATGCATCGTCGACAACCTGATCGACATGACGACGCAAGTTCATGTCTTCGTAACTGGCATAAACGCTGGCTTTCAGCGTTTCTATCTGACGCGGAAACCCGCCGCCTCGCTGGAAGAGGCCTTTGCTACGGCGCTCCGTGAAGACTACAGAGTCACAGCCTCCGGCGCGTTCCCGTCGTTGAGGGTACAAGACACCAACGAAGCAGTGCCGATGGAGGTCGACGCGATAGAGCCGAGCCCGATGCGTCGCTGTGATCCGTCTCAGAGCCGCGGCCGAGGCCGGGGCGGTTCCGGCGGACAACGAGCGATGCTCTGCTTCCATTGTCGCAAGCCTGGTCATCGCGCGGCCGTCTGCCGCGCGCCGGCTCCTGTGCTCGCCGCCGTCGATACCACCGACGGCTCTGTCTCCTCCGGACAGTAAAAAAACGGAGACGACCAGTAGGCGCGGGGCGCCCTACTGGGCGTACGGAGGTTTTGAGTTCCATGGTGGCGGAGCCACCTCCCAGCCCCGCTGTGCTATACGCACAGCTAAACGCCACCACATCCAGCAGCGACAAGAGACTGATCGTCCTCAGCCTCCACGTGTCGGGCGCGCAGCGTCCCATCCGCGCCCTGCAGGATTCAGGCGCGACGAACAACTTCGTTCGCGCCGAAAGTCTATCGGCACTCCCGAGAGATCTGCAAGTCCGCGAAGGTCCCGGCTCAATGGTCACCAAGTACGCTGACGGCAAGCCGCGGCATCTGCCGCGACGCAGCGTTCAGTTCGTGTACTCCTTTGACGACTTCTACGGGGACGACGATTTCCTCGTTATCGACTTGGGTGTGTCCTTCGACTGCGTCTTCGGGATGCCGTGGCTGTCACGGCATCAGCCGGACGTCGACTGGCTGAACCGCACGGTCCGACCTCGCGACATCGACGTCGACGGGGTGCTTGCATTTCTCCGGTCGTCGACCACGAACAACCCTTGGCCGCACGTGGCCGTCATGGATCCCGACTCCACGACACTCGCGGTAGCGATGGCCCTTCGTGCGCGGCGTGTAACAACGTCACGTGCGCCGACACCAGCTTGCAGAGGCAGCTTGTCCCGAGAATAGTCGAGCAGCGGCTCCCGCGTGCGGACGAGGCGGTTGCGCAGCGGCTCCCGCATGCGGACGTCGTGGACGGACAGAAAACGAGGCGGTTGAGCAGCGGCTCCCGCATGCGGACGTCGTGGACGGACAGCGGTCGTCACGACAGGTGAAGACGAAACGGCGCAAGCAGAAGAACTGGCGCGGCCGTGTCGGTCCCCGTCCCAATCACGCTTCAGACGATGAAGACGAAGAGTCCGACGTTGAAGTGCTCAACGTCATTGAGCACTCGGGCACCGAGTACCACCGGCGTCAGCTCCGCGTTGCGAATCCGCCAAAGGCTGCTGCGGCGCTCACCAAGCTCCCAAGCATGTCCTGGAAGCTGTTCCTGAAGGATCTCAAACGCGGCGAGATCGAGCAGATTTGCGTTCTCTCGGCCGAAGGTACATCCGACGATACGCCGCCTGATGCCACGGTCAATGCCGTCGCCTCTTCTGTCGGCGACACGCCGGGTAAATACGAACGGCCTGAAGGTGCTGAATCCAAGTCAGCACGCGAAGAGCGCTTCGCTTCCCAATCCTGGGAGGCGCTGCAGGCCTCGGGCAACCCCGTTTACGCCCTGGCGCGCGAGTACGAGTACGTGTTCCCGGACAAGATCCCGGCTACGCCCCCGCCGACCGCGGCGTGGACACGAGATCGACCTCGTGCCCGGCGCGAAGTACTGCGTGACGCGGCAGTGCCGCTTCCTCGGGATCCGGTGCAAGCTATTGATGACTTCTTCGAAGGCCGACATCTAGCTGGACACGTGCGGGAGAGCATCTCCCCACACTCGAGTCCGACCTTCTGTGTGAAGAAGGCTGGCGGATCGTCCACACCTTCAACAAGCTGAGCGACGCAACGATTCCAGCCCAGACACCGATCCCGCGCAAAGACATCATCCTCGACTCGATGGCAGGCAGCGAGGTCTACAGCGCCATCGATCGGACCGATGGCTTCTATCAGATCCTGATGCGTGAGAGCGACGTGCCTCTCACAGCTGTGAGCACGCCAAGCGGCATGCTGTGGGAATGGCTGGTCATGCCGCAAGAGCTGAAGAATGCCCCTGCCACCTTCAATCGGATGGTATCGCAGGTTCTCCGGCCGCTTCGAGACTTCGCTCCAAGCTATTTTGACGACATCTTCGTACACAGCAAGGCAGAGCCAGGCCGCTCTGCCATCGATCAACTCCGACGTGTCTTCGAGACGATGCGCTCAAACAAGTTGTACGCGAACCTGCGCAAGTGTGTGTTCGGCGCACCCGAGATTCCGGTACTCGGCTGCTACGTCAGCAAGGCTGGCGCTCGTGCTGACCCCGAGAAGATCTCATCGATCTGTTCTGGCCTGTGCCCAGAAACGTTAAGGAAGTCCGACAGTGGCTCGGACTTGCGAACTATCTGCACAAGTACACGAAGAACTTCGAGGCAATAGTGCGTCCCCTATCCCAGCTGCTCAAGAAGGACGCTGATTGGTCCTGGACTTCGGTGGAGCAGACGGCGTTCGACGCCGTCAAGAAGAGCATGGCTTCAGCGCCAGTGCTGGCGCACCCGAATCACGACAAGGCCTTCCACGTAGTGTGCGACGCGAGCGACTTCGCTATCGGCTACGCACGATGCAGTTCGACGACGAGGGTCGTGAACACGTCGTGAGCTTCCAGTCACGACAGCTAAAGCCTGCGGAGCGGAATTACCGGTCTATGACAAGGAGTTGCTAGCTATGCCTTGATCAAGTTCCGAGTCTATCTCTTGAGCGATCAGACTTTCTCTGTACACGGATCACGCCTCGCTGCGGACGGCCACGAAGAGCCCGCATCTGTCACTGCGCATGGCGCGGTGGCTATCGTTTTTCGCCGAGTACAACTTCGTTGTACATTACAAGCCTGGCAAGTCGAATATTCTCGCCGACGCGCTCTCGCGTCGGCCTGGCTATGACCCGCGTTCGGGTCACTTCCGGCGGTCGATGTTGACGAAGACGAAGATTGCGCGGTTTGTGTTGATTCAGGTATCAACACGGTCTCGGTGCGTGCTGTCGGCGCGCTGCGACAACAGATTGCGGCCGCGTACGACGCGGACGCGTTCTACTCCGGCGTCATCAACTACCTCCGCGACCCGTCCGACAAGGCGCTACGTAGACTGACGGCTCCTATGCGTGCGTCTATCGCGCGCTACAGCTTCGACGGCGAGGTGCTGTCTTACAGTGTCGATCGCGAGGATCCACCTCGAGTCGTCGTGCCATGCGACGACGACATCCGCGCGCAGCTCCTCCACGCGTACCACGACTCCCCGAGTGGCGGCCATCTCGGCCGCGAGAAGACCTACGTCGCGTTGTCACGCGACTTCTACTGGCCCCACATGTACAAGTGGGTCCGTAAGTGGGTTCGTTCCTGTGAGGCGTGCCAGTGTGTGAAACCGGCACACTCGTCGCAGGCTCCCTGCGACCCCTTCTTGTAGCTGCTGACGCGTGGACATCCGTCAGCATGGACTTCATCTTCGGTTTGCCAGCAGACGCCCCAGACCGCACAGGCGTCCTCGTGTTCGTCGACCACATCAGCAAGATGGTGCATCTTGCTCCGATCCCTGCTACTGTGACGGCGGAAGAGTCCGCCGCGATCTTCGTCGACGTCGTGTTCCGACATCACGGTCTGCCGTCCGACATCGTGTCAGACCGCGACCCGCGCTTCACCTCGGCCTTCTGGACTCGTCTCTTCCAGTTGCTCGGCACGCGGCTGCGTATGTCTACAGCCGCCCATCCTGAGACCGACGGCCAGACCGATCATGCGAACGGCGTGGTCGAAGACGTGCTTCGCAGCTACGCCACCGCGTACGCGTCCTGGAGCGAGTTCCTGCCCATGGTCGAGTTCGCACTGAATAATTCAGTGCACGCGTCCACGGGGTTGACGCCATTCTACGTCAACAACGCGCGCCACCCGCGCGTTCTGGCTTCTCTCGCTGTGGCGGCCCCTACAGCAGCGCGTGATCCTAAGTCTGGCAGGGGAGAGTCCCCGCCTGTGGCGGCGTCGAAGGAGATCTTCGACTAGAGTGACTTCGGTTCAAGTGACGACCCAAGCATCAACGCGCTGACTCATCTGTCGGGTTCGACAGATCCATCAGGTCCGCCACGGGCGACGTCGTTCCCCGTGCCCCGAGACCCAGCGACTGGCTCTGCGTCCGCAGTAGCGAACTCCGAGCCCAATGAGCTGCCAGCAGCGGACGATGCCGCTGCGCTTCCGGACTTCATACTGCAGCGGCAGTCGATCGTTCGCTACGCACGCGACGCCATTGCCATGGCTGTCGACAAGCAAAAGGAGAATGCAGACAAGCGAGGTCGAAAGAACCTGGAGACGTTCAAGGTTGGTGAGCGTGTATTACTCTCGGTCACGGGCATTACAGCAAACGCCGTGACAAACTTGGGAGCAAACAAGTTGCCCCCCGCTATATTGGTCCATTCAAAATTGTAGCCGCGCTCGGCGACGCCTACACGCTCGACATCCCTCCGCTACGCGACTACACCCTACGTTCTACGTCGGTCGGCTCAAGCGGTATCGCCCGGCGACTGTTCCGAGTGAAGAGTCGCAGCACTCGTCTGCGACGGAGCAGTCGTCTCCTCCTTCACCTCACCCGGCTCCTCCTCCGACGACGACTTCGACGCATAGCGCGACGCCGTTCGCGCTCTCTTCCGCTCCGGCTGCTCCGGATCCCAGCCCACGGCTTTGCGCAGCGCCACGAACTGGCGCTTATACGACTTGTGCGACTCCTCCATTTGCTTCAGTCGTTCCGCTTGACGGAAGACTTCATTTTAGAGACGCCCAGCCTCTTCCTCGGCGTCCAGTGCGCGACTGTTCGCGTCGTCCACATTACTCGACAAGATGCGAAGAGGCCCGACCGTGTTCGGCTCCGCCTCCCTCGACCAGCCCCCCCAGCGTCATGGCGAAGCTCCCATGACGAGTGGCTTTCAGCGCGACGGTCCTCCGCCGCTGATGGATAGTGCTGGTACGCAGCGCTGGATTGTGGATCATCTCGTCGAGCACCGCGATCTCACCTCGAGTAGGAGCGGCCCTCATCGCCGCGCCAGTTCCATCCCGCGCTCTCGCGAGTATCGCGTTCACTGGCTCGGCTTCCTCCCAACGAGGATACGTGGGAGCCTCGGACCAGCTTGCTCCTTGACGTACCGGATGTTGTGACTGCGCACGAGACCGCGCTGGCTCGGCCTCCGATGAACGTGGCGGTGCCTCAACCGGACCCGCCGCACGCGCAGGCGCGTGTTCAGCACCAGCGCGCCTAGCCTGGTCGAGCGCGCGCTCGTACCAGCCGATGAGACGGCGGATCCCGTCTCCAAGAGGATTATCTTCGACTTCAGCTCTCCATTCTGCAATCGACGGACGACTCATGCCCGACGAGCAGTGCGGACATCTCCCCAACGCGTTGACGAAGCAGAAGCGGTCTTCGTCCCAGCACGTGTTGTGGAGGTCCTGGCGCAGGGTGCCCAGGCCATACCGACTGCGCGAGGACTCGCGCTGTCTCAAGATAGCGGCGAAGTCCGGCTCCACGTTCCAGCGGCGGATGATGGCGTTCCATGACAGCCGCAGCGAGTCCTCGCGAGCCCCGGCGACTGGATTGTCGCGCAAGGCGCGGAAGCGGCGGAACAGTTCGCGCATCTCGCTCTCTGGCGCGGGGTTCACCGCGCCGCTGACGTCGTAGAGGTCCCAGCGCTCCAGCTCGTTCTGCATGCCCCCGCGGGCGTTTGTCGGGTTGCTCTCCGTCGCCATCTTCGCTGCTTGTGTGCCACGAGGCCGTTTGGGTTGTGTGGCCTCGTTCGCGTCGAAGCCCCTCGTCGCTGTGGGAGCGTGCGTGTTCGCACGCTCGAGACGCCGTTGGCGTTATAGTTTAGTTATCGTCTCGTCCCGGATAACCGCAGTTGTAGTCTCCTCTTGTCTTTCTTTTCTTTTGCGTATTCTCTTAAGCAGACGGGTGTCTGCTACCTCAAATGGGGGTGATGTAACGGGACGATCTCCCGTTACAAAAGTAGGTAGAAGTCACAGACCAAACAGGCTGTGACTTGGCATTCTGTCATTGGACAGAATTCGCCCTTTAGTATGCATATTAGCCAGTTAGCGTGCAGCACCGCATTCGGTGGCTGCCAGCTAAGCTCGGCCTAAGTACGGTTTTGCGACCGTATTTCAATATCACCCAGAGTCAATTTTGCCTATAATTCCACGTGTCTTGGTCCAAAGCCCAAGATATTGCTTCCTCACAACTTAGTAAAAGCTTACGTATCGGTAGTCTTTGGTCCCGTTACAGTAGCCCTTCCCCGCAAGAAATCTGGGGTCGGCGGCGCCCGTCAACTTGTCCGTTTTCCCATCGTATCGCGGTAGCATTTCTGCCTCAATCAAGTGCTCAAAAGCCGAACCATCTTGTGTCGTATTTCGCTTGGCTTTTGCAGAGCGAGGAAGATTTTCCCCAGCTAGTGGCTGTTCCGAAAAAGCCACTTGACTCACATGGTTGTGCGAAAAATTAACTCGAGTCACCTTCCAGCTCCCATCCGTTCCGCTGACGTTGATGGAAAATGGACAATCGTAAGGGGTGGTCTTGTCGAAGTATTGTTGACCGTTGAGCTTCTTGCATATGTATTAAGCATTACCCCGTTGTTTGTCTTGCTGCTGAAGCTGTCGACGAACAGCTGAAAGCCAGATGCTTGCAGGGATCTTGCATTTCTCTTTGTGGTCCATGCGTCTCAGACTCCACGTTATCGCGTCGACAGTGAGCCACTGACACGTTAACGTCACGATGCTTGTCATGGCGTTCAATGATAGCGCACAAGGTGCCTTGTCATTGTTGGTTCTCCAGGGAGAATATACCCAGCACTAGTGCTATCAATAACGAAGTATTTGACAATGTTGCCAATGCTCTGGTGTCTTCGGTCTATTTTAACTGAGGTATGACCAGGGATCTTAATTGAGGTATAGCGAGGGAAACAGGTCCGATCTCTTTCAGTTATGGAGGCCTGACCATCAGATCTACGAGATCTCGGTGGCACATTGAAAGACCACCAGATCTACGAGATCTCGGTGGCACTTGGATATTAAGGTAACGTGCCAGTTTCGTGCCCTTAGACCAGTTTCGTGCCCATTTTTTCAATCAATGGTCGGGCTAATAGTATTTGCAAGTTCCGGTATTGGTTAAAAATTGGTGTGCGATCGCAGCCAGTTAAACCTCCACGACCGAATTGGATTGAGTCGCCGAGAAATAAGATCATTTTCCTTTTGACAACCGGAAGTGGAAAAAAGATTTGCAGATCTTACAAATGCACAGTTAAAAGGGGCAGGAAACTAGTTTCAGCGCTGATCAGTGTCGAAGCGCATTCAGAAAGTTGCAGCCCACTATATAGACATACTATACCGCAATGTTATCTTAAAAAATCAAGAAAGAAAGCACTTTCCAGTCATATGATTCGCTTGCAAAAGTAATAACAGGGTGGAAAGTTATGAGCTAGCATATTTTACGTAGCCGAAGTGGGCACGAAGCTGGCACGTCACCTTACCAATATATTCTTCCCGTCGTGGTTAAGCCACGACACCCTCGTAAACGGCCCTGACCCGGCTCGTACCCTTCCTTCTGAGGGACAACGAGGTTTTGAGAGTGAGCAGAACATCCTAGCCTTTGCTGGTGGCTATTGGTGTTGTATATTGGAGTTGGTGACCTACGGAAACCACGGTACACGAGGAAACTTCAACCCGGCGTAAGGGCGAGAACTGGAGCCTTCAGGTTCCGTGAGCCTAACAAAGCACGTTGAGTCCTAGTTGATTTTTACGTGTGTTGTTGGTTGTGGGTATTGTGCATTTTAGGCGTGTTCTTACACGACACTTTCCACGCATATGTATCAGGAAGCCCCGCTCTGTAAGCTTCATCTCCCTCCGTCTGCCATCGCCACCTAACATCGCCGTAACCGACACCACGGAAATGCCTTTTATGACTTCGTAGTACCATACCATAAAGGTTGGTAGTACGTATAGCGCCCAGTATACACGCAGGTATTCTGCTGCTGCTCGGTCCGTGAGCGTCTCCATATACCCGCTTCCGTGATCCGCACCATTTGTAAGTCGATAATTCCTACAGAGGAACCGTGCACCCGCGCATTTCCGTTCAAATTCGTGTCAAACATGAGCAAGGGAGTCCGTATATATTGCGCCATAGCTCGGAGCTCATGAGTTCCAGCCCAATACTCAGGAGGCTGCCACTTGTCCACTGGACTATCCCGTGCATGCGCGTAATGCGCAAAGAGACCAGCTGTAGCCGCTTCTACGGAGGTGCGCGGAAACTGCCGTGGGAAAATCTTTTTGCATTCGTGAATCGGCAGCACAAGCCCCAATCGACGTCATGACGTACGTTCACCATCATGCACGCGAAGATTTGGAATTTCATTTTCGTGGCCTGTTTGACAATTGCAGGGTGCTCGCCAGTTTGCCAGGTGGATGATTCTTGGTGGATGCATACAACGCCAACAGCCCACAGTGTCCGTTGGCATGAATGTCCACGTCATGTCCACAGCAGCTGCGTAGCCATAAATGAAGGTCTATAGGCATATCGTGGTCCCCGTCGTCTGACCTTAAATGAGTGGTCCCGATGGTGAAGTCCTCCTGTGAGTCCGGCGTTGCTGGCACTACGTCGTCGTTCGCCTGCGCGCATTCTGGTCCTGTTTCCGAGTCTTCATCTCCATCATCGCGCGTTCTTGCTGCATGAATGTAACGGGCCATACTGTCCCTGACCATGCCTAGTTTTGTCTTCGCTGTGATGCGTAGCGGCCCAAACCCAGTCTGTTTGCCGTATGCTGTTGTTTCCGTCGCTCCTTTGTCGCCGTGGCCGTACGGACGATCGTGCGGTCTTGGCCCCCATGCTGAGTTGCTTGATATCCATGTTCGCATTTGAGGGACCCTGTGTTTTTTTCTCACCAGTTTTTTTCTGTTCACGGCACCGCCCGTGCGTGCGATGACCAAGTTCAGCAATTGCCTCCTTGTAGGTCATTGCCGTCTCAGGCTTGCGGTCCATGCCGACGTGTTTCGTTCTTGGCCGCGCGCTTTGCCGCGTGTGACTTGTGCACTGCATGTCCTACCGCATCCACTGTGGGACCTGCCGCTAATGGGGTGGACTTGCTGGCATCCTGTACCGGCGCAGGCAGCGGCCGAATGTTGTTGGCCGGCTTGATACCTTCCCCTCAGTCGTCACCTCCACGGAAGTGAAGTTGATGGGTGCTGGAATGCGCAGTAACGATGTCTGTGTAGATCCTCTTGCATCGAGGTCAGAAGCTCCACTAGCTTGGTGACACTGTCGATCTTCTAATCGCACCAACTGGGAGTTGTCTACCCCTCCTTCTAGTTCTCGAGAGTAATGATGTTGCACTCCTTCCAGTCTGTCATCGCTCACCGTGCACCGTTTCCGGCCGTGCCTCGGACTGTGGTAGCGACCGCATGGTCGTCGTGGTTGCGCCAGACAATGGTGGGGCTGAAGTGTAGTCTGCTTCACCACTATGCGCGACACATCCACTAGCTCTGTAGGACAGCCAGGCTGCGAGAATCGCACCGTATGATACATGTTGTCGTAAATTTCCTCTTGATGTCCCTTGCGTTTTCCCACACTTCACATAGTGTTTTACTCCGCAACGCAGCTGATCGGTGGGCCTTAGCGACCCTCCGGTTCCAAAAGGCAGCAATCACGCTTCAGGACACCACGCGATCTTACGGGGGCAAGGATGAAGGAACTTATACCTCGGTGCAGCTAGAATTTTAATATGCGCTGAGGGTGTATGGTGCGGAGCATATCAGCTTTGTGGCGTTGATGCGCATTTTCAGACGTATCGCGGGAGCCTCTGTCCTTGACGTTGCAAATCATCGTAGCACAGTCGCTTCACGTCGTCTTGGAATACAGACATGATTGCTAACCCAAAACGTCTGTCCGTGTTCGCCTGGAAAACTCCTTGAACAAGTCGGCGTGCGGCGCATGTTTGGGGAGCAGCACTGTAGGCGGCAGTTTCGCCGTCAGCGTCACGTACAGGTACTTGTCGTGGAAGCCTTCTATCAAAGCCCGGTGTTCAGCTACAATAATTTCCTAAATTAAGTTTGGCGGGTGAGGGAGATCCAGCCCTCTCCCCATGTAATGCACTAGCGTTCCGTTTTCGAGCTCTGACCATGACCGAAGCTTGTCGTCCCTGTTAGCTTTCGCTGATGCGAGTGCCAGTGCCCTCATTTTTTCTTCCTCCGTTCATTCCTCCGCTGCAAATTGGCCCAGTCCTTGGTCAAAGTAACAGTCAGTTGCTGCGTCTGCGCGGTATCCCCCTGAAGCATCCGGGTCCCCTTCACCTGTTCCGGTGTGTAACATGGCTGCGTACGAGCTGAAGTAGCTCTAACCTTGTGACTCCACGTTGCAATCGCAATCTTCGGATCAGTAGCCGCAGCCTTAGCATAATGTAGCGTGGTTGCGAGCGCAGGCAAGACGAGTGATTGTCCACCCTCTCTGTATGTGTGCTGTCTCGCACCAGTTCCTTCTCCCTGCACCTTGTCCTCGAACGGTGTACCTCCTTCTCCGTTGCGCCCTTCTATCGCCCTGTTCACCACTGTTGGGGCCCCGCTCTTCGGGATGTGCTGAGTGTGGTGTCATCCACTCATTGACTTAAGTCTCGTCCTGCAGCCTCGGTGCCGTTGGACGATCTTGGTTCAGTGCACCCGGAGGTTTCAACTCCGTCCCCCGTGCCGTGCACGGTAGGTGGTTCCGTGCCCATGCTTGTCGTCAACGCTGTCAAATTAGGAGTTAACCCCTCCGCAGTTGCGTCGTTGAGTTTGCGCTCGTGGCTGCGTTGGTGGGTACCCGCAAATCGTCTTCAGCGATCCGAAGCAATTGTAGGGCGTGCCAGTCCTCGATTCAACTTGGAGGTTCAACGTTTTCTTGAGGACCATAGCAACCTGATTTTTAAGCTAACACGCTCATGATGAAGTTGTCCACGGTTAAAGGGTGAGCTTGGTTGGCCACAGTTACTGGCGTGCATCCCAAGTTTAAGAGCGTCACCAGATGGAGCAGCACGATGAAAGACGCTGAAGCGTAGCAACACGCTTATTCCCTCTCTGCGCCAAATGAGCACGACGACTGCGATTTAATGCGGGGTGGAAAGGCTGATACTGACAGTGACGGAAGCAGTGGAAATGCGGAGCTGCTGAAGGACTTGGAGGAGTTGGATGTGTGACGGTCGAGCTTCAAAGGAGACGCTGACCATGTGGGAGGTTCGCGACCTGATCGACCATTGCATTGAACGATATACGGTTACAAAAAGTTATCTTAGTGCAAGTGCGTCCATCATCAACGACGCCGTGTTCGAACGTGCTGTGGTCAAGTTGCAGTCAGGGAGTAATCTGACACCGACGGAAAAGGCAGTGAGCACCAGGCTCCAGGTACATGCGGATGGAGTAGTTGCAGTGGCAGCGGACGACAGAACCGCAGGGGAAGCCACAACGGCATTTGCCAAGCAGGCTCTCAAATGTTGCCGCATCGCAGTAGCAAGCGAGGTGTACATCAACACCACCTTCACCCCCAACGTTGAACATCTGCGAGAGGCTTTTCTCGCACGCGAAGCTTGTGCTCACGGACCAACGATGTGAAATGAAGCTAGCAACGCTAAAGATGCTCGTTTTTTCGCAAGTCCAACATGAGTCTATGGTAAGGAAGTAGTGCAGCACTAATGACCTCAGTTACAATACAAATCTTTCATCGAACAATTAATTGTGATGGACAGTCACACTTCAATAACATCAATAACATTGAAGTGTGACTGTCCATCACAATTAATAACATCAATAACATTGAAGTGTGACTGTCCATCACAATTAATTGTTCGATGAACACGGGTACAACGCTGGCTCAGCTCCGTGCTCAAGTCCGTAAAAGATGAAGTGAGCGATCTCCCAACACCAACCGCCAAACCATTCGCACGCCAGCACCTCATTCACGTCCAGCTGCAGCCGCTCCGTCCACCCAGCATGCCAAATCGTCCCATCCTCGCTCCAGCCACCCAACCAACGACCGACACGTCTCGTCGTGGCGCGTTCGTCACCATCGCCCAATTCCCGCTCATTCTGCCAACCTGCATCAACGTCGTTCGGCAACGGTCGTGCTCACTGCGTGAGAATTCAACGCCGGCCGCTCCCCTTGTGCCGTCGTCAGCCATCGTCCGCCCAATGACCTTTCGCGCACCCATCTCCATGCGTTCTACGGTACCCGCCAACACCGTCCGTCCACTGGCCGTACGCTAGTCTCTCTTCGTGGCTTCACCACCGGTCGCCATCACCATCACCATTCCGCTCATCCGTTAGACGTTCGCGTGTCTGCCGCCATGGCTTCAACGCCGGTCGCCATCACACTTGCAAATTCGTCCGTCCGTTGGCCATTTGTGTGTCTGCTTCCGTTGCCTCCCCGCTGGCCACCATTGCCATCACCATTCCGTTTCGTCCGCTCCATCCGGCAAGAACACGCGGTGTTCGGAGCAATTTTGATAAGTCAGTAATTACTACTGAGATCGCGAAAATGAATGTGCAAACATTATTCTCGACTCGTGCATTCAGTAGTTTTGAATAGTAATGGTTTACTACGCGCGCAGTAGTAGTACTCTTGATTGGACAGTGAACGGAGTCCTCATTATAGATCGCAATTTTTGCTATTAACTAGACGCGTCTCCGACTAGGCTGGAAATACACAGCTGTTTTTTCGAACTGCATGTAAAAATTCCGCAGGACAACCGTCCGCGTGATTCATGGGTATGTGGCCCTTCGGGCCACATACCCATGAATATCACGCAGGCGGCAGATTCAATTGGCGGCAGATTCAATTCACGTTCTGATGCAAAGTATTCGCGGGTACCGATAGGAAGCATAACTCGTGTTAATTCGACGCGTACACTGCAGGTCTCCTTGATCTCCCAAACAACCCCATTGTATAATAACTAAAACCTAATTTTTTTAGTGCTAAACCCTAGCAATTACAAGCTGTTCGAATGTTCACCGAATGTAGACCGAGGTTACGGTTACGCAGTACCGTCAAATTAATGTCATGTGGGCTGTCCATAGACCTCTATCGAGGTATTCCCAGTATAATCTCATTTGTCGGCACGTTCTCCTTCGTATAACTGCTTCATCCACACCAGCGCTTAGCCAATTCATTAGCTTGCTCTAGCGCTCAAACGACCACAACACCGTTCAGGCTAATCCAAAGTATGAGCCGTTCAAGGGCACGAATAAAACCAAACTTTGGATCCCTTCATGGTGGAGGATACAGAAGTGAAGATGGTCAGAACTCTTGGTTTGCTACGACAAGACGTGGAGATTCAAGCAGCGGATTCAAGCAAGGAAGAATTTGGTACGCTTTCAGGTCTGACAACAATTTACAGCAGCAATCGGTCCAACTGAGTAATCTTTGGGTGAGACTGCCACAAGGGAGGCCCGCTTCCGCCTGAGCATATTCAGCAACTCTTGCTATCAGAACGCGTTATGCGTACGCTGTGAAACTCGAAGATGCTCATGCCTTCATAAGTAAGGTCCAACCACTAATAGCTGCAGTTAGTTATCACTATGTTACGAAGTAAATCAAGACTTAGAAGCTATGGTCCGTCTACTTTATACTACAGCATCTACGGAGAGTAGTTCGAGGGTGTACTGACAGCAAAACAGAGTTCGAGGAAGGATGCCAGCATTTGGGCGGGCGATTTCAAGCGCTCCATCGGTTTTGTGGAGCGTTGGCAACAACTAATTTCAACAATGCCTCAGTGGAGTCGGATTTCTCGATCATTGGTTGGGAACGCCGGCACTCCCTCTCCTATTTCTCACTTGAAGGCATTATCCGTGCGAAGCAGTTCACGCGAATGAATGCTCTAGCCGTAGAGGATAAGGGTCGGTCTTATATCGGCCCGGGAAAGTAGATTTTCCCCGATTTCACCTTCATACCTCGCGTTAATTGTCTTTTCGTCCCTCAATTAAGCTAGTAATCGAGGGAATGAGGTCTGATAGGAGGGAGGCCTGCTGATGGCCTTTCAATACAATCACCAATACGGCCTCACTAATCTCTTGGCCCTACCAGATGAATACTAGCCACACACACTACGTGTTCACCGACATACACCTTCCTACCAAGCACAAGTCAAGCGACCTGAACAATTACCGAAGTCCGGACTGGCTCTTGAGTAGTAGAGAGGAAAATATGTTCTGTATTGTTGTCCATCGGGCTTTCGGTTATATTCTATGATTTCCTATAGTAATATACAAATATCAAGTTTAAATGGGTCCGTTACCGCCCACCCTCAACTAGCAATCTTCGTGGAGCGTCGGCAACCGGGTCTGAAGGGTCGGCGACTCCTCAGGATGTCCTTTGACACGTGGAGAGCGGGTTTGGATCTTCATGGCGGTCTTGGTTTCACTGGTTTCACCGCCTCTTCGCCGCGGTCGTCAACCGACAACTTGTCCCCGTAAGTACGGATCTCGCCCGCGAGTACCGATGGGTAGTACCGTCGGATAGCGACTTGGCACTAACACGCGGTATGTATCCATCGCGTTTCAGCCAATCGGCTGACGACATGGCTCCGCCAGAGAACTTCAATTCTCATTCAGCTTTCTCCAACGGTGGCCAGCGAAAAGTGGCCATCTCTACACCACAAAAGCCTCATTGAATATAATGACGACGGAGCAGGAAAGCACTGACTTGGCGACGGTCAACTTGCTTGCAGACTCGGCGGTTGTGAATGAGCTGATCATTAAAAGGGAGTCGAACAGGGATAGACTGGACATTGTATATGCACGGCGGGGCTGCTCACTCTCGACCACAAGTTCCTCATCGATGACTTGGATGATTTACTGCGAACGGCGGAGGACGCTTACACGCAGCTTACGGGGCTGATGGTTACGCTGCAGACTTAACGCCACCGGTCGAGGACCCGACGGGTGCCCCACCAGTGCGTTACACTGGGGCGACCACCGGATCCGCGGTGGATCGGCCTACACGCGAATCTTACAGGCGGACACTGAAGAACAGCTAGCTCACGTAGACAGACCACTGAGGGCGTTGCTACACGGTGCGAGCAGAGAAGTTTGTGTTAAGTGGTGCAATGTACTCTGGGAATACCAACCACACGTGAGCGAAGAGCGGAGGTGGAAGAACTTCACACCTGACTGGTCAACAGTTATGGGGTATTGCGCCATTTGTTTGCTTACTTACCTTACCCGGAGCTGAGACAAATTGCTGGCCTTTAACTCTCGTGCTTCAATGGGGTAAAGTGGATGTATTGTGTGAGCAAATGGCTGCGTTATTACGAATTGCGGGTGATACTACGCTGTCAGATCCTGTTGCATGGAATGACATGACGCTTGCGTGGGTGGTTAGATTCCTCACGAAAGGCAGCAAGTCAAGACGGATTTGGGTGACTAGCGGGATCCGACAGGGTTGCTCTCTGGGCCCGATGCCGTACATCCTTGCACTGGAACCACTTTATCGCAAGGTGACACAGCCGAGGCCATCCGAGGGGTGGTCATCCAGTCTGCTGCTGGGAGACTTGAGCTACAAATTGTGGGTTCCGCAGATGATACGTTGGTTTATTTGAGTTCGCCGGCGGATGTGGCTCACTTACGCGGAAGCACGAACATGTTTGGAGCCACACCAGGGCTGCAACTCAATGGCGACAAAACTATAGTAATTACACTGCACAAAGACGGATCAACTGGCAAATCCTGTCTGCCACCACCACGAAAATTTCAAGAAAATGGGGTCTCCGGTCATTATCTCGGCATTCATGTTGGCAGTGGAGAGAAGCCGGAACGGTCGTGGAAAGTAGCAGACGCACAAGTGCGCGCTAGGCTCCCACTGGCGAGCCGGAAAACGATGACGGCAGATCAACGCAGCTTAGTGGTAGCGGCAACAGTTGTCCCAAATTGATCTACGTTGCGAAACATGGGTCCGCCGTCGAGGGAGACACTCAATATTTTTGCGAAGAAGATACGTAACTGAGACCACGCGAAACGAAATGATACTTGTCTATATTTTATTAGTTTCGAGATAATCGCCCGTAAAGGTGACAACTATTTTTCGTACATAACCGAAAACTCAGGGTTCTGAACTGTTTTTCGCTTGAGAAAAGCTATTAAAAACCCTTATTAGACGGCAGTTTACACGAGTTTCCGATAATATAAGTTTCACACCCGTAGAAGAAAAATTGTCGTAACATTCCCCCAAAATATAGCTCCATTTTGACGGCTTGAAAATAGAGATATTTGTTTTGGGCAACTATATCTCCTCCAATATTTAATATCTCCCGATAAACAAGGGCTCAAAATGAGCGCAAGACAGGTCTGTTTACGACGGTGCCCTCAGATTTGATTTGAATCAAATGTATGTTAACATCATTTGGTCTCACGCACTCGGGTTCCTTCTACTTCCTCGGCGAATGTTGCGTGCCAGACAAAGTTACTTTGTCTTCTACTTCCTCGGCGAATGTTGCGTGCCAGACAAAGTAACTTTTGTCTGGCACGCAACATTCGCCGAGAAAGTAGAAGGAACCGAGCGCGGCTCGATGCAGACTTAGCGGCGTTGGCTCGAACAAGTGGCGGGTTGGCGTTGCCAGATCTCAGAGCGGAGTACATGGCAATGGCAGCGACGTTGGTAATGCGGTGGGCGACCACGGAACTCTCGCAAAGCGCATTGTAGGGTACCTGTGTGCTGTTTACGGCAGGGACCGGCGGCATAGCTGACGTGGTTGGGATCACACGAACTTTATTCCCCCTGCGGACAAACGGATGCAGGAAACAGGTCACGATGTGGAACATGGGATGAACACTAATCAAACACACGGGGAGGTGGACGGCACTCAATTTCAGGAGGTGATGGTGGCTTCACTACAAGCCTTGGCGTCCAACTCGGGAGCGTTGGCCATCACTTAGGGGCAGGACGCCTATCGAGTCGATGACACGCGGCTTCTCGGACTGACATATGAGGCAGCGAGACGGAAAGTGGAGGAACAGGAGCCTTGAATGGTTGCCGATGGTGGGGCTAGGGGATCTACGTGTTTACTTTGCAGGAGGGGAGTTGAGACCTGTCAGACAAGCTGTACCGAGCAAGGGCTGCATTGCCGATGTCATGAGCTGGACGCTCGAGGCACGGGGACTACTATGGGGCGACCATGCAGACCCAAATGGAGAGAGGACACCAACGACTTCTAGTGGTTGGGAGATTTTATTCGCAGTTCGTAAGAACTGTCGTTTGGCGGGCTAGAAATCTTGTCATCGAACAACATTCAACGACTTTCAAGCGACATAACTATGTACAATACATCAAGCAAGGCATCCAGCAGGTGATACAAGAAGAACTCATTCAAGCTCTGCGCCACTGTGGTTGCAGGGTCATTGCTGCTGAAGCGTTTGAATCTGATGCTTTCATTTGATCTATGCGAAACGCATCGATCATCAAACGAATTCATTACAATTGCAATTCACCGGTGGCGTCTCGGCGCATGCAGCCACGCCGTCCAATTTGCTTCTTCAATACAGATAGCATTCTACGTGAAGCAGCAAAATAACACGAGAATCGATAGTGCGATAAGGACGTTAAAGCTGAGAGCAATTGCCACATCATAGATTAACTACAAACGCGGATTCAAAAAATTCAGCAGCAAACGATCCTGCAACCACAGTGCTTAAATTAAGTATTCTCAGTGCAATGAGGGACACCGGCATGAACAGCGCTCACGCCAATAAAATGGATGATATATAGCAACACGATGACGATTTTAGATACCCCACACACTGGGAGCGATAAACCCAAATACCAAGACACAACATATCACACCAGAATTACATCTGCAGGCGAATAGCTAGCAACACACAGTTGGTCAACGTACAAGCAGGGATTGATAGTACAACGTTTTTCTTCCAAAGTACTATAGTAGTTCCCTATTAGTTACTTCAAAGCTACTAGTGTGATAGTAGCTTCTGTTTAGCCTTCTAGGTTACTATATTAGTAGTACTATAGTAGTTGACTATTACTAGTCGACCACCTAAACGCGACCATCTAAACGCGCTGATTCTGATACTGGAGCGTCGCGCCACCATCGTTGCTAGCCTCCTTGCGCCGGATCTCCTTTCGATTGTACTTCAACACCACCTGTACCTCCACGCGATGATTGCCCGCTCGTATTCGCAGGTTACTCATCACAATCGCTCCAGTTGAAAGAACTCGCTCTTGAAACGCGTTGGAGGCCAAAAGAGGAGTTGTTGCAGTCTTCCACTTGTACACGCAGGGGGCGTTGCAAAACGTTCGGACAAGTTTCCAGAATCGTACAGATTGTTACTGCATACGTCGTGGACACCACGTCCACACACACCTCGCCTGGATCCGTCGACGTTAACTCTGCAAGAGCAGTCGGAGTTAGCGCACTTCATAGCGTCGAAGATGAGCAGGTGGCGTGGCGAAGGGAGTTCTTGAGCTGATGCAAATTGCAGAATACGAACACCACAGCCCGGTACAATAAGCCGTCTTTAGGTCTGCAAACGGTCCCGCGGTCATGAGCGACGAACCGTTGATTCGTGTGACGAAATTCCGCTAGCGGAACCGGTCAAACGACTCGCCAGACCCCACGTTGCTGTCGGTCAAACGACGCGCCAGTTCGTGAGCCAGCAGCAGGACACTCGAACCAAACTGCGTTGTTCAATAGGGAATATCGCCAGGTCTCACTCTCAAAATTCTTCTACTTTGAAGTAGTAATCAGATAGCAGCCAGATATTAATAGCTAACCGGGAGATAAGCAAATAGCTACTATAGCACTATTAGTTTGCTCCACGGCTAAAAGTAATAGCTACTATAGTAGTTTAGTAGTAATTTGCTATTAGTTATTACCACAATAGTAATATCCGCCAAAGTTACTGTCAATCCCTGCGTACAAGAGCATGTTGCTACATGTTCGGCTTCTATCGGACCGTGAGCGTCCGATGCGCCGCTCAAAGAGGTCTGGATGTCCAATGCGAATCCGTGTTCTTGCAGTTGATGACACCAATCCTTCGGGTCCGTGGCGTATTGTGCACACCAAGGACGGCAGCCACGTACACATCCACGCGGCCTCTGGGGACGTATGTGTGCATGTTGCTCACCGCAAGTGCGCTGCACGCCAGGCTAAAGTAGCAGGAATATCAGTTAGAAATCTCATCGATTTGCAAACACAGGCAGGTGTGTCGACGTCAAGAATTCACACAACCATGCTTCTCAATGACGCGGCGACTATGATTCTTCCACGGGACATCTCCAGTGTTTAGAGTGCGGCACGGTCCGAGTTACTCGCCACAAAGACCAGCAACGACGCTTTGTTCGAACGTCTCGAGGAAAAAGCATTTCACTTCAACTACGAAACTGACCCGACGACCAATCGACTTCGCTACTTGATGTGGGCTCATCCCGACACAACACAAATGGCTCGGGATTTCATGGATTTGCTCGTGTTAGACTGCACGTACAAAACGAATCGCTACCGCATGCCTCTACTAAATGCTGTCATTTTGACGGGGTAACCACCATTCTACCATTTGCACAAGTGTGTTTACCTGGCGAATCCGAGCCCGACTTTACGTGGGAACTTTCGAAATTGAAAGAGTTGATGGAGGAACATGATATTCCTTTGCCTCGCGTGATCGCCACAGATCGAGACCTAGGGTGCACTAACGCGACCGAATCCGTGTTTCCAACGGCGACAAGTTGCTGTGTCGTTGTTGGCACATTCGTCGCAATTTTCTTGCGCAAGCAAAGCAAAAATAATCGTCTGATGCAGAACAGTCTGGCGGTAGTTATTTTCATGGCTCGGTTTGATTCCACGGCGACCGAGCAGGAGTTTCATGATCGATGCGCTGAGCTCCGAAGGTTGAGTGTGGAATTGTTGACCTATTTAGATAGGAACTGGTGGCCCACAAAGAGAAGATTGTGAATTGCTGGACCAATACCTATTGTCAATTTGGCTGTCGTGACACATCAATTGTCGAAGGAACGCATGCAACTATGATTGACAATTTCCAAGGCGGTTTACTGCGCGTGTTTCAAGCACTTTTGCCATGGTGGATTGAGCAGCTTTCTAACAACCGCGTTTCGGCAGCGAATGACGTGTGCAACACCCCACACTTTTTCGCGGTGACAAGCGATATTCGAGTCTGGTCAAATTTATCAGCGTTTCGGCAATTGGTCAGATACACGGGTTATAAAAGAGCGCTCATTCAATAGTCGTTCAGGGACTAGAAAAGAACGTCTGCGAAGGGCACCTTCCGATGCATCCATGGACGACCCTGTCTCCACGATTTAATGGGTCCGACGGTGAACTATGCCTAGGGCCGCAACAGTATGATCACAATTGGTGGCTTCCAACGGATCGTTCTAGAGATACGACAAGAGTTGGCGATCCAATCACTCTCCGAAACGTCGCGCTTAAAAGTGTGCACGTGGCTGGCTATGGCGCTCATAGCACTCGTCGTTAACTCTATGGTTTCGAGCTTATTGAGCAGAAACTTTGAGCACAAGCCGAAAACAATTCGCGGCATCTTTCGTTCCGCGAGCTTTTTGAATGCGAGGACGCGGAGTTCCGTCCACCTTTTACCAACACGTACGTGGGGCTATGCTGACCTACGTTCTCAGGATGACTAGCCCTCACATTTACATACTAGATAACTTTATGGTGATATCAAGACCGATATATCTATTCGCCGTTGGTACCATCACCTGGCCATCTGCTGGGTTGCATAATATGGCATATTATGCCCGGGGTGCTCCGGTCAGGATGCTCGTTAGCGCCTCCCCTGTGTAATGTTCTGCAAGCACAAAAGCGGAACAACACGCCATCATTAGCTGAGTCCGCACACGAGAGCACGGTATCGACGCCT
The DNA here is from genome assembly GCA_012656105.1 of Phytophthora syringae. Classification (NCBI taxonomy): domain Eukaryota; phylum Oomycota; class Peronosporomycetes; order Peronosporales; family Peronosporaceae; genus Phytophthora; species Phytophthora syringae. Next base: position 83,467 of record JAAKBD010000546.1, on the reverse strand, counting down.
GCATAATCACAAAGGTTGCGCAAGCACGCGCTACGGCGAACCATAGCCAACCACTGCATGTTCAAGGACGCGCTCCCAGAGACAGCTAAAATTAATTCAGTTTCCAATCTACCTAAAACCAAGCACCCACCGAGCAAACCTTACACTTGGTAGCACTTACGACCCAGCGCAGGCTTCCTCCAGTCCAGTTCCAGTCTTGTTCATCTGATTTCTTTTCTGGAGAAGGAAACGCCGTCTTCGCAGACCGCATTGTCGCACACATCTTGTGTCGACCGCTTATTGGTTCGTAGAAGACCAATCGACGCCTCAATTTGCCGCGCGCCGCTTCCCGGCTACACTCAGTCGGCGTTTGCTCTCACCAGGAGTACCAGGTACCTCGCTCCCAGCTTCCTAGTTGGCGTCGTTAGGGTCGTTTAAGAGAGGACTGGGGTTCCGGGGGTACCAGGAAAAGAGTACATCGTCGGCTCTTGGGTTCCTCAGGCTTTGCCGGAAGCAGCGCTCCAGTGAGCGTCTGCGAGTTCGTTCCAAACGTTTGGGTTTCACTGCATTTGCCGGAATCAGCGCTCAAGGGAGTGTCTGTGACTTCGTTGCAACTTTGATTGATTTGGCTGAGGAGCTTGGACGCCCCAGGCATCTAGTGACGACGTGCTAGCGCATGCGCAACCATGGAACCATGCGGCTCGACGACATGCAGCAGATGTTCGCGTCTCTTGCACAATTATGCCCGAACATCAGCAATAGTTTATGGCGCAGACCACCGAGCTCCAACGTCAGATGGCAGCAACCTTGCAGCAGCAGCAGCAAGTGTCACCTCCGCCGCAACAACAGCAGCAGTCAAGTGAGTCTCCTGCCCTCGACACTCAAATACCGAGCTGAAGGCATCACCATGCCCAATTTTTCCGGAACCAAAGAAGACGACGTCGGGGACTACATGTTCAGCGCCAAGCTCTACTTCGAGTCGAAGAACATCAAGAACGGGTCGGAGGCGCCTCAACAGCGACCGCTTTCTCTCTTGGTGGCAAACCTGAAGGGGCCTGCTGCGGCGTGGTATCGCGAGTACGTCTCGCACGATGGACACTTCCGGTACTCCGTTACACAGTTTCAGGAGCTGCAAACCAGCGAGTTCACAGCGCCGGATCGCCAAGAACACCTGCGCGACCAGTTGCTTCGACTGCGCCAGAGGAACTTCTCGTGTCTAGAAGACTACGTCGCGGCTTTCAGAGGCATCATCTGCAAGGTGGAAGAAATGTCCGAAACCGACAAGGTGATGCACTTTCAGAAGGGTCTGCTGACTGTCATCAAGCAAGAAGTGAAGTTGAGGTAGTTCCGGACCACAACGGAAGCAATCTCGTTCGCGTTGATGTACGACCGCACCCATTTCGTCTCTTCGCGGCAGCTTGGCCGATCAGGACACCAGTCGTCGCACCGTCGTTCGTCTCCGCAGCCAAGGCAGCGCATGGAGGAGCAACCAACTCCAATGGAGATCGGGAATTCGCTCGTGACGAGTGTATGAGGCGCAACCTGTGTCTCTACTGCAAGGAACCTGGTCACCGTCTACCTGACTGCCGCAAGCGTCAGGCTCGCAACAGCTCTCGTGGCTCTTCCCGGCCACTGCACGGACGCAGCTCGTTCAGAGCAAATCAGAGCTCTTTCCGCCGCGTTGTCGAGGACGCAGACGGCTCAGATGACGAAGAGGACTTTGTTGACGACAGCGACAACCATGTCGAGGTCATCGACAGCTTACGACTCAACATGGTGTCCGTTAACCGGCGTGATGCGATTTCCACGCCCGCGTCCCGTGCAGGATGCCCGCTCGGTGTACGACAGTGTCGACGTAGCCCCTCCAACAGTGGCTGCGGTAGAGGTGACGTCATAGTTTCTTCAGCATCCACTGCCCTCGAACTTGCACCAGCAGCTCGATGATCACGTCAAGGCAGGCTACTTTCACATGCCATTGGGTCCAAGCTCCATTGCGGCACTTGGTTGTCGGCTGTCACCTCACACCTTAGACAAGGTCGGCGACGATGATGCGGCCACCTCGCTATGTGTCATTTCGGTCGCTGAGTTTGCGACGAAGGTCAAGACGGAGGAGTACGCCGAGCTGTATCATGTCACGGTCAAGACATAGCCCAAAGTGAAAACCGTTCCGCCCCAGCTTCAAGCAGTGGTCGATGCGTTTGCGGATGTCTTTCCAGCAGAGCTACCACCAGGCTTACCGCTTCAACGATCGATCGAGCACGTAGTGGTTATGAAACGAGGTGCTAAGCCTAGCAATCGAGCGCCGTTTCGTCTGTCCAAGGTCGAGCAAGAAACACTGGACATCTTTGTGGCAGAGCTCCTGAAGAAAAACTGGATCGAAGTGTCAGATTCTCCATGGGTGTCCAACATCTTTGGTGTGCCCTAGAAGGATCCAACCACCGGCAAGTTTCCATCGCGACGGGAGTGGCTGCATTTGAACAATCCGCACATGCCGATTCGATGAGTCACTGACTACCGGCTTGTGAACGCCGCCTCGGAAGTTGCCACGACACCGCTGCCCCACATCGAATAGCTCTTCGATCGTATGGTAGGAGCAGTGGTGTTTACGATTCTCGACCTCGCGAGCAGCTACCAGCAGATGCGCATGGCTCCCACGTCGAAGCAGTATACGGCGTTCAGGACGAACCAGGATATCTATCACTGGAACGAGCCGCCCATGGGTCTGGCCGGCATGCCAGGCACGTGGACGCGTCTGATGCGCATGGTTTTGAGCCACTTAGCGTTCGTTGTCGTCTATCTCGATGACATCTGCATCTTCTCGCGCTCGATGGCGGACCATGTCGAGCATCTAAGGCAGGTGTGTGAAGTACTTCGTCAGCACAAGCTGTACGCCCATCCATACAAGTGTGATTTCGGCCAGAGCTCTGTTGAATTTCTGGGCCATACACCCACTCTCGGTGGACGGCTTACATGTGGACGCTCGCAAGACCCGTGTGATCGCCGAGTCGATGGAGCCTACCAACATCAAGGACCTCCAACGGTTCTCAGGCCTTGCTGGCTACTATCGTCGGTTCATTCACCGCTGAGCGCGCTGGTCAAGAAGGACGTGCCGTGGGTGTGGGATAGCACGTAGCGCCAGGTCTTCAATTCCATCAACTTGCGCTCCATCACGCTCCAGTACTTCGGCTCCTTTGACATTGTCAGACCGTTTATCGTGACCACGGACGCAAGCCATGCTTGCATAGGTGGAGTGCTCTCTCAGCTGCACGAGGAAGTGATCTGCCAGTGGCGTTTTTCAGCAAGAAGCTCGGCCCTCATGAACTGAACTGACCTGTCCACGAGAAGGAACTGTTTGCCGTCAAGCAAGCTCTCATCCGTTGGCGTCACTACCTAGGATGCGCCATGATAGCAGCATTATGCGCGTTGTGGATCACATCGACACGTAGCTTCCAGTTGTTGTGGACGCAAAGACGACATAAGCTGTCGCCACTCTTCAAGTAGACCAACTCGTGAACGACGTCGTACTCTTCCGACGTTCTGCGGGACTTCCACAGGTTCTTAAAGTCTGGATCGCGACCGCATGCCTTCTGGAACGCCCTCTTAGTTGCAGTGAGCTTATCACCGTGCTGTCCGCCGTCGAGGCGGCGTGCACTCTCATACGCAGCTGAGTCGTACCCACACCGTGCGATTCCGAGGACGGCTGCTTGACGCAAGCATCACGTCTTGGTCACGCGTCGGTATGCTCCGGTGCTTCTTGTTCCGGCGAGACGCCGCTCGACGAATGTCCGTGCATGTCTGAGACGAAAGGCACGCCGCACACAGCGCAATCGTCACTGGTTTAGACGCGCTATCATCTTGTCCTTCCCTCGGGTTTGATGAAGACCCAGGTGGGCGCGATAAGCCATCTGCGACGATGTTCAAAGCGCCTGGACGATGATGCAGCGTGAACTGTAAGGACACAAAGAAGCCAACAGGCGAGTTGACCGGACAGGCGCGGTTGTTGCAGAAGCCACTTGCACGCCGAATTATCGGTGTAGACTTCAAACGAAAATCCATGGGGAATCCGTCGTACGCAACTGGCGGCAGCGCAGTGGTACTTCTGGCCGAACATGGACTTGGACAATAAGGCCTACGTTCAGAGTTGCGAGTCATGAATGAGATACAAGTCGAGTACGGGACGTAAGACCAGAAAACGTCAGCAAATTCCAGTGCCAGCGACCTGCTGGGATGCTGTCTCGACCGCCTTCATCACTCATTTGCCAGTGTCTGACGGCTTGACGCGATCATGGTGGTGGCGGACAAGTTATCTAAGCGTCCAGTCTACATCCCGACGCACACGATGGCGACCGCAGAAGATACCGCCAAGCTGTTCTTCAACAACGCCATCCGGTACTATGGAATCCCATCGACAATCATCTCGGATCGGGACCCAAAGTTCACGTCCAAGTTCTGGAAAGCACGGGTGAGCCCGGTGAAGATCAAATCGGCGATGACAACTGCCCACCGAGCCCAAGCCGACGGTCAAACCGAACGCCAGAACCGGACCCTCGAAGGCTCGCTGCGGTGCTCTATCTCGTACCATGGAAACGATTGGAACGAGCACTTGCCGATGATTGAGTACGCGCATGCGACCTTGGTGTCAGTTCGTCAAAACTGTCACCGTTCCTTGTCGACACCGAAGGAAGCCCAAGAATCCGCTAGGCACTAGTACGGTCACGGCGACTGCGACGCGGTCCCATGTGGAGCACGCCTCGCGCTTTGTGCAGCATTGCCAAGAAGTGATTGAGCGTGCGCGCAAGAATCGTTTGGATGCTCAAGCAGCCCAGAAGCGGTTCTACGACAAGCGTCGCGCTGAGAATCCATTCAAGGTCGGAGACCTCGCGTTAACCTCCACACAGGACCTGAATATCTCCCACGCGACCGCAGAAACGTCACTACGCTCTCGCAAGTTCATCCCGCGATTCATCGGACCTTATTCCATCCTGGAAATCCAAGGCAACGTCGCGCTGCTGGACCTGCCTGCAAATTTCAAGCACTTGAGTCCGCGCTTCAATATCAACAAGCTCAAGGTATACACGAGCAACCCGGACCGCTTCGGGGACGTGTGATTCCCAACTCGACTCCTGTGATCTTCAACGACGACGGTGAGCCGCTGCATGTTGTCGAAGCCTTGATCAAGTGGCGCACCTTCAACCGCCATCCCGAGTATCTGGTCAAGTGGCACGGTCTTACTCACCACGAGAACATGTGGGAGCGCGCGCGTGACATCAAGCATGTCAGTCACTGGCAAGCACTGCTCAAGGATCTACGCCGTCGCTCCTAAGCACGGGCCTAGTGGGATTCTCTTCACCGGAGGTTTCACGGTACTGCTCCTTACAACCAGGGACTACGGTACCACCAACTTCAACTTCGACGACTTAGAGCTCAAGGTGCGGGGACTCGCTCAACTCGGGGAGAGTGTAATGATCTGCAAGCACAAAAGCGGAACAACACGCCATCATTAGCTGAGTCTGCACATGAGAGCACGACATCGACGCCTGCATACTCACGAAGGTTGCGCAAGTACTCGCTACGGCGAACAATGGCTAATCACTGCATGTTCAAGGTCGCGCTCCCAGAGCGCTCGTAGGTAGACATATAGCACACACACACACAGCTAAGATCAATTCAGGTTCCAATCTACCTAAAACCAAGCGCCCACCGAGCAAACCTTACACCCTGTAGCTTACGATACTTAGAAAAAACATTATCAATAGACAACAGTTGCAGGCAGAACCCATCTGCCATGCCCCCCAAGACCTCTGCAAAACGTTAAGTCGTCATGCGTCATACATAACACAAAAGGACAGAAATGGGCATCAGTGTGGGCAGCTGCAGAAATTGCGTTTAGGTTTAGGTACATCGGTTGTACGTCATTGCAGCGAAATACATTCTGATAGATCGCGGTGACTTCTTTTATTGCAGGGTTTACTTGATGCGTCGAACTCTCTGCTGCGGCAGTTTGCTTGTGTGCTGCTTTTCGTTTTGTTTCTCAGTGAGATACATTGATGCCATGCCGTTATTAGCTAACGACAAGGTGTGCTGCCTTTCAAACGGCGGGTAGGCTTGAACTGAACCAGGCTGAACTGGATGACTGTGGAAACAGCTCCACCTGGTGCACTAGCAGCCACTGCAGTTTCTGTTTTTACGCTCCGGGATACATTAATGCGGGTGGAATATCGGGTCCCGCCATCCGTTTCATCGGCAAAATAAACATGAAGAGGACCAGGTGAAGTCGACTTGAACAGAATTGCCAGTTGAAGAGAGCTTGCATTGAATATTAGTTCAGAGTTGAGAAATGAGTTCAGAGTTGTGAGTTCAGAGTAGAGAAATGAGTTTCTCAACTCTGAACTAATATTCAATGCAAGCTCGCTTCAACTGAATAAAGCTCCTCTCTGAGGGCGGGTCTTGTATGTTGTAAGGTTTTAGGATTTTCATGGCGCGGTGGGGAGAGAAAGGCGCTCTCGGGACCTCGTTCGGGGTGGGCGACATTTTAGGAGAGAGGGTCGGTCTCCATGCTGTTATTATCATGGAATACCACCCCCATGATCGCTTATGACGCCAACGCAGACGTTTCTCCGATTGCTTGCTCTCGTGCGGAGCTCGCATTGTCACAACATATGGATTGGGAGGAGGAGTTTGGGACGCTTAAGAAAGAAGAAGATTTCGAGTGCACGTATCGAATGACGCTGGTGTTGATCTTGCCGTCATTGTACAGGTCTCATCATGCGTATCTCCATCGAAACCCAATTCCAGCCGAGGCCAAGCTACAATGTGTAACGGATGTAAGAGGACATCCGTTGTTACACTTTGTTTACGGACAAGCAGTGAATGGAAGCACACCAGCGTGCTTCCTCCACAGCCAGTAATTTTCGCAAGCTGGTCAGACAGCGGAGCAGACAATATCGCCGATCGATACATTTCCTTTTGCTTCCTACAGTGCGCGCCAAATCATTAGGACCCCAATTATCGGGTATACTTTTGCCGATATCTCGACTTGTACGCATAGTTAGAAGCTGCTGTTTGGATATGTTGTTATTATTATGACCAGCAAGAGAGGACTTGTGCTAACGACTGGAAATTCAACGTCCGTAGCAGGGATGGCATACAAAGTCTTGGTTTCGGCAGGTGCGACAAAACTATAGTACCATACCCTTTTTCTGAAAAAATAAACTTTTTATGAACCGCATACAAACTTCTATATTAAAATATCGTACTTAAACAGAAGAAGGATGAATGGCGGAAGCTTGTTGTTGCTAGTTGGCTAGCCGAAGGCGTCTCTGCTGATCGGAGCCTTTCATATTTAAATGGGCCGCGGCAAAGCGCTCACGGACAAAGAAAATTGGTGGATAATAGGCCTTCACGACGGCATTTCGCTCCACGAGATTTCAAGAATAACCGGCCGCTCTCGAACGTCTGTGCGGAAGGCAATCAAGACGGAGCGCGGACCGCAGACCGACAGCGGGGACGCTACACGTAGCCCAGGACGGCAGCCAGCACTAACTGAGAGGGAGTTGCGGCTGCTCGTTCGTACGGCAGCGACCGGCGAGCACTTCGCTGCGGAGCTCAAGACTAAGCTCCATATCAAGGCGTCGGTACGCGCGGTGCAACGGATGCTACAGCGTATGGACCATCTGGTTTATACCAAGATGGACCGCACTCTGCCTCTCACAGCAGCTCATAAGACTGCACGCATGACCTGGGCTGAAGAGCATATACTTAATCCAGGTACGGATACCAGTTTTATTTGATATATTTTTATGATTTTGCTAACTATTCTTCTCTTCGTGTAGGAGTATGGCAATATACTGTTTTTTCCGACGAAAAACGTTTAACCTGGACGGTCCTGATGGGTTCAAGTACTACTGGCGCGATATGCGTCAGCCGGCTTAGTCGTTTGTGCGGCGCCAGAACGGCGGGTGGAGCGTGATGATCTAGGGTGCGTTCAGTGCGCGCGGTAAGAGTGAGCTGGCCATACTGAGGGGTCGTCAAAATTCGGGTCACTATGTATACACTGTGTCTGAGTATATGCTACCTTTTGCTCACTCTAACCATGGTGTCAACTTCGTTTTCCAGCAAGACAACGCGTCGATTCACGCGTCGCGTGAAACGACGAGCTTCTTGCAAGAAATGAAAGTCGACACCATGGTTTGGCCTGCCCGCTCTCCCGACTGCAACCCCATCGAAAACGTCTGGTCGGTAATGGCGGCTCGTGTGTACGCCCACGGCCGCCAGTACCGCACTGTCGGCGAACTCGATGTAGCTATTATGGCTGCTTGGGCTTCTATTGAGCAGCAGTATTTACTCAAGCTCGTTGAGTCCATGCCTCGCCATTGCCTTGCCGTGATCAAGCAGAAGGGCGGTCTCACTAAGTACTAACTTTAACATAGAAGTTTGTATGCGGTTCATAAAAAGTTTATTTTTTCAGAAAAAGGGTATGGTACTATAGTTTTGTCGCACCTGCCGAAACCAAGACTTTGTATGCCATCCCTGCTACGGACGTTGAATTTCCAGTCGTTAGCACAAGTCCTCTCTTGCTGGTCATAATAATAACAACATATCCAAACAGCAGCTTCTAACTATGCGTACAAGTCGAGATATCGGCAAAAGTATACCCGATAATTGGGGGTCCTAATGATTTGGCGCGCACTGTATTGCGTTACATAGTAGCACATGCATCACTTTTTAACCGAGCGTCGGCCAGGCCATCGAGCACTCCTTACGCCATTAAGCACCATACAAGCCATCGCGCACTACCCAGCCGTCGTGCATCCCCAAGACGCCATCGAGCACCAGCACCATGTCGTAGAACATGGTGACCCTTGAACAATTTATGCAAGATATGCAGGCGCAGCAAGAGAGCTTTGCCGACCAAATGACGGAGGTCATGAAGCGCATGAATGACACCAACAGGCACCAAGTTCCTAAACTCCGCGAACCACCCGCTATTAAGGCAAAGCGAATCAGGACCTTGACCTATGCCCCTTCGCGACTGATGAGTATTACGGAAAACCTACGGACTCCCAAGATGGAAGCTACGTGTCGACGGTGGCAAATACCCTTGACCCCTCTGCCGTGAATTAGTATCGCGCGTTCTGCAAGCACTGCAACGTGCATGGGCTTCCACGCACTTGGGAACTTTTCCAGGCGGAAATCCGCAAGCGGTTCCGTCCTCGCGACTTACGCCATAGGCTGTGCAAACGGCACTAGCGTTGTTCGTTCCACGACTATGTCTCCGACTATCCAAATCTTCTCATTCAATATACGGAACCAATCACGCCACTAGAACAACGTTTCTACTTTCAACAAGGACTTCGTGGCGATACGAACATGTTCATCAACGAGAAAAGCCCAGCCATCTTGGAAGAGACCATCGTGTGGAGCGCTCAGTACGAGAATGACAATTTCGCGGACACCGCCAACGGAGAAAGCGACACGAAATGAACCAATACCGCCCTGTGCCATCGCTGCAAAGAGTTGGGCACATTGCCCCCATTGCCCTCACAAATAGGCAGGCCGCTTCGTGAAAGGAGGTCATGTAACGGGTGAAATAGGATATCCGTTGTTACAGTTTGTTTATGGACAAGCTGTGATTGGAAGCACACCAGCGTGCTTCCTCCACAGTCAGTCATTTACACAAGCATCAGACAGAGGAGCAGACAATAGTGCCGATCAATACAGTTTCCATGTTGCTTCCTATTGCGCTACACAACTAGTACTAGACTATCTAGCCGGTGGAATTATCAACGACGTCCGACGAATCAGCGGTTTGAGCCATTTCCATTTCTATCAGTGTTGTATGATACCATGAACGCAATAATTGCCACGCCCGAGCGCCATATTCATTTTCCGACGACTCTTACAGAACACGAGCTGGCTACAGTAGCAAAGCTTGCACCCATCGCAGCAAGAATGGAGTGAGGCACGCTTTCCCTGCCCGGTATGTTATTATCCAGTGAAGCCTTGTGAATGTGTCTTTTACAATTGTGCATGGAAATTTGAAGGCATTCGGGCACAAGATGGGGTTTCCATTATTTCACCATGGAAGGATGCGATGAGCAACGAATACAAACGTTTTGGCATGGGCTGTGTACATGTAGCTGCTATGGACGGATGGTTGTGCAAAGTACGAGTGCCTATGTCAAACCAAACCGACGAAATGGGATATCGTGCCTATAACTGTGGAAACTACGCGCGCACGGGTACTAGTATACAAGTGGCCTGCGATGAGCTCAGTCATTTTATCTACTTGCATATGAGTCATCCGGGTGGAGTGAATGATATTCATGCTTACCGAGAAACTCGTTTACCGAGAGTTGTAGTGGATGGGCTTTACGTATTGGGGAAAATGCTTGCAAGAACACGGACCACTTACTCACGTCATTTCTGCGAGCGCAGATCGATAACGACTGCAATGACTCCTTTAATTTTCAGCTCTCTCAACTCCGCATCAGAATCCAGATGGCCTTTGGGTTATTTGTCGGGAAGTGGGGTACTTTTTTAGCGTCCGCTGCAAAACAGTCTTGAACGCGACACGAAAGCAATGCACAGTGCCACCATTCTTGACAACTACTAGATCGCAGAGCGTCTTCACAAGAGTAACGACCCGTGTTTGGTTCGCTCAAAATGGAAGCAGTTCTCTTCGACGATATGCTGACGTATCTGCCAAGCGATCGCAGTATATTGTTCCCAATTAAAAGTGTTCAATGTGATGGAATTTGCAAGAAGCTACTTGGCCAAACTCAACTCCGTCCTCCGCGGTTTCGTAGGAGCTAGCTTATATACCTTGCACTTAGCTATCAACGGTGCTGGGCTCCTTTAATTAGCAAGTCGTCTGCACCAGTTTCCTTGACCTTCATTCCCTTGTGCACAGCATCTGCGAGATCAGTAGCGTGGTTGACAGCAGAGACTTTGTTTTCATTCTCGTTGCTCAAGCACTCTAAATACCCCCAGGGCGGCAGAAGCTGAACGACGTCGTTTACGTTTACACTAATGCTGCTGGTATATGGCTGTGGCTCTTGTGGCTCTCAATGTGTCGACGCGTGCAATTTTTGAGGAGCCGACCCACGATGTAATCGTTTTATTAAGGTCATTTTTGTAGCCAGTCATGCATGGGAAGAACGTCTAAGCGCTCTTCACAGTAGAGCAAAAGTCACGGTCACGAGCCCCCAGTTCTCCGAGTTCTTTTGTGCTGCAGTACAATAACGCAGCTCTTTCCACTTCTTCTCCGACTTCATGGGTGATAGCTGTGGTGTTTCGCCCGGATGAATGTCCTTGTACTCGTCTCGACTCTTGATGAGTCTAACTAGGAAGACTACCACCGACAGCCTTAACAACATCCTGCCAATAATGGTTGTTCCCACTTACAGCTTCTGAGGCTACCGCCTCGCGGTCTGGTATCACATCGATCTCACCCATGCGATCGATTAACATCTCGCCGGACACGACGTTCATGAGGTGGTAGCGACCGTGCTGCCTAGGGCGCTCTTTTGAGGCACCCCACCACGGCAACGATGTTATCTCGGCGCTGGTGGCGATACGAACGCAGCAACTCAATTTATCCATCCTTATTGTTCGTTTAAGGCTTGAGGGTTGAGGTGTAATCTCATGCACGCCGTTGCAGCTCGATTCTGAAAAATTACCTAAAAATGCACCTAAAATGATCTAAAAGTACTAATGAAAATTACCCGATTTAGAGAATCTGCCCTAAAATTGGTTTATATTACCACGTGGTAATTTACCATTCTATAGTTAAACCAAGTAAATATATTCCGCGTTTCAGAGCCATTCAAACAACAAACAACAAAAACTACCTTCATTCCGCATTCTACTATAGAGCCCAACGACTACACCTACTAGTAGGTTGAGGCGAACAACAGCCAGTATTGGATGTACGCTTGTCATCAAGCCGGATGCAAGGCTCGTCTAATTGTCCGGGACGGGCATGCCAGGGAGCAACGATCGCACGTGCCGGGAAGAGATGCCGCAAAAAGTCACGGATGTCCGCCGCGAGATGCGATTCGCGCTACTGTCGGCCTGCCTCGCAAACCTCTCTTTGCCCCTCTGAAATGGTTTGGGAGCAGGTGACGACTAGCCTTCGACAAGAATACCCAGAAGCGTCGCTAACAATGATCGCTAGGCAGCCCGCGATTTCGATAATCAAGTAAGCACGAACTCAAGTCACTGGAGGGGACGCCCTTCGCGCCCCGTTATGCACCGTGGGGACGTAAGGCCGTTCCCCAGCTTAATGTTGTCCACACTAGTGGGTGTGGACAACATCGGTTTCGAGGATTTGACCACCTAGATCTCATCCGGCTTCTCCGCTACTCTGGCACTGCTATCTACATCGATGGGACGTTCAAGATGTTTCCCAAGCCGTTTACCCAATGTCCTATCGTGATGGTGCGTGATCCTGTTGTGGACCTGTACGTACCGACAATGTACTGGACTCGAAGCAGCAAGACGGGCGCTGGTATGCGCTAAACTGCCCCATCACCCACACCGGACGTCCAGCATTTGTGACCTGCGACTTCGAACGGGGCCTTATAAACGCAGTAGTGGAGCAGTTTCCACTCGTCAAGATCGTTTTCCATTGGAAGAAGGCATTCAGACGCAAAATGATCGAACAGCGCATCCCTCTGAACCAGATTGCGGCAGCTCTTCAACGTGGAGTGATCAACGTGCTCACTGTCATCCCCGTCGATGGAATCTCTAACAAGGTAAATTCCGTTTTTGGCATCTGCATTTAAGAATCTGAACTTATTCCTAAATTTTCCTAAATGTTTTTGGTGTTCGTGTACAGGGATACGTTACGTGCGGATATTGGTAGGTGAAACCGGTGTGAAGGTCAAATAGAACGCTTTCTGGCGTTACTTCAAGAACAAGTGGTTAACGAGTGATAGTGCCGATCTCTGGAACGTCAACAGCATGGCGGACGTGGGTATTGACTTGCAGAACCGAACGAATAATCCCCTTGAGCGCTACAATTGAACGTTCGGAGAGTATTCTCGGTAAATCACCCCAGCCTACACGCATTCGTCGAGGCAACGAACGTAGACTCCCGCCGCTAAGTGCAGATGATCGACGATATAAAAACCCGTCGCCAGCCGCCCGCGCATGCTCCGTACAGCGAGATGTGTATCCTGGTCGGCTACACTCAGTTTGAGTGAGATACGATACTTTTGGTTTCTGCTAGCCGGTAAACATTCGACAATAAATGCTTTTTGTTTCCGAATTGACAATTTGTTAACCAACAGTGCCTCGGCATGGCAACGAATATCTACATATGTAACCATGCCGGGCCGCACGCGATGCGCGTCCGGCATCTTGCCTGCAAGTGCGATGCATGCGCGCTCACGGCGCCATACGCCCGCTGCACATGGCGGCGTAAAACATTGGGATGTCAGCTCCTCAACTTGATGAGGGTTGAGGAGACATGATATCATGTTACGCAAGCGCCTTCCACCACCCAGCTCTGCTCACTGACGCTATGAAAGAGACCGCGTGAGAGTGGGCAGTCCAGGGTCTAAATCCCGCGCATATTCGCGCCGGATTCCTGTGACGTTTTCATCTCGACGTGGCATTGATTCCGCGGCTGTTCAAGGTTCAATGATTCGTCCATATCTACGCTGTTAACCACTTGAGCAACAACAACATTATCTCGGCGTTGAAGGCCAAGATTCGAGAAGTCTCCTTCACGGGAGAAGAAAAGGAGAACCTGCGTTCACTTTCTTTTGGCCAAATGACCCACAAGGCCGCCCGTTGGTTGGAATTGGCTCCGAAAACAAACGCTTTGTCGTGGGGGTCACTACAAAGAAGCTGCTAAGCGCATGGGAGGGATCCGTCCTCCTTCGTATTTCACTTCGACACAACCTACACATTGTGTCAGGTTGTGTACCCTGTGTTTTTAGTTGGGATTTCAGACAAGGTTCGGACATTTCATGTCGTTGCAATTGTTGTGATATCACAACAAATGCAATATCATTACGCCACCGCGCAGCGTGCGGTCGCATGGTGTACCTGAAAGTGATGAAATAGCCGATGGTGGTGAAGTACGACATGGCAGACGTAGACAAGGCTCAGCGAGACGCTGGAGAAGAAGTTATGGAGGTGGATTGCGAGATCGTACACTTAATGTGTGTGTCTTTTTTCATCTTGCGAATATGATCTACAAGAAAGCTAAAGGATTCGAAGGTGACCTCTTAGCGAAGATTGTTCGATATATTCATGATCTCCACTTTACATCCAGCAGCAGCGAGTACGATGCGATGTCGACCTGCGTGGTCAGCGTGGCCCGAACTGTCGGCCATCATGAATTACTAGGAAGCAATGGCTGACTGACCTGTTCTGGCGATGACGGATGTACCACCTCCCTCCCGGGTTTGCAATCACAAACAACCCGTTCAACAGTATAATGCTGCGATCAAACGCGGCGTCAATTTCCACCGTAAGCTCAAGATGGGTCTACTTCGCGTTCGACTTCTCGAGTGGTGCGGGCTTGAGAGCTTTCGAATTGTACCCTTTGCCACCGTTACGGTTGCTAACGCCCGCCTTCAACGACGTGCGCGCAAGATGGAGCGACAGGGGCTTCTGTCTGAATGCGTTACAAATCGACTCAGTGTGGCATTCATCCTGGACGAAACGCCTGCTGAATCTGCCCGTCTGTGTTCGCTTAGTGTCAGCGAGTCGCCCATACAACGCGGATTAGCGCCGCAGACACGAAAATCTCCGGGCTTCAGTACAGCTCGGGCTCAACTCTGCACTAATGGAAGTGAAAGGAAGACCCCTATCCGGGTAGTCTGTCAATCCATCGTGGCCGTGCCGCTTCTTCAAGAAGTTCCCCGCCTGTATCCACCTTCTGTTCAGTTTGAACTTCCGGGGGCATATTGACGTGTTTGGATGTGGGCAGCTTGTTTACTGTGGTGTCACCAAATACGTCGCGTGTCTCGCTCAAGCAGTCAAGGGCCTGGCCGCCTAACGCCCAATGGCCACGCGCTAACCATTAACCAGTAGTACTACCAGTTTAATGGATACCCGCAGTACAACTGCTGTATAAACAATCGAATCAGCTTCATTAGATATGGATTAGTGGCAAGTGCACTATGGATCGGTGTCATGTGAAAACAACGATCTCTGTTACATGCCAATATGGATAGCTACCAAAGGAATATGTTTTTATCTGACCCGTCACTTTGTTCCCAACAGCGCTCTATTCACTACTACTGTCGTCTTGAGCGCTCTTGTTGTCATTCCGTGTCCGTTTGAGTTTCTTGCGACCCTTGTTCTGATAGTACGAGTTCTTCCACCTTAAGTGCTTACTGCAGTCCTCGCAGCAGCCCCATTGTCGCTTGCAGAACCGGCTTGTCTATCACTTCGCTTCTCGTCGCTGCTACCCTTCTTATCGCACCTTCGGGTATGGTACGATAAATCCCTCCTTGATTAACACATTAGTTGGCACGTTCCACAGAGATAAGCCGCGAAGGCAGCAGCTTCGGTAGAGTCTTCCTTCGGTTCGATTTCTTTGACCAGTACATGACAATGTAGACGGATGCTTTTTCATCAAAGTCCGCACCGGCGTGAACAAGATCTCGTCGGAAGATCAAAATCTGTCCCATATCCAAAACCAAAAGGTTTGGCCTCATCTACATCAACCAGACTTCCGAAACTGCGGGGAATACAATAAATTGTGTACGTGGCATCAGCGCCACGATCACCGAGGTCTGCACACTTTTTATCTTTGCTATCAATGTCTTGGACGTCTCGAGCGTCGGAAAATCTTTACGGGGTGTTGTCCCGCCTGCAATCGCATCGTGTATCTTCGTCATCGCATCACCTCGGATATTTAATGTAGATTGAAGCCGGTTAGGATCACCTTCACAGTTTCATCATAGATGTCGCAAAATTGGATCAAACGCTAGGTCTTTTACTTCAACCAACGCCCCGTAAAGACTTCCTTAGGGAGCTCTGTTCGGCCAATAAGGCAGCCTTCGTTGCAATATGTGATAGATTCATAGTAGTTATCGCAGCTACAGCCTCTGCGCCTTGGTTAGGAACTGAGGCTGCAAAAAGGGCAGACAGCGGACGGGACTGGGGTGGACCGCCGAGTGTCGACGGAAACAGACGGGGTGTCAGGTGGGACTAGCTCTAAGCAGGCTTGGGCGCGAGCAAACCTGGTCTGCACCGCGCACGCGCACGGAGGACTGAGTCGAGTACGAGAAGGGAATGGGAGCCAAACGCTGACGAGACTGGGGTCGGGCGCGAGTGACTCGGCTGGGGCCGAGCACGCGCACGTGGAGTTCTGCGACCGCGCACGAGGGGGGTGGCCTAGCACAGATGTGAGCCTTGGACGCGTGCTGCAGACTGGGCGCGGGAGCCTGGGACCAAACGTGAGCGGAGATCTGAGTCTGTTCCGAGCACCACCCTGTCACTAGGAGGATTGCACCATTCTTCTGGAATACCACGTGCTAAACGGTGAGTCCCTGTTGTGCACAGAATCACATCCTTTGCTGTTTTCTCGTTGCCTTAACTTCGCATTTCGTTGCACCGTTTTGAATGGATGTAGCGATTTGAATGAGTGTTTTCGGTAGCTCTAAATCCTCCTAGCATTCAATTCCTGGCATCACTGTCCTATTCGCGTCCTAGCTGCTCAGTCCCAGAATGGTACCTTACAAAAATAGATCGTGTACACTGTAGCAGGTAAAGACACGAAACACCTGGGATCTGTCCAACATGGTCAACTTCGTACGCAAGAACCTATCTAGACCCAACACTCTATCTCAAGCATTCATTCGTAGATCATGGCCACGGGTCGTAATTCTTGGAGTCGTGGCGCTGAGACTGCCTTGGTCAGAATGTCTGCTAGCACGGCTTGGACTTGCACTACTTCACCGCAAGCACTTGCTTTTGAAATAAACTTTAATGAACTTGTAGCGCACGCCAACTTGCTTCGCTCGGCCAGATGTTTTTGGTCCTTTGATTACATAATCGCTGATTGATTGTAGATTTGCACCATCAGGTTTTTAAACTGAAACGCCAAGTTCACTTGCGAATACCTAGTAATTCACCAGCAACCCTTGTGATTCAGCCACGTATTCAGCTTCCATGGTGAAGGGTGAAACACTAGCTTGCTATTGCAATGACACCCAACAAGCTTCTCGTTCACGCAGAGAAACTCCGTCACTGAAGGATTTGTGGTCGCTCTGATCCGCGGCATAATCACCATCGCTGAAACTTTCTAGCTATTTCCCGTCCTTTTTTATCTGGCCTATATTGCCGCATACACAACTTGTAGTTTGTGGTGCCTTCGGTATAATTTTGTAATCCATTTTGTCAGCCGCCAGCTGTGGTGTGTGGACTTGGCGTGTCGTTCGGTGCTCCGCGAATGCGATGTCCGGTTGGACACATCAGGAAAACAGGAGGAGACGACAGGTAATGAGAGGCTGAAAAGTGCTAATGGTTGGTTTTGTTGGTGTGCCTTCTCCTCCACTACGAAGTAACTCTCCATCCGCTTCATTTTCGTTTTTGCATTCTATCGACACACGGACTGCAGCGGCCGTATCCAGCAGAAACTTTGCCAGCTAATCGGATTTGAACGAGTCGTCGCCGTGAGCAAAATACATGCAGGTCATCGCCGTAAACCCCACACGAACAAACGAATTGTGCAGGTGTATGGTAGCCCAGTTAAATCGTGAGGGAAATCGCTGTGTTTGCGGTACCCTGAATGCGGAAGTAGGGATGCGAAGTTTCGACAAGTGATTCCTCCACTATGCAGGTGCAACCGGCGACAGATGGGCATTATAGGTGGCTGGGTCATTTCCGAGTGCAGGTGGAGGTGAGCGCTACGTGGTGGCCGCACTGGGGTATTAGGCCTTTTGTTCGAAATAGTATCGTTTCATTACAAACTGGGAACGGCAATGAAACGAGGTCAGGAGTAGCTCGCAAGAAGAGCAACCAAGACAAAAATGGTATTAGATGTCAAAGTCAGGAGCAGGGGAATTACTTTGGTGCCGGTGACCGCGTTTGGGTCTTCAACTCACCACGAGGTCCAGGCGTCACCAAGTTCGTGCATCAATGGGTGGGTCCGTTACGAATGATCGAGACGGCGGACTCCGATAACTATTTGTTGCGGACAGGATAAGAACAGACGTATGGAGATGATTGTGGTGCACGTATCGTTCATGATCAGCTACGACACCCCAGTCTCACTTTGAAGGACGCGGCGTACGCCATCGGAGCCCAACTTAAACATGAAAATTACAGCGCACGGGAAGGATATGAATCGCCGCATCAAGCGACAGTATTCGCAGCGAAAGCGAGAGGTGGTTCACGAGCGGTGAAGAATAGAGCAACCTGTGGACAAGTACCACCATCAGCAGTCGACACTCACACTTCGCGCAGTAAGTGACGAGCACGGACTAACGACAGCACGCACTAAACGACAACAGCTCGGTGGACGACACTCGACGCGAAGTCACAGGTGGAAGGTTTGCTTGAAGTCGTAGCGGGTTCTGGAGAAGAAGACAAGTCGATGGAGAAGTCGTCTACGGAGGAGCAACCATGCGAGACAGAAGAGTTGCAAGGCTTGGTAGCTGACGACGTGGCTGAAAGACCACGCGACATGCCTTCGCCAAGAATGGGACCGAGGACGAACGGACATACGGACTGGGAGCAGATCCCGACTTTCTTGGAACGAGGTGCTGTCGCAGTGGCAGTTTGTCTTTCGGGACAGGTCGTTTTGCTAGACGCTCGGACGGACACCAGGTGCCGGACAATGAGAGGTAGAAAAGGGCTGATTGTATTCAACGAAATAAATTAGCTTCTGCAGTCAGAAGGTTCTGACCGGCGCGGATGGCAGAAGTTTGCTAACCGACGGCCTATCGGTCTTTGGAACATCCGCAATCGGAGAAAGCAAGCCGAAACCCAGCGAGAAGGGGAGCAAGACTGGACACAAAAAAACATTATTGCATGCGCAGCTGTACTTTTAAATAATTTTCAAATTTTATCTTCGACTCGAGTGTCAGTTTGAACTGCTGGGCCTGATCTGACGTTTCCAAATCCCCATCTTGGGAGGTGGAGCAGATAATTCACATTTAAATCCTTTATTGAATACGCCTTCTCGTTGGAACGCAATATACATCTCCATACGCTCTGTTCTACGACCAAATGGATATATTAAAATGATTGCATGTATGCAGAGGCATTAAACAAAACGATTGGATAGCAATATGATTGACGGCAACACGTTTACGGATGCTTTGTGTAATACACGTTATACTTTAATATCACTTGGGATTAGCTTTTCGCAATAGGACCAACGGGATTATGAGCTGCATCTTGTGAAACAATCCCAACAAGTTTTGGGTTCAAGGCATTGAGCACCCCCCACCCCCACCCCCACCCACCCGTCATGGTGCGCTTGCATGCAGCAGCATCTGTTGCAACATTTACCATGCTGTATAGGGTTTCGGACAGCACAATCCCTGAAATCCCGCAAGTAGCATACCCACGAAACCAGTCATCGTGCAATAGATTTTGTCAAACCAATCTGCGTAGAAAACCAAAAAACACTCGGGGTCTCAGCGAACACGACCGCGTTCGTCCTGATCGCGGATCTATGCGATGTGGCTGATCAAGACTGTAGCTGTTGATGCTCTGGACCCGAATGGCCCTTGGAAAATTATGCACACTCGCGACGGCAGTGAGGTTCATAACCATCCAGCTTCGGCAGACGTAAGAGTGCACGTCACTCACCGTCAGCGAGCAGCTAAACGAATGAAAACAACTGAAGTCCAAAACATCAATCAGTTGATATTCGCACATGGGTCAGTGGGCATCTCGACTTCAAACACGTAAGACACCTTGCTCCACGCCGACAAGGACCGGCTTGTGTTACCTAAGGACATAACCAACAAAAAGGCTGCGCACCGCCGCCAATTGCTGACGTCGAAGTCACCATTGGAGGCACTCTTTAGTGAACTGGAAGCTAATGATTTTCGCTACGAATATGAGATTGATCCAGACACGAATCGCTTACAATATCTTCTCTGGGCACATCCAGAGACTCTTGTGCTGGTACGTGACTATTTGGACATTATTGTGTTAGATTGCACTTACAAGAGCAACAAGTACAACTATCCACTGTTCAACATCATCACCATCACTGGTATGAATACGTCTTACTTATTGCACAATGCTGGCTAGCAGGCGAGGCAGAATCTGATTTAATGTGGGCACTTTCGACTCTTAAGACTTTATTGATCGCGAACGGCATTCCGTTGCCCCGCCTGATGGTTACTGATCGTGACTTAGTTTGTATGAACGCGACGGACGTTGTATTTCCGTCTTCACACAAGCTAATCTGTCGCTGGCACATGAACCGAAATGTCGAAAGATGAGTTCGCAGCAAGTTGGGTGAGATGAAGCTATCCAAGCCTGACTTCTTCGGTAGAACAAAAATGAATACACACACGACCAACGCATTCATGGAGCAGTACCATGCAGCTGTGCATGCTGAAACTGAACTCGAATTTGAAAGCTGTAGGAGGGTGCTGGGGAATCTCTGAGTACAATGGCGACCGAAGTACCTGTGAAGGTGGGTGAGTACATTGGGAGCATTGTAGCAGAACATCAGCAAGTAGTTGCTGTTCCGCCACACATATTGCAACCGGTTCAGCAACGAAGTGTAGCTGGCCGTTTTGAGCGTAGGCGCTATAGTAAGCGCCCGTGCGTACATCGGGACCTTCCCTTTCAATTGCTCATGCCACCCATTGAACTCGTGAAACCTCGCCATATGGTGGTACTCACGCGTACTGAACTGTGTGATTCTACGTCCCCGGCGATAGTGTCGATTCTTCTTTTTCCGGCGCCTGGGTGTGCCTCTTGTTCGCAACCAGCGGTTCCTTCGACGTCTTCGATTGCGCTTGCGCCGTACGCTGCGCTTGACACCCTCCGTAACGGCAGTAGAGAGACAACGCTCGGGACCCAAGGTCGATCTCAACCAGCACCTCCGGGGAGTAGCCCTCCACTAGTGATATCGCGGGTATTTGCTCCTGTCCGCCTTTGCCTTTGTTTTCTTTGTGCGGTTCGTTTTTATGAAAGGCAAGAGTCTTCGTAAGCGCAGGGTTTCCACAGTAGGCGGAAGCTGAAACAGCGTCGGTGCTGATCTGATCGGCAAACAAGTGGCTCGCGTGTCCTTCTTTCGAAATCGGGCCCAGCGCCCTGAAGGCGGAAGCTGCCATAGTTTCGTCTGGAAGACGAGTTTCGTAAGTCGAAACATTAAACGCTGTACGAAGCAGCCGCTTACGATGGAGTTGGGAGTATTTTTGTAGGGTTGGACCATGCCGGTCCGGTGCCGGGGTCGCAAACAGGTGCGACTGCATACTCGGGTACACAGTCCATGCAGTGTGCTCCCGGTTATCGTGATGTGCGCAGGGGGTTCGAACTCACTTGGGGAAGAAAGGGAAAACACGGATCCCCTTCTCTCGAACAACATCATGCTAGTGAGCTTCCACCACAACGAGAATCTTGTACAAGTGAAGTAGAAGATCTACTGGGCCTCCTTTGATTGGAACTCGAATGGAGTTTTCAGTTGGGCGATACATCTCAATAGTTTGCTCAAGCGCCACCATTCCTAGCCATTCGCGCACTTCATACGCCTCATCCTGGTCCAAGGGGCACGTGTAGCGAAAAGCGTCGCGTAAAATTTGGGAGGTGGTCTTTGCGTCGGTATGATAGCGGATCCGGATGAATATGCGCAGACGTTGCTTGAAATGCATGACTAAATGGTTGATGCTGTTGATCTCCATCGTTTTGGCGGCTTCCAGCAGCAAATTTGAAGGATGACACATGCTGACCGGTCTCTACGATGGGACTGCAGTCCTTCCATTGCGATAGATCAACAAAGTTATTTCGAGTAATTGCCTTCTTCCAAGGTCCAATGTTGCAGGAACCCTCCGTTGTCAATCACGCCCCACCTCCTAGCCAACGGATGCTGTTACTTGTGCCATTCTTACGACGCAGTTGCCGTGCAAGAGTAGTTGGGTTAGGGGTTGGGTATGTCGCGGTGCTCCAACACTCCCGTGCAACACCAGTAGAAAAACTTCTGATCTAGTTCGCAAACTGGAAGGTGCTGCTCCATGCACCGTAAGACGTGCAACAAGGCAACGTGCCACGCCTCTTTCACGACTTGTGTAACAGCGGCGACTGAAATCTCGATCTCTTGCAGCAACAGGTCATCGTCGCAGTGTTTCCGCAACTCGCACACCACCAGCGATGGCACCGTTCACGATCAAAGTGTCGACGTTTCTGGTGGCAGGCACGACGGCGATCATTTCGCTACTATTGTTCACCGTGAAATTGACGGACATGGTGTAAGTGTTTCTCGTGTCGGTGGTGGAGTGTGAGACCTGGGGTGAAGGTGCTCTAATCCTCGCCGATGATGTTGATTGCTCACCTGGCACTAGTGCTTTCGGTGCCGGCCACTGTGACCCTCACAGGCATAATACCGTGACGGTGACGGCTTCGCTCAGCGTCAAGGTGTCGCTGATATTGGTGACCGCGAGGTTGATGGTCATGGTGTGTTTACAAAACGACTTTCAGCATGTGACGACTTGTGTTCACCAGATCGAATTTGTTCAGAAGCCGGAAATCGGAACGCTTTCGGCCCAGACGAGAGTCGGTCACTCCACTTCAGATGAAGACGAGGAAACTGCTACGAGTTATCGCCAACTCGGAACGGCACGCACTGTATGTCATGACGCCAGCTTGGATTCTGAGTGGTAATACAGACGTTCGTTTGATGGGTTCAACTGGGATCTTGCGGGGAACCTCGTCACAAAACTTGCTCTCCGATTAACCGGTCTTCAATCTGCACGTGTCATTTGCCCGATTTGCCCCCGGGTTTAGTATTTTCACGTCATTACGCGCACCTGTCCTCTTCTCCTTCTTCGGGTTCTGAACTGGAACCCCGTACAGCCTCTACGTTCGCTCTTTCGACTCCGGCTGAGAGTCGAGTGTTGGTCTTGTTGTTTCTCAGAGCCTATACCAGGCTCGTACCAACGTTTTCTTTCTTCTACCGTGTCAAGCCACGACCCGGACGGAGTTGTCGACTTGGGATAAGTCTGCCGTGTATCCAAATCACTCATGGGATCTGGGACATCCGCGCACCACCCTCCCCAATTACCGTTGCTTGCTGTGCACATGGACGTCCCTTGTAGGTGCAACGCAACAAATGTATTAGTCACCGTTTCGTGAACTGATACACACAAAGATGCAACACAACCGAAGCTTCATTTATTGTTGATGAAGCCTATATTACTGATGTAATTACAACATTTGCGGCAATTCAATTCATTTACATGCTTTCCTAGCCCTAGACTATACGTAACCATTTATCGTTCCTATGAGAAGATACCATTACTAGGGCAGCAAATTCAGTTTGATGTTGATGTCAGAAACCTAATTGGAAGACAATCAGTGCTTCGATCTTTAAGCCACCGCCGCGATCGCTCATCGATAAATATCATGATCGGAGTCGGCCCGCTACAGGCGCGACTATGAAGATCATCTATAATGGAATTGCGTCAGTATGAGTGAGCGCTTCTCGCTTGCGTTTATTCGGAAGTTCAAAAATATGTTGATCATGTGCAACAACATTATGAGAATATTATTCGCGAACGCACCGCTTTGCAATGCATACGTTACATGCATGACGAGTGAGTCTGTAGCGATCATTGCAAGGTACGTGTGATTGTTTGTTTCTTAAAAAAACTATGAAGCCTGGTTCTTCCACATGGGTTTTGTCCAATTCATAGTGATCTTCGTGCATCAAGTAATTGCAGTCGCCACAAAGATGCTAATGGATGTGATAGAGTAGATCGCACACGTGCGATTGTTTTTACGACTCTTCATCATAAATCTGAATTGCTGGTATCTAAGAAGCCATAAGCAACGGGTTATTTTACCGACTCTTCATCATCATCAAGATCATCAATCTGGATTGCGATTATCGGGAAAGCCAGAAGCTAAGTATATATTTTCAACGGCTCAAAACGCTGAATTGGGAAGTTGCATTCTGAAACACATACTTGATCGACCACGCACTTGCACTTTAACTTGTCATTTCGCGGGGATCGACTTTGGGAATCGCCTAACGTATTGACATGAGGTGCCTGAACAGCATTCGATCTTTCGGCGTCTTCGTCAGCGGTGTTTAGTATCGCACCGTCCGGTAATAGAACTAAAATCGGAGAATTGTTCTTCAGCATGACTCGGGGGGTTCTTGAGAACGGCTGCTTTAGGCGCGCTTCGGCTACGGCGGGGCGCTCTTCGACTGCTGTGGGACGTGCTTCGGCAGGCAAGACTTCGGGCCGCCCAGCTTTATTGCCTCCAATGCCTCGAATTGCCTCCAGAACTGTGTTGACACAATCAGGATTGGTAGCTTCCAGCGCGAGCAGCAAGTCCATGATGATAACAGCTGAAATCCCTGCACTTGCGCTTGCTAGCTGCGACTTTGATGGCTGCCACAATTTGGATTCCGGCATAGCGCTTAGCTCGTCCACAAGCGATTCCACTCTGAGTTTGGTATCCTCGGCGTCAACGGCGATTTTCCGTGCCGATTCGACCACATCGCTCAAAGTAATCAAAGTGTCAATAGAGATTGCAGCGCTTGGCTCGGCCGATTGAATGCCTCGCTTGTCAAGCAGAGCGGTCTTCGCTGGCTGCTTCTGCGCCTTCCTACTTTTAACAGGCGGCTTATTTGACTCGAGGCAAGCGGTTAACGCTTGCGCGAATTGCAGCGTTCCTCCTGCTCTGTGTCCTCTTCATCGTCTGTTCGTCATCTTCTCCGAGCTTATTTTGGTCGGAATTCGCTAATCTGAACTCATCATCGCGGAAGCGGGAACGGCATAAGGTGGCGGCAAATGCGTTAAGCACTATTGTCATAACAACTCGCTATTTGTTGGGGTGGTGTGTCTATACAACGAATTGCACTGCAATACTTGCGGGGACGTGCCGGCGGCTCAGAAATATTTTTTTACCAGCTGTAACGGTCTTACCACTACTCAAAATATATCGGGTTTTTTGCATAAAAATATCCATTACTCTGTGTTCCACGCGAAAATCATATCATTTCTTCATGATGAAATGCTGCGTTTGAGCAGCGGGTAGGCTCGAAATGAATGATATTGGAATGGATGGGTGTAGAAACAGTTCAATCTGGTGTACTAGCAATGACGGCAGCTTCCGCTACGCCCCAGCATACATTACCATGGTTGGAATCCGGCAGCATTGCCACAGCCCATCATACAAATGTTCTCGCGCACCAGGCCAACGTATCCACTCTGACCCACTGCGTTGTGCCGTCAAACTTGTCTCGTCGCATTAAAAAAGCCGGAAGGCTGGGGTCTCCAAACACCAAGCACTTCGATACACGCGGCAAATTATGACACTACATGCTTCTTTGAGCTAGCTGCATAGTTTGCGATCCTTTTCGATACGTAGTCTTGTGGTGGTCCTACTTGGTGTACCGATGGTACTGCACCTTCATGTTCTTGTGGTTTGCAAGTTACCTTCTTCTGACGCTTATCTGGCGGCTTCTCCGTTTACTTTCGCTGTAGCCATTTTAGACTGTCTTCTTGTCACCTTCTCCTGCTTTTTGTTGGCTGTTCTAGCTGCAGCAACTTCGTCGAAATACGCTCGATCTAGAAGACGACCGCCAGGAGAGATACTTTTTCGTGTCTTCGTCTGGTGTCGGGAGGTGGCAGCACTAAGATGTCATTTTGCACTATCGGTTTCACGTGTAGCCATGGCGACTGGTCGCGATCTTTAAAGTCCCTGTCTTTTGAGACAAACCTTCATCCTTTTGAACGATAAAGGAAAGAGACCGCAGCCTTTGAAACTAGCAACAATATTGGTCGAGAAATTGCATCTTTTCCAGGCGAGCCCGGGCATATCCACCGCAGTTTGCATATCTAGAGGATTTTCCATCTTTTTCCACAATACTCTGAATGCACTTCCTCTGTTTGTTCTTGGATTATCCAAACATAGCCACTGAAAAAAGGTGAGTAGGGAGGCATACAAGTCGAATCTGCATCTCGTAGACCACTTGACAACTGCGATTGAACAATGGGAGCTGCATCCGTCCATTATCAGCACCAATGACCGGCGGATACGTGTTGGAACAGCTCCAGCGAAAAATCTTAGTCGCCGAAAAAAGCCACGTGTTCATGAAGTCCGATTCAGTGGTTGTCACCGTTGGGCTCGATGTATCGTTGTCCAGGATTGTGCGCTCCACAGTTTTGCCAGGTAAGATAAACGTAAAAGGAACGATAAAGCCAGAGGCACTTTCACAAGCGACAATTGACATATGAAATGTAATTTATATATATATATATACATATATATTGCATTTCATATGTCGATTCATCAATGTCTTCCAAAATTCCAATGTTTGGAAGACATTGGATGAACTACGCACCGCCATAAAAAAATCTGGATGGAATTTGATCTGGTCGACGTCAAACCCCCAACTCGCATCTGAAAATATTATGTTCAGTGTTTCAAATCGCAATATCACTTGGCCTTCATTAATGTTGTTTCGCACTTTGCGGTAGCTTGAGCTACCCTGTTTGTAAGCGCTGGGTGGCGCGCCATGAAACAGGTGTACCGTGCATCAGTGGCTTCTTTGTTGAAAAGCAACACGGGAATGTCGCTAGCGACGGGTGATCTCGCTGAGATCAACAGGATGTCCATCTGGTAATCCACTCGAAAATATTGTATTCTGCCTCTACAGAATTAAGTGGCGGTGCCCCTGGTCGTTTAGACTCTGCCTTCTCACCCGATTTGGCGAACATGACTCGGTCGAACAGCGTTCCATACAGAATTTTGGTACTGCTCGTATTCGTTCTCCAGCTAGTGTTCGCTCAACTGCAGCGCCCATGCTGCTAATGCTGTAGGGTGTTGGCCTCCCCATGGTTTTGGCGCGCGCAAAATAGATGCTTGTGTAGGAAGTTCGGTGTGTACACAGCAACTTTATTTCATTCAACCAAGCACGTTTTCTAATCGGATTGGTGCCCGCGGGGCCGATCTGCATGATGGTAAGCTGATGGACAGAGAGAGACGTTGCTTAAGTTAACTGCCCTTACAAATATCTAGATGTTCGAGCAGATATGCAGAAGACTCGTCGCCAGCCAAAACCGAGCTGGCAAACCTTAATGAGATTTAGGAACAGCTAACTTGGTTCGTATTACCACTCCAAAATCGATGACATAGCCGAGATTCCCAAGCTTACTATACCGCCCCGCTTGCCTCGTTCGAGCTCTCGTTTTCGCGCAACACAATACGAAGCGTGGGGCATCGAGAAATCTGCGGAAGACTGGTTGGATACCTTATCTCTGGAATTGTTTTCTGTGGGTCTCACCTACGAGAGCACACCATGCTAGATACAGTATTACGTGGGCTACAAATAATATGAAGGGGGGTCTCTTTTAAATGTTAGTAAATACGTTGCTTGTAGCGTGACTCTACATATTCAGAATAATTTATGTCACTCCTCATGTTTCCTTTCCGGGACCTTCGGATGAAACGGATGACGGGACCCGATATTCCACCGACATTAATGTATACTGGAGCGTAAAAAACAGAAGCTGCGGTGGTTGCTAGTGCGCCAGGTAAAGCTATTTCCACAACCATCCAGTTCAACCTGGTTCAGTTCAAGCCTACCCGCTGTTTGAAAGGCAGCACACCTTAGGTCGTTAGCTAAAAACTAAATGGCAGCAATGTATCTCACTGAGAAACAAAAAGAAAAGCAGCACATGAGCAAACTGCCGCAGCAGCGAGATCGACGCATCAAGTTAACCCCGCAATAAAATAAGTTGCCGTGATCTGGCTGATGCATCAGAATGAATTTGGCTGCAATGACGTAGCAACCGATGTCCCTAACCCTAATACAAGTGCTGCAGCTGCCCACACTGATGCCCATTTCTGTCAGTTTTGTTTTAAGTTTGACGCATGACGACTTCCTTTTTGCAGATGCCTTAAGGGGGTATGGCGAGTCTCCCTTACTCTGCTCGCTTGGGTCTGATTGAGAGTGCTGATTGCGTTCCAAAGTCCGGGTGGCCGTCGGTATCAAGTCGTGACACTGCGTCGCAGCTCCTACTTTATTTACCGTCCAAATACAACATCCGTTTTCTACTGCTTGCTGCTGCTTGCTCGTCCTGATGTATAAATGAGCCTTCAGTCAACGCCTCACTAAGCCATTTCAGCGTACGCTTCGGGCGCCTGCCCTTCTCGTGTAGCCGTATGTAGGCTATTACCACCGATGCAGTCCTTCGCTGATGCTCCGCTTGCTTGTCAGGCCACGCGTCGCTGGGGTCCGCTCGCTGTCAGTCACTTGCGAGTCGCTCGGGTTCAGTGCTCGTAAGCACCGAGGGTTGTTTTTGTGCTTGCTGAGCTCAGCGTTGAGCCACTTTTAATTGCAACAAAATCATTGCAAACATTGTCTGTTTCCATTACAATTTTTAAATGGTGCTCAATGTGATAATTGAGTTGTTGTTCACCAACCGTTGCAACAAATATTAGCCCAGTTCGGCTAACCGCACCGTTCATGTTGGTGGAGCAGAGCAAGAGGATTCAATCGACGTGGGCCCACACACACACTCAGATCTCATTTTGAGAGTCACTCGTCATGCTGATACCAAGCCCCATCATCTACCAAGTCTGGTTCGAGCCGGATACGGTGGACAAGAGCTGCCACCATTGTATTCGTGGAAAGATGTACCAGCAGGACATCAAAAACACAGGTTACATCAATCTGCTCCAGCATCTGAAGCCGGCGCACAAGGGCTACGAAGCCATCACGTATCTGCAATGGAACGATCCAGCCAAGTATCACCAAATTTCTTGAGCTAGACAAAAGTGACTCCCTGAAAAAGTGGGCAAACTGGATCGTCATGAAGGGGCTGCCTCTCAGCTTCTGTGAGGGACCCAGATATGCGTGCACGTACCAAGCTCCCGCTTGTGTCTAGAAGGACCCTGAAGACACATATGTTCGCCATCGTGAGTAAGGTGAAAGCTTACATCAAGAAGCATCTTCCCTAGTGTTCGATGGGTGGACAACTAAGGGGTCGACTACATTGGACTTTTGGCAGTGTTTCCCGCGACAAGTTCCATTCCCGAAGGTCGGGTGCTGCTGGCGCTCTCGTCGCTTGGCGATAAAGCGATCTCACCGCACAAAGCATCAGTGAGTTTATCTCTGATACGCTCAGAGAGTTTGACCGTTCCTGGTCTAGCGTCCTTTTCGCCGTGGGGGGGCAATTGCTCGGTAAATTGATATATTGGAGACCATGGCGGCATTCCCGTTCGTTTTGTTTTCGCTTTTCAGTAAGGTACATTTGCGTCACTTAGTCTATTCACTAACTACCTACTATGTCCATCATGCAAGACGCCTCCGTGTCATCCTGCAGATTCACACTAGTTGGAACCTAATAGTCCTCAACCAGTGTATTCGCCCGCCCCTAAGGTGCTGCGACGTCAACCTTTTCCGCCGACAGTTCCGTATTGGCTAGCGTCCCGTGCACCACGTTCCCACTGGCAAGTTCCACCATTGTGCTCCATTTGTACGTTGCTAGAAGATCGGCGTTCAGAAGCGTTTAAATGCTTCGCTTCGAGTCCATCGCCCTGTTCACCAGCATGTCCGCCATTTTGTTGTAGTCACTGAGGTGGTGTTGCCACGACAGTACCTTTACCCTAACCATGTTGCGCCTGCATCTCCAGTACAGCGGCTTGGGATGGGACAGACGCCTGAGACGGCGTCTATGTGCGGTGCTGCCTGATGATCATGGCACTGTCCTCTACAACGTGGACAGGCGAGAATTCGTACCTCACAGACGCAGTTAAGTCCAGCAGAAGCCCCATGTTTTCTGCGAGGTTGTTCGTCATCTTCCGTGCTGCATAGGACATGCTGCCAGCCCATACCAGTTCGTATGGGCCTCCGTCCGGCGTCATCCTCACCACCACTTCTCCCGCTCAATCCGGGATGGGCTGCCCCTTGACCCACCATAGCCCAGTAATAGGTACTCACAGCGCGTTGCAGTCTCCGGGACAGGTTGGTATGTACCCTGCCAACCGCTGCCTCAGCCTTGTGCACGACCAGCCCGTTATGTCGTTGCATGTACAGATGCATATTGGCATACCATTGTCGAAGACGGTAAGTGAGGAGTAGCAAATGCCGCTGCGCGTGACATTGTTGTCATCGTCAAAGAACTGTACCCTCCAACGCCAGACAGCGTGAAAGTACAGAGCTGCGCCTACACTCCCGTCGAGAGATTCGTCGAGCGATTAGTCCAGAAGTCCCATTCGTTGCTTGTGCTGTGACGTGATCTCCCAGATTCCTGCCGGTACCGAAGGAAGTCGAGCCCAAACACAAGTCCGCCGCGTTCAATCCCAGCTTCCTCCACGTCCAAGTAAAGGTCGCATACAACTTTTGCGCTGCAGGACATGCATGGTGAATATCAGTATCCACCGCGTGTACGCAGGTCGAGTGCGGGCAGCCCAGCCTACTGTTGCGCACATTGAATAGGCCCGTACTTTGAGTCGGTAGATTAATAGTTTCCCCACGACCCGACCCCAGAATTCGCCGAATTGTGTTCCAATTGAGATGAGTCAGTCCTTGTGCCGCTGAGGTGCTGCTCCGCGGGGTGCTAATTAATATCTGTTGCAAATCTACTGGACGATCTGTTGCATGTTAAACCTACTGGAAAGCTGTCGTCCATGTATGATTAGCTGTTAGGTGGAATAGGTCGTAGAAGCAACAGGTATTTAGCACGATAAACCTGCAACAGATAGCTAGTCGGGGGATATGTTGCTCAACTGGGTGCTTATTAGCTAAATTTTATGGTGGTGTCTGCAAAGCTCGGGCATCGTGCCGCTACAGAGAAATCTTAATCTCCTCCACAACGTTCACGAGCACGAGTAATACCCTCAATCAACTCCGTTAGCTGATAGTATTTTGTCAATCCATTGACAAATACCACGCTCCACTCAAACACACCATCGTGTTGGGACATCCGAACCCCACCAACGGTGCCAATGCGGTCTTCGAGCTCAGCGTGTCCATTAACCTCAATACTAAACGTAAACAGCACGGACCACTTCAGCGCTCGATATGGATCATTTGTCAGCAGCGGTGTAAGTCGTTCTGTGCTGTGAAAGTTGGTACTGGTGGGGTCTCTACTTAAGGCGTCTCTGGATGCTCGTGGGCGGCCTGGTGGTCGTCTTGCAGGTATGCTTTCTTCAGCAAGCTGAAGGTCTAGCTTCTCAAGTAGAGACAGAGAGGCTATAATGTGGGAGCAGATCCAGCCTGAATGCATATAATTTTTGCAGCTGCATTGACGTGCACTGCGAATTGTTGTGATCTGCAGAAGGCAAAAACCAAAAGCCACTTCAGCACAATACAAACGCACCATTATGAGGTATGTACCTACCGTTTCCAGTTTCCAACACGGAGAAAAGTCAAATGGCTCCATAGCCCGAATCTTTTCAACGTGAACGGCAACGTGTTGAAGGGAAAGAAACTTAAACTTCAGATCGTTAATCGGTGTCCGGTTGCCAGCTCCACCTTCAAGAGAGAGCCAGAAGCTATATAACTCGGTTAGTATCGCACTTTCATCAGTCTTTCAACGCACGGGTAGAAACATTACGTTCGTGCACGTTGTGCAGTAACTGGGCAGCCAGCCAGGTTGTCAGGACGCACCAAACTCATCGTAGAATTGAATACGATCTCTGACGGAACATCGCGTTCACCGGGTTCATGCACAAATCGAAAATTGTCTTGTTTAATCAGATACAAGTGAGCTTTGGCCATTGCAACACTCGGTAAAGGACCTATACAGACATTCATCAGTTAGCATTAGACGCTTTTGATCTATAGACTTACAAAAAGATAACCTTCGCAAATGTGTCGTTGATCACCGTCAGTCAAGGTGTCGACATCCAACATCAACAGTCTTGGAATTACGCAGTCCAGTACGGTGAGAGTTGGCGCTTTTTCGAAAGCGGAAACGACCACTTTGACAACTTTGTGGTGACTTTCGATAGACTGTTGTGTCGGAAGCACACCAGGTATACCGGAGCTACTTACGCTCCAGCTTTCCCATCTTGGAGTCAAGTACACCGTTTCCATCCACTCCGCGTACGCGTTCTCGCCACTCTCCTTCCAGAATCGAATAATTCGCTTGGACAAAGTTCGAAACTGGAGAACTGAGCGAGTCGTGTGCAATATCCACAATTGCGGAAGAACCCACTCCTTGTAAAACGATGAATCCACTAGTAGATGTTTTTGCTTCCTGGCTTGGCGAAGAAGGTGCTCCCAGCAAGATAAAAGGATAGCGTTGGGCCAAACGGTTTTTATAGCACTAGCAATCGCTTCTGAATGATCGATACTGCAGCAAGCAACATTTACATCCACGCTGAAAAAACTCGTGCGTACTCAATAATTGCTCGAAACATTTCTTCGTAGGCGACTTTGCTTTCCGTCCGGACGAACATGTACACCCACGGTCTAAACCTTTGAACGTGCTTGTTGCGGGTCCATTCAACTGAAATACCACCACAGTCAACCAAAGTCCATCCTAAAAGTGAATGCGATAGGTTCCATCGGTTGACATAGCTAGCGAGTCATCTTGCGCGGTAACAGCCCGTCGAACGTTCTTAAAAAGTGCCCTGGAAGTCACAATCATACCGAAAGTAGGCGTTTGCGTACCTCCATCATCGAAGTAATGCTGAAAGCGCTCAAGAACAATCAACTCGTTCATTTTGGCGAAATCATTTTCATCAGCGCTGTGGAACTGTTCGTAAGTCTGACAAAGGCGCGGCTGAGTCCACACGTCGATATCATTGAACTTTTCAATCTCCCAGCCATCCTTGGCTTTTTGTTTTAGAGTTGCTTTTCTGTTCTCTAACTTTCGAACGTCTGGAACAGATTGAAGTAGTTCTGCGTTGTTCTTGTACTTATTGAGCAACATGTTCCGCACACGACTCGCTCCCATTCCCAGCTTAAGAAGCGAATCAATTTCAGGTTTGTGAACCGCGGGGATGCCGGGTTGGGAAAGTACTACATGCGATCCCGCATGCGATCCCTTTGGAGTAACTCGTATCTTGCACCGGAATCATACGTCTTTACTTTAAGACGGTGAGGGCATCCCTCGTGAGAACGACACCTATACTCGGTTGCAGCGATGTTTGTCGATTGGTATCGAGTGTTGTACGTGTACACAAACTCATTGAAGCTCTCTTTTGCAATATTTGCAGCTTCTAAAGACCCGAAAAATCAACTGAAATGTAGTTGTTCACATTTGAGCTTTCCAAACGAACTTGTGAAGTGTTGGGGTCGCTTCTAGAAATCGTATCCATGTCGTTACCGTAGTCAAGCATCATAGCTCTAGACGCACAGCGATCTATCTCCAATTCATCACCAATATCTTCCAAGTCACCTCCAACAGGAAATTCGCTGTGAGCCGGTTGGTCGTCGCCAACCACGCCAGCATCTGCACCTGAAGATGCTTCACCTTGGACACCAACATTTCTTTCAGCAGCTGGAAGAGCTGACAGCCTTTCAAGGGCTGCCTCAGCAAGCACCACGTCCTCAACAACACTATCGACGTCATCCCCCATCGTGCAGAAAGATGAATGCAGTAGCCCCCAAGTAAAATTGGTTTCACAACAGTCTAGGGTGTTAAATATAGTCTAAACGGGTGCAACTGAATTCGCTGAATCGTCTGACTGAATTCGCTAAATCGTTCGCAGAATTGACAATGAAACAGGATCCTCGATAGTCGACCACTACTATCTGTTGTAGGTTTATCGTGCTAAATACCTGTTGCTTCTTCGACCTATTCCACCTAACAGCTAATCATACACGGACAACAGATTTTCAGTGCGTTTCAGATGCAACAGATCGACCAGTAGAATAATAACAGATATAAATATTATCCCCTGCTCCGCGCCCACTTTCCCGCTCTCAGTTGTGTCTGCAACTGGGCGTCTCCGGAAGCTGCGTGCCTGACATAGTCTTTAAAATGTTTCCACGCTGGTGTCCTCTCGCTTTCCGTTATCCGTAGGCATACCAGCCGAGAGTACGTGACTACGGGTTCAAATCCCGCACATGTACTTATGGCTTCCGACTGGATCGCATCCTCCAATTCCAGTTGACAGGTCACTCGTGGGACGCCCGAGGAGCGGGCACTCCCAGTCGTTATTACAAGCGTCCCTGCGGCGTCCAAAGCTAGTGTGATCTGGTCGCGTGGCACCGCCTTCATTCGTACCATATTGCCGTCATAATGGTTGGTAAAGAGTGACGGGAAATTGATGACAACCACTGCTGTTGGTTCGCGGGCTTTTTGACCGCTTGATTCGCAGCTCAACTTTTCTTTTTCTGAGATCGGGTCCAAGTACTTTTTTTTACAAGTGTAGTTAAATTTTTGTGTTTACCAGCACGTCCGTCTTGTTTTTTTAAATATTTCCATTTCTGTTCACTTTGAGTTGGAGTATGCAATGCTTGTTCGTGTTTGGCTCTGTCTGCCACCTGCTTGCTTTGTGCTAAACTGGCGCGCTAAGGAAACTGCTCATGGATGTATAAAAGGACCGCGAAAACATTGTACTTGCGATCAGCATTGTCAATTTTTGCACCGAGCCAGGTGATGCTCCGGGTGGGGAGATGAAGCAGGATCTGGAACTCATGGCAGGGATGGCTGAGCAGGCTGAAACCAGCGGAAAGGAGACGAAGATGGTGGAGACAGCTTAACAAGCTGTGGTCGGGACTCAGGGTGTCAATGGTGATTAGCCGGGCAGCAGAGGTCGGCTCCACAACTGTGAATGTAAGGAGGCTCACTCAACCGACAATACATAGTTTTTTCAATCGAGTAGAAGACGAAGTGCATCAACGCAACAGCAGAGCAGAATACCGACGGCAGGAACGATTAGTGAGGCGGAATCGACGCAGAATGAGAGCAAGGTACTCAATCGGGAAACTGGAACAACACAGGCAGGACATGACGATCGCAATAAGGACGGTCAACGTGAGGGGGCTGGCCTCAGATCTGGAACACCTTGGTGCCAAAATTCAGGGCATCAAGGAACTGCATGAAAGAGGGCGGAGAGACATTGTGTTTATGCAAGAAAGACATTTGTACAAAAGCGAACACAATACGGTGATGGCGCAACACGCGGCAATTTGAGGCTTCAAGCATAGCGACGCGTCTAAGTTTTCGTTCTGGAGTTCTGGAGTAGAGCAGAGAGGAGGAGTGACCATCTTGGTCAATCCCTACGGGGAGGTAAAGAACATAGCAACATAGCAAAGTGGGGTGAGCATCACTGGGATGAACATCTAATGATGGTCACGGGAGACATTGGTGGACCAACTTTTCTGTTGTGAACATGTATGTGCCTTCAAACGGAAACGTACAGATTCTTTTCCTGAAAGCATTACAACGCATACACTTCCCACCTGAATTTTCGATGGTGTGCGGGGTCAACTGTGCGCTCAATAGAGAGCTTGATAAGAAAGGAGGAGGGCCCAGAGAGGACATAGGGGTACGAGAGCTGAGGACTTTTGTGGAACAGCATGGCTTAGTGGACGTTGGTTACTTCCATTTACCGGACACGAAAGGAAAAAAGCGGTGAGGGAGTACATGAGGAGCCAACACACGCACCGACATACCGCCGAAAACGGCCAAGTCGGCACTTTAAGGTTCGACCGATTTTACATCGGAGCGACGGCGCGTAAACTTGTGAGTGAGGCGGTCACGGAAGAGACTCTATGCGCATCGGATCACAGAATGGTCCTTTTGGGGATGCACTCGCCGGCCGGCGCGATTCGACTCAAGAAAAGGCCGAAATTATATCCGCCGCCGGCTTATGTAGCATCTGCAATGCACAACATGATCAAGGCCAGGATTAAGGAGTTCAAGCACAAGTTGACGAACACATCGAAGGAGCTCACAGCAACTGTGTGGGAGAATTTCAAGAAGGAGATGATTGCGCTCAAAAAGGCTGCGCGCCAGCGCATGACGAGAGGTTACCGCCAAAGAATACTGCGGCTCAAACAGAAACTGAGCAAGCTGGATTAGAGCAAAAATGAAAGGGTGGAAGTGGAGGCTGCACTGTAGAAACTGCAGTTGGATCAGAGAGAGAAGCAAAAGCGAGTGCTGGTCGCACGCAACGACTGGAGCTCGATCAAAACGACGAAGCTTTTTTAATCGAATATGCACGAAGCTCGGCGACAATATGATACCCACATTGGTAGCCGGATGTGGTAAGCCGCAGAGGGAAACTCATGACAAGACGAACATATTAGCAGACACTAGTAGTGATATTTTTAACGGCGAGAGCGCGGATCGAGCCACGATTGAAGCTTGCATAGTGCGATTCAGTCCGACTTGGCAAAAGGGAGACTTATCGGCTATAGACGACGAATTTACTGAACAGGAAGTGGAGACAGCAATACTGCGGTGCAAGGCCGGTAAGGCATGTGGGCCGGACGAGTTGAGCAATGAGTGGTACACGGACCACCGAACGGAGCTGATACCAATTCTGACAAGCATTCTTAATGATTGTCTAAATGCTGGACACACGCCGTCCAGTTTTGTAGAAGCATGTATCTTCAGTATCAGCAAGGGTGGTGACCGGAGTAATCCACTCCAATACCGGCCGATAGCGCTTTTGAACGGCGACTATAAAATCTTCACCAGAATTTTAGCTTGGCGTGTGCGCAAGCATATCGAGAAGTTGGTGCACAGCACGCAGTTCGGATTCATACCGAACAGGACAATACATGAGGACATTGACCTATTCGAAGCAGCTAAGGAGGCCTGCAGGAGAGGAGAGCAGTTAACGGAGGCCCAAGTGCTGCTCTTGGATTTCGCGAAGGTGTACGATACGCTCGATCGCAATTTCCTTTTCGCCGTATTGGAAGCAAAAGGTTTGCCACCTAAGTTTTGTAGAATAGTCAGGGCAATTCACGAGGGCACTACAGTGCAATTCTTGGCGAACTGGGCAGTATCTGCCAAGGTGAACGTGTCGCGAGGCATCCGTCAAGGATGTCCACTGGCTCCTCTCCTCTTTATTTTGGCAGTCGATCTGCTCTACGACGACGTGGAACGAGAACGGGAGCTACAAGGAATTCGGCTAGAGGGCTGCAAGAGTGTACATCACCTACAAGTAGCTGGGCACGCCGATGACACGGCGATTTACATTGCGTCGAGCGCCATGCAAAACGATGCTATCAGGGCAGTAGCCAGATTTTCGCCAGTATCAGGACTGCAATTGAATGTGTCAAAATCGGCGGCAATTTACCTACGGGAACGTGACAAAGGGGACGAGCAACCTGCAGAGGATGTCAATGAAGAAGAGGAACCAGAAGGACAACCGGTGGAAACGGTACACTGCACACGCTATCTTGACGTGACAGAAGAAGCACGGCAGCGAGCTTTTCGGGCGCTACGGGTGCGATTGGTGCTCGCGGCGGCCAAGACTAATACGATCATACAACGTTCAGCCATCGCAGCGGCAATCATCATTCCGAAATTGATGTACGTGGCCAGACACTCGTGGCCCTCGGAACAAATAGTGGTGCAAGCCGACCAGTGTATAAAGAACTTCGTGTGGAGATCGTCGTTCACGGTGCCGGAAAGAGCTGCGGCCGGCTAGGTCAACTTGAACATTGCAGGGATGACGGCAGCGCAAGGTGGCCTCAACGTGCCCAGGATACGGGACGAACTCCAGGCGTTGAGCACCTCAGTCGTCACGCAGTGGGCGATGTCCTACAATTGTAGGTCACAAGCTGTAGGGGGTATCTTGCAGATGAGAGACATCGGTCTGGAAGACGCTCTCGTACCAGTGAGCGGAGATCCGCAGGTCAAAGTCAAACGGACACTATGAGCAACGGAGAGACCTTGGGTAGAAGCAGCGCGGAAGGAGCAGTGGCTCAAGTATTGAAGATAGCGCCTTCCAAGGTGTGGGTAGTACCCTCCCACACACACACACACGGCTGACTCAGACGAACGCAGTCTGGGCTGGGAAGCGGAGATGGAAAGTCTCGCGAAAGAAATTTAAGGCGCGAATCAGGAGACAGCGAGAACTGGAAGCGAAGAAGAGGATGCGGAAGATAGCAGAGCAATGGGTCAGTTGCAATATGAAGATGCTACAGAAGATCAAGTGGACGAGACTTCATAGATTGGAAGGTGTTTCTGCTTATCAAACGCAGAACTTGGTAAAATTGAAATACGGGCGGCTTAGGCTATGCTGGAAACGAACTTGGACACCAATGCGGCCGGGCTGAGTGTCTCGCGATAGCTCATCAGGGGCGAGACCACTTGATCTGGAAATGCTCGGATGCGCGAGCTTTCTGGAAAATGGTACTTCAATTTCTGGGAGATGGGGGTAACGTCGGGCCGGATCAAGCAACGAGAGATGCAGCGACATTACAAGTCATTTTCAGCATAAGGATCGCGGATGTGCCCGAGTGGTTAGCGAAATGGGGACAGGATCAAGATCTCGAGCCGTGGGAAGTACTCCACGGAATCGTCAATCAGACCTGGACAGTGATTTGCGCGGCGACCGTGACGGCCATATGGCGCTGGAATGTGGATCGTGTGCACAGGGACGGGAGGAAGCAGAAAGCAATAGCAGAGGTAGTGGTGGCGCTCCGGGGTTTGATGTGTGAAGCACTGACTCGCTTCAGATTGGGGCTCTATCCACTCACACGTAAGTCACTGCCGAAGATCAGAGTCGCAGAGTATTTGGCGCAGAGGTGCAACAAGCAACGGCTGGAGCATCCACGCGTGATCCGTGACTCAGTGGTGCGAGTTGTTTTTTTTTTTGACGGGGGCTCCAGAGGAAACCCCGGCCCAGGAGGATGCGGGAGAGTAGTGATCGAGACGGCTAGGGATGGCAGCTACACGAAAGTGATATGGGCAGCGGCCACAGCGTTGGGGAGCAGGTCCCCGACGAATAACGTGGCGGGGTTCGTAGGGCTCCATCGACTGCTCACGCAGGCGACGGTGCGCGGGTGGAAGGGGTTGGAAGTGGTTGGAGATAGTGAGATGATTCTTCGGCTGATGGAGAAGAGAACTCCACCCAAAGCTACGTCGCTCCAACACTGGTACAAGACCTCACGAAAACGGGCCGAACTTTGCAGGGTTCGAAAGTGGGAACACCACTACCGGAGATTCAACAAGATGGCGGACTGGTTGTCCAACAGGGCCATGAACACCAAACGCAGCGAAATGGTTGATTTTGCGGAAAGACACACGCGGCAAGGGATGCTGGAAGGATTGGAGACGAGAGTTGAAGGAGACATGCAGAGATGGATTGAACAGCGGGAGATTGGATGATCCACTGAAGGGATCGACAAGGAGGAGCTGTACAGAAGACTGGATAGGATGATTATCCCTGTCTGGAATGGATATTAGAGTTCGCGAACCTGTTGGCAGTAACACAATATACCTCACCTTATTATTATTAAACATTGTCAATTTTTCTGGTCACACAAACAGTCTGTACTGAACCTCACCTTGTTCGTTCTTCGTTGCCTTTAACCGCGATACGTTGTACTTGTGGCCCTTCATCCATGTGTGAATAGCAGCCTCAGCTTCCAGCTGCGATGTACCTTAACGAAGCGGCGGGCTTCTAGAAAGAACTGCGAGGTGTTTGCCATTGATGAACTTGCCAGCATCCAAAATGAAAGTGAAGCATTAGAGGAGAGAACGGGTTCAACTACAACAGTCTCCACATCTTGCCGATATAATATATCATCTATTTGAAGCTGGTACAATCTTCTGGTACTGAGCTGCCACCCGATCTCCCCGGTCAGGCCCGAGCACGCCAAGGACGCGGCCATGCT
The DNA here is from genome assembly GCA_012656105.1 of Phytophthora syringae. Classification (NCBI taxonomy): domain Eukaryota; phylum Oomycota; class Peronosporomycetes; order Peronosporales; family Peronosporaceae; genus Phytophthora; species Phytophthora syringae. The sequence continues at coordinate 43,557 of JAAKBD010000546.1, read as the reverse complement.
GGAGTTCGTAGGGGAGATGGCCGAGAAGTGTAGGTGGAGCCCGGTGGAGCTCGGCACGCGCGTCAAGGACGCCGCTGCGCTGCCCTTCGTGGGGGAGATGGCCCAGCAGGCAGCATGTCGCCGCCTACGGCATTATGGTACGGTCGGGTTGATGAAATGCGACGTATATTGAAAGTACTTATGCTCTTTTGTCTGAGCTTTAGACTACGGAGCTCACTTTAGGCCTTCGCTTAGCGCGTTCAAGGTAAGATGTTGTTCGGTACGCTGGGCTTCGAGAACACAGACGGTTTGCTCGTGACTGATACCTTGTTGTTGTGCGATAGCAACTACGCGATCGATAATTCGCTTTCGGCGAAAGAAGAAACGCTTCTCGGCTGCTGAATTGCGCCAGCTTGAGCCATGATGCTGCTCAAGGTCCCTCACAGCTGGGCCACCGTGTATTCCCAAGGACCGCTCCTGCCACACTTGGTGTACGGTCTTCAAAGACCGAACCATTTTGTACCGCACCACCACAAGCAGGTAGGTGCTCGTGGAGTACTTGCTGACGCGTTGCCACTCCAGTCGACAGTCAAGCGGACAGCTGCTGCGCCCGATGTAAGTTGCTCAAATGCTCCTGTCATTTTTGTAAGCTGTGTTCCCATTTCACTGATCTTCTCATCGATGTGCGCAAATGTCTGTTGCTGCTGCTGCTTCAGATGATCCATCAAATCGGGAACAACTTCGTTCAACTGAAGCGTTTGGGGTGATTTTTCGGTGAGCATTTTTGCTTTCAGTTCACTTGCAAAAGCGTTGAACTCGTCGGTTCTAAACAGAGGATGACTCCACAACTTGTGAGCAGGATGCACCTGTTTTAGCAGCACAGCATCTTGCAGAATTACGATGCGCAGGTAAGACAGCATGTTGAGAAAACCGCCCGTTGCTACGTGAGGCGCTGATTGCTTCGTATATGCGTCCATGCAATTTTCAATGAAGGGAAATACTTCGCGCTGCAGACTCTCAGGTGGAACAAGAGCTGCTCGATCCAGGAAGAAGGAGCGTCGATCAGGCGAGAAGCCTGCTAGCGAGCGCATAACATCTCGCGGTAATGCCGTCAGGTAACAACCTTCCATTGCACCAGCGTTCCACCTCCCTAACCGTCGGATTTGTGACTCTGTTGCCCCTGCCAGTTCTGCCATCCGTGAACCTGAGCCTCGCGCTGCGTGCGTCTTAGCTTTGGAGTGCAATCCAAGAGCACTGAACGCTTTCACAGTAGCGTCGTAGTGTGTCCGATATGTCAACGGCGTTTTTGCATCTTTTCCTGACTTGAGAACTTTTATGTCGTACCAGTCTTCAGGCACTAAGAAGTTTGGGACGACTTCGTTTTGTATGTTCCATCTGAAGAAAATATAAAAGGCCAAAGCTCCCACAGGACAAATCGCAACGTTGCGATGGCGAATGCACGATCCGAATTCTCGACGCCTGTACTGATTAGTTTTTCCATGTTCCATAATCATCACGAGAGCGCGACAGTCCGAATGCCCCTCATGCTCCAAGACTACACTAAAGAGATCGGGAAGTTCTGAGTTGCGTGCAGATTCTCCTCGTAGTAAACACGCGTGGCACAAAAAGTGGCTCATCCTGTTGCGCAAGTCATTTCCGCTGTTGAGATCCATGTAATAACGGGAGATTGCAACCAGGTCGTCAGTAGTGCAGTAGCCGTCCAGCAAAGAACCAATACCGCGATCCACATACTCTCGCTTGTTTTTCTCGTGTTTGTTGCGCTTGAGCGATGTCAGCAGCGACTTGATCAGAGTATTCCGCGGGTGTGGATGCGCATTTGCACCTCGACTTTGCTGGTCATTGTACAGATCCGAGATTGCATTTACATACATCTCCACAGTTGCTACGCCAACAGTCCGAGATGAGTTCTTAGCTCGAACTTTACGATCAACCACTTCCTCCTGCAGGAAGAGATGCATTTTAGCTGCTGTAACCTGGTATCGTGTAGTTTCATGAAAGCCTTTTCGGTCACACCAAGCCTTGAACTCACGCTGCTTGGGCTCGTACGCGCGTCGTGTTTGAAGGGCGCGCTTCGCGACAGCGATCAAGTGTTGCGTTCGCACTCTCCTCGAGCTCGACCTGCAGGCCAGGCGGCTCCATTGCGTCCCGGTAGCAGAAGCTTGAATATGATTTTGAGGAGTTTTTGGCTATCAACGGCGGCCTTTCAGCAGGGAGGGACGGCGTCCTCGTCCCCATAGTACCGCTCTATATAGCATTACCTAACCCTAAGAAGATAACCTCTCCCTATCGGTAGTAATCCACCAAGAGTGCGTTAGTACCTTTGCGACGGTTGGTCATTGTCACAATATGTAACACTCACAATAGGTAAATATGTTGTAAAAATCGATTTCAGCGTGTCCGCGTGGCCTAATGGATAAGGCATCGCCCTCCGAAGGCGGGGATTGGGGGTTCGAGTCCCCTCGAGGACGCTTTTATCCTTTTCGACCAAAGTGTGGTACACATCACCCCCGCACGCCCACAATCCTCTTTAACCTGATATCTGCGCTTATTTACGTGCCATTCATTTCAGCTTCTCATCAGGTTTCGCAACTGCTCTCAACCTCAATGCGCTCTCGAAAGGGTTTCGCTACCTTTGATAAGTGCGACAGAGAATACTCTCCATCAGAAACGTTCAGGATAAACAGGTTCCTCTTCAACGTCTCCACGTGCGTGTTATGGAGTTGATGTCGAGCAGCGACGAAGAGGGCGGCGCGTCTCCAGCGCCGCCAGCCACCAGCCAAGACAGTCTGGAGGATGCGCTGCTAACTCCCGCCCGCGCCACCCACAAGTCCCCGAGTCGAAGCGCTGGCAAGCGCGTCATCTCTGCGCGTGAACTGCTCATGAACCTCTTGCCGCCTGGAAAACAACGCCCATCTCCCGCTGAAAAGGCCCAAGATACGGCAGTGAACGCAGCAGTCGAAGCCTATTCGCTCGTCACTCCACGGAAACTGGCAGCTTCGCCCAAGAAGGAGACGGAACTGACTGCTGCAGAGCGAATTGCACGTAAATATGGGCTGGTGGCTTCGTCCGAGACGCCCAAGGAGCCGACGACACGACAAAGTAGTAAGTCTGGTGTTTCGACGCCAGTCGCATCAAGACGCTCAGTAGGTTCTCGAGATACGACGCCGTACAAGGAACCTGCAGTATTGGAGGAAACTCCGGTGGTTAAGTCGAAGAAAAGGTCGTTCTGGGACGCTCAGACTGTCGGAGTGGCGTCAAAACAGCAGTCTGAACCAAAATCGACCTATGTCTCTCCATTCAGGGATCCTGATGGATTTATGGACATGAAGCGGAGGCGACAACGTCAGCAACCACCGGAAATGAGTGAAGAGGAAGTGAAAAGTGCTCGAGACGCTTTCTACGACGACTCGACAAGCGACGCGCAGTATATTGGACCTCGTCCACGCCACATTATCGGCTCTGCGATTCCAGAGGTTGACGATGCAGACGAATGGTTGTCGGATTCAAAGGAGATGGTGTCAGACGAGGAAGCTGCTGTCAAGGACGATGTTTTAGTGAACGAGAAACACCCAGCTACTCGTAATCGAGTCGATGCTACTGTTAGACGAGCAACTTATCGGGACAAACGATCGTCGCTGAAGCGTTCAAGACGGAAGCGAGCGGAAAAGGAACTGAGCGACTCCAGCGAGGAGGAGAAAGAAGCGTATACGAGTGAAAGATGGCCACAACTTGATCCGCCGAAGGTATGTATTTGTTTTTATACTATGTGGGTGCTTAACATACTTTAATGCCCACTTCTGATTAGGCCGATGTGGGCCCCATGATTCTGGAATCTTCGGAGGAAGGAGCCAAGACGCTTGAAGTTTGTGCAAATTTGAACAATTACCTCTTCGGCTATCAACGTGGCGGTGTGGAATTTTTATACAACGCCTATCAGTGCAATACAGGCGCAATTTTGGGCGATGATATGGGGCTGGGCAAGACCATTCAGGTGATCGCATTTCTATCGGCAATTTTGAGCAAGTGTGGTGATCATCGCGATAAAGATGTGTGGAGAGCGTTGCTTCATCAGCGTCGAGAACGATATAACATTTCAGCCGGTGGCCATCCAGAGGACACAGGTTTCAGTTTTGAAGGTGAAGTAGCACCAATTTTGATCGTGATGCCAGCATCTCTGCTCCAAAACTGGGAGCAAGAGTTGCGGACGTGGATGTGCTGTAGTACTTTTATTTTGCGGGGAAACCAAGTGACCGCGACGCAATGATCGATCAGATTGCTAGGTACTGTGCTCTTTCGATCCATGCTGCATAGGCTTCGTGGTAACAAACGTTTGGTGTGGTGTTGGCACAGGGGTGAGTACGAAATCGTTATTTGCAGCTATGATATGCTGAAGATGTACTTGAGCCGACTACACAAGATACCGTGGGAAATGGTGATTTTGGACGAAATGCACTGCCTGAAGAACCCCGATGCGCAGCTGACTAAGGCTGTGAAGGCTATAAAGTGTAAGAGACGATTTGGTCTTACCGGTACACTGATGCAAAACAACGAAAAGGAGCTGCACTGCTTGGTTGACACGATAGCTCCAGGCGCGATAGGATCATGGGCGGAATTCAGTATGTACTACGGAAACGATATCAAGTACGGAAGGAAGAAATCTGCTGCTCCGGAAGCCGTCCAACGGAGTCATTTGAAAGAAAAGGAGCTTCGCAAAAGTTACGTCCGTACTATCTCCGACGCGAGAAGGATATTAACCCAACTTTTCAAGAAGTCAAGAAGAATGACCAAGTGGTGTTTTGCGATCTGACTCCGCTTCAAATGGCAGCATATGAGCGCGTCTTAGCCATGCCTGAGTTCGAGTTAATCAGACAAGGAGAGGAGAAATGTGACTGTGGCCGTGATAGTAAACTGAAACGCAAGCAATGCTGCTACAAGACGCCGATGGATATCGGTGATACCCCTGGGTTACTTTATGAACGCTTTCACAAAAATGGTCCGTGCAAGAACTGCCCCAACTGCATGGGCTTGGTGTGTGTGGCTATGCTGTTAAAGTTATCGAATCACATGGAATTGCTCAAGGTCAATCCGCATGAATCAACGGAGATTCAACACTATCAACGTGAGTTTGCTAGAATAGCGTTTGGAGAAGACCTCGATGTCGTTGGAGGAGTAAATCAGGTGTCGAGCTTCCAAGAGATGAATGCTATCGCTACCAAAACGTGCGGGAAAATGGTCGTGCTGGAGAAGCTGCTTGCGGTGTGGAAAAAGCGCCGGGAAAGAACCTAATTTTCAGTCGAAGTACTCGAATGCTTGATATCATTCAGCTCTTTTTAATCACGCAGACAATACGGTATACCAGGCTTGATGGAAACACTAAAGTGGAGGAGCGTTTGCAGATGGTGAACGATTTCAACAGCCCTGAGAGTATCACAAGTGTATTCCTTATCAGTACGAGAGCTGGTGGCGTTGGTCTTAATTTGCCGAGTGCGACCAATGTCGTGATTTTGATCCGAGCTGGAACCCAGCTCATGATTGTCAGGCTCAAGACCGAGCGTACCGCATCGGTCAGACGAAGGACGTGCAAGTGTACCGTCTCATTACTCTAGGAACAATCGAGGAAATGATGTACGTGCGGCAGATCTACAAACAGCAGCTCAGTGACACAACTTTGAAGGGCGGAAATGCGCCGCGATACTTCGAAGGTGTTCAAGGCAATCCGAACCAGCGTGGAGAGCTCTTTGGTTTGAAGAATTTATTGTGTTGGAAAGCTGGTGGCGTATTAAAGGGGATTCAGGACTCGTACCAACGGAGTCGTGATGGGTTGCTAGTACAGCAAACCCGGGTCCACTACAATGCCTCGACGTGTAAAAAAACTAAAAGTCGACTCCCAAGAAACAAGCTGGTGCTATGGATGATGATGGTGAAATGATTGAAGTGGCTGACGAACTAGTGTCAGATATGCTGACACCAGAGGATGCACCTACCCCAACTCCCACTGATGAAAATGAAGTAAAGCTTCCTGCTGTGAGTAGTGACAGCGGCGATGACGACATGGATGCTTTACTGAATGGAGCCACGACATTTAGACATGAGGCAGTTGTCGGGGAACAGGACGATAATGACGAGGATTATCAACAGGAAAATGGTGCTATTGTGGTCGAAGAATCGGATGGTGAGCTCGAAACAATTGAGCCAAACACTTCGAACGGTGCTCCTGCTCAAGGCTCCTCTACTACACCTGTGAAAAATTCTCATGGTAGTATTCTATCACGCATGAAGAATGCAAAGAGTCCTGACGGTGGAAGCAGTGCGAGCGATGAGCCTCGGAAAAGAGTTTACGTGCCAACGTACTTGTAAGACAGGTTCATTTTTGCGATGGTCTTGCTTATCATTGTGTTAGTAGAGTACTTCGTACTAGGCTTAGGATTCGTGAGGGCTAGCTCGCTCTGGCTCGTGAATGGTGGCGACGCGAGCTTCGTGATTTTCTTCGTCCTGCAGGAGTCATCGCAGCGTGTTCTTGGCAGATTTCTCTCGCGCGACCCATAAACGACGTGGTGGTGATTGGCACCATGCCCAGCGAGATCATCCTCGTGATTAGGCTTGAGAGCCCTAACATGAGCTCGGGTGTCACTGCTCCGAAAAACCAGCCTAATGCCGCGAACTGATACAGGAAAGCCATGCTGAACGCCACAACAAGGCAGCATTTCTGGCCGCGCGAGAACCCAATCCAGAGCGGGATCGACCGCATCAAATACCCGATGAACGCCACAAAGCAGCAACTCTGTTGACATGAAGCGAATGATTTAGTCAAGTGTTGCATCTGCAAGCAGTCTACTCGTCGTACCAGCTCAGCGAAGATTACCGACCCGTACACCCCTGGAATATCGCCGTCTTCGATCATAGCAAGAGTCCAGGGCTTTGAAGGCGTGTCCTGCAAATGTGAAGGTGAGTAAGGTCGACAAGTATATGGTTCGAATAGCCAGAGACCTCGTCTTCATTTGTCTGCATCTGGTTGTAAGTCGAAGGCAGTGCCATACTTTCGAAGACGCTCGAGTCAAGATCATCCGCAGCTTGAAGTTCATCGTGAACTGTAGGCAGGAAGACCAACGGCAGCTCTTCGGATTCAATTAGTTTGGAGTATCGCGTCTCTGGGTCGAGCTCAACAACCGGTAGATGAATGCTCTCGAGCTCCTCTGTCTCCCTGTAGAGCTGCTTCTTGCTCGCTCGGAAGTACAGACTTGGGTCGGCGTTGACGACCACTGTGCCGTCCGTGCCGAGCACCACGTGCTGAGGATTATACGATGCTGCCATCGTCGTGGATGCTGCCAGGAAGCCTTGCACGGCGAACGGGACACGCATCTCGTCCAGAACTCACTCGTTTCGGTTGTGCACCAAAGACAGCAAGTCGTTCGTTATCGTTTTCGCATGAAGCACTCGAAGCGTTTCTGGTCGCTGGAACGGTCGGAGCTAAACGAGACTTGCACCCCGTGGGAAACAGCATCGGATCTTTCGCCACCAGCCAAAGCCTAATGCGTCTCCAGTATTCCCAGTCGCCTGTGAACCACCACACGGAGATCGTGACGGCGTGTTGTTGGACACCAGAGAACGACGCCATCACATGCAGTGACGACAACTCCATTGTGCGCTGGCGGATGGACGGAGAAGTGGCTGGGACAGTCGCGAAAATGGACGCGTACGTCACGTCGGTGCACTGGGTGCCGTCGGTGGGCAAGCAGAACGCCGATACGTTTGCGGTTTCCTGCACTGATGGCACGTTCCGCCTCATCTCCAAGAGCGGGCGAGAGGAGAAGCGCGTCCAAGCTTGCGATGCTGGTGCTGTCATTGCACTCAAGTGGAATTATGATGGCACGGCCCTTGTCACTGCGGGTGAAGACGGCACGCTCAAGATCTGGTCACGCAGTGAAATCTTCGGTCAACGCTGGCAAACACCGGCCGATCCGTGTACGATGTTTGCTGGGGACCCGACAGCGACCAACTACTCTTCACACACGGCAACAACTTGGTCATCAAGACTGTGCAATTGGGACGCAAAGACATCCAGTGGAAAGGTCATGACGGCTCCATCTTGTGCTTGGACTGGAACCCCATCAACAACCGCATCATTTCGGGAGGTGAAGACCGCATCGTCCGTGTTTGGGATGCCTTTGGACGGCAATTGTACCAGAGTCCAGCAGGAGAACACGTTGTTACGTCTGTGTCCTGGTGTCCCAACGGGAGCTGCTTTGCTGTAGGCTCGTACAACATGCTGAGACTGTGTGACCAAACTGGATGGTCTTATTGCCGCCAACACCCACAGAGTGGCTCGCTCATGGATCTGGCTTGGGCTTCGGACTCGACGCAACTTGTTGCAGCTGGCGGTAATGGCGCCACCGTCTTCGTGCAAGTTGTGGGTCGCATGCTGCCTTGGAAGAAGGTGGAGGTGACACTCGTCGACCCACGCAAAATCCACGTTCACGACGTAGTGAACGAGACCCTTGAAGAATTGGACTTTGCGCGTGACCGAGTCGTGGAAATGTCCTTCGCCCACGGGTTCCTCGTTGTCTGCACCGCAACGCAGTGTTTCATTTACGATGCTCAGAGCTGGAACACGCCGCATATTTTCGACCTTCGAGCTTCCGTCAGCTTGTTAGTCCAGAGTGAGAGCCACTTCCTCACGGTGGACAACTTCAACGGCATCCAAGTCTACTCGTACGAAGGCAAAACCGTGAGCAACCCGAGGTTTCCTGGTCTCCACGTCGAGTTCCTCAGTAGCCGCACCATCGCACTCAGTAGCGACACACTTGCTATCCTGGACCACTCGGACCGTAAAACGATTCGGTGCTTCGACCTGAACACGGGCAAGCAGCTTCCAGTTGTGCTCACGCACTCGCTGGAGATCCTTGAGTTGTCATTAAGCCGCTTCGGCCCCATGGAGGACCGCAAGCTCTTTTTCATCGATCGCAACCGTGATTTGTACCTCTCTCGCGTGTATCACAAGGGGAACTTCAAGCTTCACGCGCAGGTGGACTCTGCAGCTTGGAATGACGCGTCGGAGCTGCTCATCGCGATCGCCGACGCTAAACTTCTCACGTGGACGTACCCCAACATGGTCTACGTGGACCGCACGCTGCTACCAAATGTGGTCGAGTCTCGTGATGCAGTCGACTTCTTCAAAATGGCCGCCATTACGAGCTTCGTGGGCTCCAGTGTGACGGTACGACGCGCTGATGGCACAACACTCGCTGCTAGCATATCACCTTACGCGCCAATGCTGTACGAGTTCACCACCAGTGCTGATTGGGACAAAGCTGTGAGGCTGTGTCGGTTTGTGAAGAGCAAACAGCTTTGGACGTGTTTGGCCGGCATGGCGCTCCATCGACGCCACCTGGAGACCGCAGAGATCGCTCTCGCCTCGATTGATTGCGTGGACAAACTCTACTTCGTGCTTCACATGAAGAGCATGGCGTCTGATGAACGTCGCAACGCCGAGTTGGCTCTCTTCTCCGGTAACGTCGACGAAGCCGAGGCTATTCTGCTGCAGGCGCACCCGACACCTCTCGTCTATCGGGCGATTAAGCTGAATTTGAGACTCTTCCGCTGGGAACGAGCGCTGGACCTTGCCATCAAACACACGACTGACGCTGGAACTCATGTCGACACGGTGCTTGCATACCGTGAACGTTTTCTTGCGGCCAACAAGCTACAGGAGACCGACAAGAAGTTCCTTCAATACTCGAAACAAGTAGCGATCGATTGGGAGACCATTTCCAAGAAGAAGGAGCTGGAGCGGGAGAAGGAACAGCAAAGTGGAAGTCGCCGTAAGTAGAAGCACCTACTTACCTTCTTGTCACCCTTCTCCAGCGAGTGTCCTCCTGTTCTGCCTAAACCGAAAAACAAAGAAAAACCTAGGAGCACAAGTGTAATACCTCTTCAACAAACATATTAAGGAAACAAACTTATCCGTGCATACCCTTCCTGATGGACAAGATAACGTGCCGTAGGTGAAGAAAGCAGCGAAGCTGGGGATTTGCACATCTGCTGTCAAGGCAGTGCGCATTCCAGCTTCGCTTCGATGGTTCCGCTCGCATACCCCCAAATCCGCTCGCTCGTACGTGTGTAACTGGCCTGCTTGCATTTCGTCGTTTTGCCTAAGTCCTATGTAGTACGCATCTACTAATCCGTCGCCCTTCTCAGCAATTGCATTGTTCCGCAGTATTTTCCTTCGGAGGTGGTGCAGCGGTCAGTTTAATATCAATCACTGCACAAGTCAAGCCACAAAAGAGAAAAAGAAACAGTCAGTACCACCAGAATCGCCCGTCGCTAATGCAGCCAACGCACGGTTCGAGTCTCCGCTAATCATCGTGTTCTCCATGCCGGGCAGCACCGTCGCTAGTTTGCGGAAAAGCGCTTTGATGTTGTAGCCGGCCTTGGCACTCGTCTCGATGAACATGACGTTCTCCTCCTTGGCCTTGTCCGATCCTTCCTCGATGGACACCTGGCGTCGGTCCGAGATGTCCGTCTTGTTGCCCACCAGCATAATCACCACATCTTGTCCACGCTCCGTGCGTACGTCTTCAATCCACTTGCTTGTGTTTAGAAACGACGCGCGATCTGCAGCAAATGGGGAAAAATAAATAAAAAACAATCAGCTTCTATCCAATGCTAGTAACCCCAGATCATCTCTCACTTGTGATGTCGTAGACTACAACAGCCACTGACGAGTCACGGATGTAGCTGGGGATGAGGCTCCGGAAGCGTCTAAAATACAAGAGAAATGACTGTAAGCAGAGCTGAAAGACACCAAGTGAGAGGTCTCCAGAGCTGCTCACTCACTCCTGTCCGGCGGTGTCCCAGAGCTGCAGACGCACGGTGCGGTCCTCCATGTACATGGTCTTGGACAGGAAGTCGATGCCGATCGTGGCCTGGTACGCGTTGTCGAACGTGTCGTACATGAAGCGCGTGATCATGGACGTCTTGCCCACCCCTTGGTCGCCCAGGAACACCAGCTTGTACTTGGCCAGCGGTGCGATCTGCGGCACGTTCACGTTGGTGTCCGACGCGTCCGCGTCCGTGGCGGGGCCGCCGCCTCAGGCGCCTTGTCCTCCTCGGCCGTCGTCATCTTGCTCGCCTTCTCGGATTAGGAAGACAATCTCAGTCGCCACGTTGCCTGGTGTGCGGTACACAAAAATGGCACTTTCCTACTCTGGTGTATCACCACACCAACTACTGCCACACATCCACCATCACTCTTCAGTCGCTGAAAAGCCTCGAAGATGGACGAGCTGTCGCGACGCGGCGCCTCCCGATCCACGCGGTCCGCCTCCAAGTCGAGACGTGACGTGTCTAGACCCGCGCGCGGAGGTGGCGGGTCGTCCGCTGACGAAGAAGAAGAAGAGGAGGAGGAGGAAGAAGAAGAGATCGAGGAGGAGGAAGAGGAGCCCCGGTGGACGAAGCGGACGAGGCCGAGCTGGACGCCATCGACGCCGCCTACCGCATCTCCCCCACGGCCAGGGAGCTGCACACGCTGGAGCAAGGAACGCTCGTGCGCATCCTCAAGACGCCGGACGTGGAGCAACGTGTCCCGCATACAGTGCACAAGGTCGGCGTGGTGGAGGAGGTCCCACTGCACCCGAACACGTGGTTCAAGGTGCGGATCCGAGACGGAGACGTGGTGTACAAGTACCGTCCGTCGGCACTTGAAGTGCTGGAAGGGGACGACGTGAGCAGCCCCACGGCCTCGCCACACGGCAGTCCAGTGATGCAGGAAGAAGAAGAGGGAGAAGAGAGGGAGGAAGACGAGGAACAGAAAGAGGAGAGTGACGAGGAACCTTACTTGGAACCAGGCACGCGCGTGCACTTGAAGCTGGACACGCTCTTCCGTCCCGAACGGTATCTGAAGAAGTATGGCGGCAAGGAAGGTGTGGTCACGGGCCATCGTCAGAGTGAGGTGATTGTGCAGCTGGATGGGGGTGAGGATATCGAACTGACACTCCGCCAGAAACACTTGGTGGTGGTACCTGATGAGCCGGAGGAGGACGAAGAGGAGGAGGAACAGGAGGAGGAGAAGAAGAAGAAGCCGGCGGTAACGCACAGGAAGAAGAGGTCGAAAGGGAAACTGCTGTCGGTTCTGGACCCGGACATGTGGATTGATCGCAAGTGCCGCATCAATGTCGGCAAGTTCAAGGGCCAGCATGGCCGCGTGCTGCGCTCAGGAAATGGCTGGGTGCAGCTGAAACTTGAGAACTCGAGCGAGAATACAGCCAAGCGTGCATACGAGTTGACCTTGCTCGAAGACTTGGAGACTATCAAGGCACTGCATGCTAAGACGCTTGAAAAGGAGAGGAAGCGCCGCGCAGAGAGCCGCGCCAATGGGCTTAGCCACCGACGCGATGATGCGGATGAAGAAGATGACGATGACGAAGCTATCCACAGCGGAGCGGAAGACCAGTTAGCAGCCGAACAGACTGAGGATTCCCAAGGAGAAGACAACGGAAAACCTCGCTCGCGCCGAGTGACAACCCGCGGAAACTACGGTGTCTCGTGGATTGGAAAGAAAGTGAATCTGCCGAATCGTAAGGGGTTTGGAATCGTAAAAAGGCGGACCGTGATACGTGCACTGTCGAAATTCAGACGACTAAGGTGCTGCAGGTATTCAAGAAGAAAGATCTGGAGCTCGCCGCGGATGGTCATCATAAGACCGCTCGACAGAACAGCCGCAATCGTAATAATGCGAAGGCTCGTGAAAAGCTTGGCCTGGCGGACGATGTGGTGTTAATGGGCACGACGCCGTCGCGCTACATCGCTTTTCAGGATCTGGTTAAGCGATTCGCCATGCGTCGGCGAGAAAAGCTGAAAAAGCGTCCAAACCTCAGCGAGTGGCAGGCGCGGCTGAACTTGAACTATCTGGAGAACGGATTCTGGGACAAGAGCAACCCTGAGGTGATTGATCTGGTTGTGGTTCCCCAGTGCGAGATTTGTGGGGTGGAAAAAGAGGTACGTGATACACGGGATGGGGTGTACGTTTGCTTGAAAAATGTAACATTTGCGTTATTATTTTTGCCATCAGGAAATGGACGGCCATTGTTGGAACAAGGATTGCCCGAGAAGCCCTGCTTTTGATGTGGAGACATTTGACTCGAACGATGACAATGCTATCATGCGTGTTCCGGTTGCGCCGTTTACCAACGACAGCATCACCAGTTCGCTATGCCTCAAAAAGGAGGACTTGTCACGAAAGCGTAAGCGCAGGTCCGTGGATGCTACCCCAGTCGGCGCAGCTGGAAGGAGCCAAGCTGACGAAGAGCAGTTTATCTCTCCCGCGTCGGAACCAAAGAAGGTCAAGCGAGATGCGTCTAAGAAAAAGACTCCAACTGCATCCAGCGAAAAGGACCCTGCAGATGAAGTAAAGGTTGCGAAGAAGAAACCAAGCAAAGTGTCTTCCGAGGCGAAAAGGAGCAAAGCGAAGAAAGCAAAGCCGGAGAGGAGCTCTAAGACGGAGGAACTCCCAACCGAAATTGTGGAGGAAGGAGAGGTCTCACCTACAAGTGCATTCCGGCCTCACTACGACAGTGTCTTCTCGCGATAGGTGAGTTGACCTGTGGACGGAGCTTCTGGAGCTGCCGATGCATCTCTAAAATAGTCGCGTTGACGATCGAATCAAATCGAAGTGCATGCATAATTCATGTTCCGAACTCGGTGTCTAATCTTGTATTAGGGTACATGCTTCGTGTACAGCTCTGTTTCTTACCGGTGCTCCTTGAGCTCTGATCCCGACGTGTCCCCGGGTGCGTGGCGAAGGTGATTTCCAGTTTGGTAATCGGGGAGTAAGGCGAAAAACGAACGTGTTGCATACTGGGCCCGGTTTCCCGGCGGGTGGACAGCTCTCCACTTGAGCTTCATCTCTTTGCCTCATGGCACGAAAGCGCAAGGCCTCGCACTCGGAAGTCAAGAATGGACTTCCGCCAGTTAAAGCTCCGCCGATGCTCCGACGAAAAAGCAGCAGTGCCAGCATATTAGACATCGGCGGTGGAGCTTCTGGCAAGGGTGCGGATCAAAAGACGACTCTGGACTCCCCAGACTTGACCGCAAGACCAGCAGCTTACAGGACTTACGACCGAAGGATGAAGAGAATAAAGCCGATGATCAACACAAGCCCCAAAGCAAGCCCGAAGACAAGGACAAGAAGACACCAAAGAGTGGATGGCCCAGTACTGAACCTGGAGACTCACTGCCGAAAGTTGGCACACCAGGCGGTAAGAAGCCTCCTATGGCTAATCGGCGTGCGAATACGCGTAGACGTCGAGCACATGATATTATGCTCACTCGTCCAGCTACAATCGCCGTCGTAGTGAAGTACCAACGTGAGTTGACTTGACTTTTGGGGAAATGCTAGTGAAGCTAATTGTTTGTGGTTTCTTCTGTGTTGCAGTAGGCCAGCATGAGCTGAAGAAGTTCAAGGCGTGTTTTAGACAGATCGATCTGGAGTATGAATGCAATTGCGGTAACTTGCGGATATGAAGTGCGGCCATCTCACGCATTAATGTGTGTACATTTACCAGTTCGAGTGGTGTGATCGACTACGATGAGTTTTTCGAGTTTATGGATGAAACGAAGACACCGTTCTCTGAAGGGCTGTTTCGCATGATTGACTCAGATAGCAACGGATCGGTAGGCACCATTGTTACGGATGACTAGCAAGTTTTGTGAATCGTGAGATTAACGCTATGGTTCGTTTGTTGTTTAGATTGATTTCGAAGAGTTTGTCCACGCAACCGTGCTGTATTGCATGTACACACGTGACGAGATCCTCCACTGTAAGTTTTCTCGCTGAAATTCACTGATTCCTCTGTAGCTAACCAGCTTTTTGTCAGTCGCTTTTGATACATTCGACCCTGCTGCAACTGGATCGATTGGCGATAAGGAACTTCGACGTCTCGTCGGCATGGTGAATGACGGAACCAAGATCTCAGCCAACATCAACAACGGTTTAGCAGAGTTCGATCGCAATAAAGATGGTGTCATCGACTTCGAAGAGTTCAAGAACATGAACAAGCGCTTCCCGATGCTGCTCTTCCCCTGTTTCCGGCTCCAAGACCGCATGCAAAAGGCGACGCTGGGCGACAGCCACTGGCTGCAGCTACACAAGCGTCTTTATGAACGTCTCAAAGTCGAGAACTACCAGGTACGAATGGCCGAATTGTTAGTCTCTCCACTTTCTCTATTCACGCTGACACATCCACTTTACTTTCTGTACCCAGCGAAAGCACAACGGTGCCTTGCCATCGCTCACGATTGTCGGCGCCATCGTCAAGTTTCTTCGTCTGGACGCACGCGACGTATACCAGCCTTAAAATGGAGACTCGATTGTTGAATTAAGATGAGGACGAGGTCATGTGGACAAGGTCGAGCGGGTATATCGGCTTTCCTGACGCGATATCGTTAAAGTACGTGACGGGCTCGGATCCGCGCAGCGGTAGTGACGCAACTTGGTCGGCACGACACCACGTGGCCCCCGCGCTTTCGTAGTCTGGGATGGACTTGGGCGGCTGGTCGCAGTCCAGAGGCTCAGCGTAGAAGATGAAGCGCATTCGCACATATTGGCTGCCGCCTCGGTCTTGTTTCGGGTGGTACTCGAGCTTCAGCAGTCCAGCGAGGCGGATGTCAATGCCAGCCTCCTCTTTCGTCTCTCGGATAGCAGCTTGCGCCGGGTTCTCCCCACAATCAATCCGTCCTCCGGGCAGCCAGAAGCCCGAGTTGGCGAATTCCTGCACCAACAAGAAGCTGTTGAATTTCTTGTTGTAGCACACGACGAGCGCGAACGAGTACAAGGTGCTCTCAGCCATGTGGAACTCGCTCGTCATCTCGTGTCTTCCCGGTGGGCCGTGTGCGTTGTGCATGTGCACTTGGAAAGGTCCTCTCGGCTTCTCTCGACAGATCGGACACAAAATGCCGTCCGTGTGCCTCTCGTTGATGTGGTACATTGGACAATGTCTCCAGAGTTGGTCTTCGTCCAGGCCGGTCTTGCCGCAGAAGGGGCACGTGAAGCCATCTCGGCCTCCTGATCTTCCTCTGTTCTTGCGGTAGTCGTCCCGTTCCTCTCCACACGACGCGATGAAGTGTAAGACCTCCCGTACGGCGTCCAGCGAGTCCGTGACCATCGACGCTCCCTCCTGGAAGCTCTGGTAGCGACCCATGGGATGCTCCGCCAGTTGCGGACTGAAGACGCAGAGGAAGATCTGCTTGCTGATGGTGCGGATCATGCGCAGAAGTGGGTACAGACGGCGCTCCGAGAGCCCCGAGGCGCGGAACAGCACGGCGTCGAAGGGGACGCACGGCGAGTAGGAGCTGGCGCGCGTCTGCAGGAGCTGGTGCCGCACATCCGTCTCGTCGTTCACCGCCAGCTCCGTGACGAAACCTTGGGCCGTGCACGCCTGCACACACGCATTGTCCAGGCTGTCCAGAGGCACATCGTGACTCGACACGTTGCGGATCACCAGCGCGCGCTTCATTTCTAAATGAAAGACTTTCCATGAGCTAATTTCTAACTCGGAAAGGGTGAAAGGAGGATGCCAGTGGAGAGGTCCTATCACAGATCATATTGATATGGCTACACTGCTTTGAAAGGACGCGTGGATGTATTGCTGAAGATGGACGACGACGAGCTGGACGAGCTGGAGGCCAAGCTGGACGACGTCTCGCACCAGAACGACGTGCTCAAGCAGGAGAACGAGCTGCTGGAGTCGTACTTGCAGCGCAATGGCCAGGCCGCCACGGGCAGCGACGACGAGGAGAAGCCGAGCGACAAGAAAACGGTCGGCGGCGGAGGCTCCCGCCAGCGTCGCGCACGCGCGCAAGTGCTGCTGACGATCGAGCAGAAGAACGATCTGTGCAGCACGGAGCTGGAGGCCGCGCAGAAGGAGCTGGAGGAGGCCAAGCGCTCGTCCGAGAGACTCATCGACACGCTGCGCGCCGTGCTGGAGGAGACGGACATCCGCATCGCGGAGCTCAAGAAGGACGCGTACGAGTTCAAGCGCGACATCGTCGTGGGCGCCGAGAACTTCCGCACGGGCAAAACGATCGCCGAGAAGATGATCCGCTACATGGAGGAGAAGCTGCGCCAAAGGACGCCATCGTGGAGAAGCTGCGGCTCAAGAATGCCACGCTCAAGAGCCAGGCGCAGAAGATCGACGCGCAGCTCCGGCACAAGGAGGAGATGGGCGACGCGCTGCACTACATCGACTTCCACCAGCTGCAGATCGAGAACAAGCAGTACGTGGCCAAGATTGAGGAGCGCAATGAGGAGCTACTGCGGCTGAAGCAGACCACGGGCAGCACTGTGCAAGTGCTGAACAATCTGAAGAAGCGACTGCATCAACTGCTGGAGGAGAGCGCGTGGCTGCAAGGAGAGATCCACACGCGCACGGAACTGAACGAGAAGATTGTGGAGGAGATTGCGCTCGTGGAGGAGAAGAACCTGAAGGACATGCGGCGCTTGCAGTCGCTGCAGATCCAGCAGTCAGCGGAGCCCAGCAAGGACATGCCCCAGATTCTGGACTACGTAGCGCAGAAGGCCAAGATGTACGAGCTGCAGCAGGACGTCAAGAACTATGAGAGGAAACTGGAGATCGTCGAGCGGGCAGTCAAGACGAGTCGGACGAAAGAAGCCAAACGGGTGCAAGCGGGAGGGTAGAGCAGAGCAGGCTCGAAGACATTGGTAGCTATTTGAACCTTACGAGGCGATCAAAGCGACGCGACTGTCTACATTTAGTTTGCATTCTCCATGGAGCGAGCACGTACTCGACGCCGGCGACAGCAATTCCAGGCGCAGCTCGACGATCAAACGCAAAAACTGCGAGAGCTTTTGGCGGTGCAGTTTGGTGACACCCAGACGAGACTCGTTCTGAAACTACAATACCAGCTCGGGGAGCTCTGTGCAGAATACGACGAGTTCAAACTAGCGAGCAAGTATTTCCAACAGGTACTGACCGGTCTGGAGGCTGAGAGTCCAAATGCTGAACCAGCACCTACGGATGAGGAGGCTGCGGAGCTTGCGATGCTACGTACAAATACTCTCAACTGGCTGGCTGTGACGCACTTTCGGGCTGGAAACCTAAGCGAAGCTATGAATTTCCTGCTACAGGCCAAGAAACTTGGCCACGATGAGTCCGACACGACACTTCAAAGTCCGGTGGACAAGCTATTGACAGTAAATTACGCACTTTTCCTACATGCTAAAGGTAACATTGCAGACGCCGAAGACGCTGCACAGTTGGTAACCAACGAAGGAGAAGAGGATCCTCAAGAGGAATCTGACGATGACACACGTGCTCGAAGCACAGCATTCATGTGTGCGTTTCCAATTGTTCGTTGGGGGAATTGGGCTCATTATTCATGTTTGAGTTGATGTTGTTGCAGTGCTGGCCAGTATTTCCAAGGCGAGAGGAAACTCTGAACGAGCTTTAGAGTACGCGAGCCGTGCGGTAGAACTTGCAGACCGTGTACAAGACCCAAGTCTGGTTTCACGCGCGCACAATAACCTTGGTATCTACTGCCTTGAGCAGGGCGAGGTGGAGCGTGCCTTCAGCCTATTTACAAGCGCACATCGTGCCACGCAGCTGACAAAGGATTTCCAGCAGCAAGCGACTGTAAAGTATCATTTGGGGCTTGCACTAGCCTATCTCGGTCGAAACTTGAACGTAAAGCAGGACCTTGGCGATGACGAAGATGAAGAGGAAGTACAGCAAGAGCAATCGGCATCACGAGAACTTGGTCGGCCAAGTGAGAATGACCAACGGACAGCGGCCTTTCCTAACGTAGACGATCAAGCTGCAGTTGAGATGGAGGGCTCTGTTCCAGTTACCGCACCACTTTCAAAAGCGCCGAAGGAGATTTTCCTAGAAAGCGAAAACCTAACTTGTGCTCTGCCACAACCCGATAATCCGCTGCGTGTTCTCACACAGAGTTGTCGTGGTGAAGAAGAGTATTACGCGGGTGAGTTTCACACTGCTGAAGCCGAGTTTTCAATCGCAATGGGCCAGCTGAAAGAGTTTACGGGAATCGATCTGGACGAGGACGAAAATTCGGGTGCAGCGGACGAGAGCGCAACTGAAGCGATTAACACTGACGGCATCATAAAGCCACAGACTGTGCTACAGCCTATCGACCCAGAAGTAGCAAAGCTATATGGTCTGCTGCTCAGCTACACTGGTTGCACTCAGCTGGTTGAGGGAAAGTTTGGGTTTGCTGAAAGCTCACACAAACGTGATCTGGCGCTAGCGCTTCGACAGGAAGATCTTCACGCTCAACACCGCGCCTTGCGTAACTTGGCTATCGTGTACAATGCTACACAGAGATATGTGGAAGCTATCCCGCTCTGGCGTGAAGCACTGGAGCTAGCGGTTGTACTGGATTTCAAGAGTGAACAACTTACGGCGCTTTCGGGCCTGGGTTCTGCGCTTCGGGAGCTTCTTTTGCTCGAAGGACCAGAAGCGATTGCAGCTGCAGGACTAACAACCGAGTCAGGACCCATGCAGCCATTGCAGGTGTTTCTAAAACAACGTGCACTCGCTGAGCAAGTGGGCGACCTTCATCACCAAATACTGGCACAGCGGCACATTGTCAGCGTGTATGAAAGTCCGATTTCTAAGCCACAGAGTGAAGGTGAAGCTACTGAAGTGCTTGAGCGTCGCTTGTCCGAGTGTGACGTTCTCGTGCGCCTTTGCGAGACATACCAGAATTTGCAGTATCGAGCGGATGCGTATCGATCACTGGCAAATGCTCTCACTTCTCAGCTTGCAAGATTACGAACTCGAGCTCACGGCGATGGAGCACACTACGGGCTGTCGGATGCAATTGCTGTACTCTCACAAAAGCGAAATAGCGTTTGTGCTAGTTATCAAGAAGCGAACGTACAACTTTCGACTGCTGCTGCACTCATGTTTCAAGATGTGTATGAAGAAGGACTCGATGAAGGCTCTAAGGGATCCAAACCAAAAGCCGATGAACGCCATGCTAGACCACCACTAACTCGTCTAGAGATTCTGCAGCGCCGCTGAAGCAGATTTTAAAAGCGACGGTTGAGAATGAACACTGCAGTTGTAGTTGTATCAGTGCTGGTTAGTTTCTACTTGAGTTGGTTCTATCGTCTCAAGCCTTTTAGACTGTTTGCGCTTATCGCCAGACGCAAGCACTTTAAAAGTGCATCGAAGACTCTCATCCACCACCAGCATTGCCCCCGAGTTGTCGAATTCGTTGCAATAGTTTGGCGCAGAGAAAATGGTCACGAGTTTGCGGCCAGCAAAGAACTCGTAGCCGTCCGAGACGACTTGGTGCGCGCGGCAGACGAGATCGAGGTCGTGTGTTTTCAGGAACTGGTCCACCACATCTGTGCCAAAGATGTACGACACGCCGCGATCGCTCTCGGTCCATCCTTGGCTGTCTGGATCAGGGTCCGACCAAAGAAGATCGCACAGCAGACCTTCGTCCGGGACATCCGTCGGGCGTCGGATGTTCTTGATCTGGTCGAGTGTGTACAGATCGGGTGAAAGTCCTCCGTGCGTACAGAAAATCTAGACGATGAAGTCGTTTTCAGCGACAATACTCGACAACCTCGCGAATAATTCAGCAAAGGAACTCAACTCACCTTTCCTGCAATAATACCGGAGATTGGCATGCAGTTGAAGCAGTCGCCAAATGTGCGCCACACTTTGACGGAATAGCGGCGCTTGCACTCGTCATAGAAGCCGTAGATGCGATTGATCGACGCACACTCGTGGTTCCCTCTCAACAGATAAAGCTGCTCTGGGTACTTGATCTTGTACGCGAAGAGCAGGCAAATGGTCTCAATGCTCTGCATGGCGCGGTCCACGTAGTCCCCCAGGAAGAGATATCTCCGTTCATCCGGGAACCCTCCCATCTCAAACAACCTCAGCAGGTCCGAGTACTGGCCATGGGTGTCGCCGCAAATGTTAGTTGGTGCTGGGACTTCTACGAGCGGTGGTTGCTCCAGGAAAATCTGTGCAAATCCACAAAAATCTTTAGACAATTTGCATTGTGGTGAAGCAGAACTTGTGAGCTTGTACGAACCGTGCGAACTTTACGACAAAGCAGCAGAATTTCGTCCGTCGTGATGTCTGTGACTTCGGTCTGGGTGGGTTTGTCCTGCACACTCAGCAGTTTGCGGATCACGCCGTCTACGACCTGATTGCTCGGGTCTGCCATACCAGAGTGGTGGTTGCTCTCTCACGATGGCGGGCGGTAAGTTCGACTGATGCTGAGCAGGCGACGCAACCAACCAAGGGGTTACTTTTTCGCTGCTGACTATTGATAGCAGCAACTCGCAACATGAAGGACTGATGCTGCAATTTATGCGTTGCTGCTCATCGTCTTCGACCCTCTTTGAAAACCCTCCTCGGATACCAAAAGCTGGCTTGACGATGCTCTCGGTGTCGATATACAAAATGGGAATGCAGCAGAAAGTAACACGAATGAATTACGTACGAGACCCCGGGATGTAGAAAATGCCACAACTTTTTGGCAACAGCGAAACGGTCCGCTGTAGCGATGCCCGACTATCAAGAATTCTTGTTGGACTCCAGTCCAAAATCGCGCTTGACGTCGATTCTGCGTTTCGCCCATTATGGATAGTGGATGCGTCAACTTCAATTCGTCTTCAGAAGAAGGCCTCGCAACAATTCGATTCCCTCGATATTCGGATACCGCCAAACATGCTGGCTTTGACGAGTGCGTGTCGAACCAAATTCCCAAAGTTGAACACGTTCCATAAAACTGTCTGCTACCCGTTAAGTGTGACGTGAACCGTCACCGATTGGCCCAAATTGTTCTTAACCGACTGATTCGATCCTCGAGAAACTGGTCCATTCCAACCGCAAGTCATTCTTTGATCCACCGCCAACCGCACAGTGGACCAAGAGGCCTTCTAACCCGAGGATGAAGTTCCACAATAAGGAGGTGCTGAACGATACGTGGACGCAGTTCCTGGCGCTGTGTCTGCTGCTGATGCTGGCCGTGGACTCGCTCAAGTACGTTCGCCCACCCCTCCTCCTGCCTCTCTCACTGCATTCTAACTCTCCTCTGTCCACAGCCCCATCAAGGCCGTGAGCAAGTTCCTGGGGCTCCCGTCCTACTACTGGGGCCTGCTGTCCGTGGGGATGATGCTGGGCCTGCTGTTCCACAACGCAGCCGACGTCATCTACCGCTCCACGCGCGTCTTCCTCAACAGCATCCTCAGCATCTCGTTCAAGAGCGTGGACCTCATCGGCCTGGACAACGTCCCCACCGAGGGCCCCGTCATCTTCACGGGCAACCACGCCAACCAGTTCGTGGACGGGCTCGTGGTCATGATGACCAGTCCGCGCAAAGTGGGCTTCATGATCGCCGAGAAGTCGTGGCACTTGCCGGTGGTGGGCCACTTGGCGGGCATTATGGGCTGCATCCCGGTGGTGCGGCCGCAGGACTCGGTGGCTGTTGGTGTGGGAAACATCAAGCTCACAAGCGACGAGGCGGTGACTCCTGCGAGCTCTTCCAGCGGCGGTGCGAGCAGCGGCAAGCCGCAGTGGCTCGTGCAGGAGAAGGCACCAGTTTCACTAAGCAAGTGACGCCTGGAGACCAGATCCGCTACCAGGGAACGAGCGTCAAGGACTCGGGCTCACCCGTTAAGATTGTGCAGGTGCTGGACGACTCGCAGCTGCTGCTGAGTGATCCACTGAAGAACGGCAACGGCGACTTGGTGCTCAAGAGCTCGCCGTTTGGCATCTTGAAGCGCGTGGACCAATCCGTGACGTTCGCCAAGGTGTACACGCACTTGAAGCGCGGAAACTGCATCGGCATCTTCCCCGAGGGCGGATCGCACGACCGCACGGACTTGCTGCCGCTTAAGGCTGGTGTGGCTGTTATGGCGCTTGGCGTCAAGGACAAGTACAACATCAACGTGCCTGTTGTTCCTGTGGGGCTCAACTACTTCCGCGGCCACCGCTTCCGTGGACGCGTGACGGTGGAGTTCGGCACCCCCATCACGGTGGACCAGGAGGTGATGCAGACGTACGAAGAGGATAAGCGCATCGCGTGCAACACTTTCCTGCACCGCATCGAGGAGAGCATGCGGTCGGTGATTGTAACGACGCCTAGCTACGGTGTGATGCAGGAGGTGCTGATGGCGCGTCGTCTGTTCCAGCGTTCAGGTGTGCGTCTGTCCGCCAAGGAGACCCAGGACCTTAACCGCCGCTTTGCCGAGGGCTACAAGGTGTTGCAGGATGTGCCGGAGGCGCAGGAAGATATTGTGGAGCTGCAGCACAAGCTGGACGCTTACTACAAGACTCTGCAGAAAATGGGCTTGAAGGACCACCAAGTGCCGTACATCCCGTGGTGGACCATCCACGACGTGCTGGGCTCTGCGCTGTACGGCCTGCTGATTTTGCTGCTGGCGTCGATTCCGTCCTTCGTTTTGAACGCGCCCGTGGGTCTGTTGGCTCGCTATGTGGCGAACACGGCTCAGAAGAAGGCGCTGGAGGGCTCCAAGGTGAAGGTCTTGGCGCGCGACGTCATTCTCAGCAAGAAGATTCAGTTTTCCATCGTGGCAGTGCCGCTGCTTTGGCTCATGTATCTTGCTGCCGCGGTGGCGTTCACGGACTGGTACTGGTCGTCCATTGCACTGCTCATGGTGTCGTTCCCACTGTTCTCCTTCTTCGGCGTTCGCTCCGTGGAGGCTGGAATGATCGAGCTGAAGACTGTTCGCCCGCTGTTCTACCGTCTTCTTCCAACGTACAAGGCCACGCAGGATGAGTTGCCACGCCAGCGCGCTGAGCTTCAAAAGGAGGTGCGCAATTTCGTCAAGAAATTCTCAGCGCATCTGGGCAAGCTGGCCGAGCCAAAGAAGCTCGACTGGACTGAGTACATGCACGAGCGCTCGTTGGAGCTCGCAGCGATGGCCACGCTCAAGGATGAATCGACCCCGCCGCCGCTTCCACAGCATAGCGAGCAGGACGGAGAGGACGGAGAGGAGCTCCGTGAGGTTGATGGCGAAGGCGAGGATGAAATTGGCTCCCCATCGCCACCATCACCAAGTTCCACGACATCAGCATCTTGGGCAAGTCGGAGAAATCGGTGGCGGACTTGGCAGGCCTCGAGCGCTCTATGTCGTGTCCGCCTGGGTACCAGGAGCTAGCGGAGGAGCTGGCTAAGCAACGTCAGGGCTCCGTTTAAATTGTTCAATCAATGAAGTCGCGTCCAAGTCAACTGTCGCTGTGTTGGTCGAAGCTGCTTGTGTTTTGTTTTGCATGTGGTCAGGTGAATACGAGAGCGGTCGCAAAGTCATAAAGTCATGAAGCGATACATATTCATTCACGGTTTCCAATCTAACTACTCATGCACGTCACCTGCAAAACTATCCTAGTTCTCCACTTTACTTGTGGAAGATGGAACCACGGCGCAGTGCAGCCACAGCCTCCTCGCGGTCCTTGACGCTCAGCAGGTTGAGCAGCTCCAGGATTCCGGCGACGGCAGCCTTGGGGTCCTTGCGACCAATGTCCACGACCTGCGAGGCCATCTGCTCCTGGCGCAGCTCGGCCACGCGCGAAGCGATCCACTCCTTGTCACTGGACAGCCACAGCAGCACCTCCGAGTCACCGTGCGACCAGAGCTCAGACACGGACACGTTCTGCTGACGAGGCACACGGCCACCGTTCACAGCCTCCGTGAACCAACCCTTGAGCACCTGTTCCGCGCCCACGAACATCGTCGCGCGCGGGCCACCGGCACTCGCAGTCACCACCTGACGGCGCAGCGTGAACTCCGCGAGCTGACGTTTGAGGCGCCAGTAGAAGAACTTCCGCGAGTTGGACC
Source organism: Phytophthora syringae (assembly GCA_012656105.1). Taxonomy (NCBI): domain Eukaryota; phylum Oomycota; class Peronosporomycetes; order Peronosporales; family Peronosporaceae; genus Phytophthora; species Phytophthora syringae. The sequence goes on along the minus strand of JAAKBD010000546.1, from coordinate 18,699 downwards.
AGGGCACCACTTGACGGATGCAGCCCACAGACTTCATGCGGCCAGGCGTGTCGTGCAGGTCACCGAACTCCGTCGCCACCTGCACGTAGATCGGCAGCAAAGTGTCCTCACGGGCCTTGATCTCAGCCGAAATATTGGCACCCTCGGTCTCCTTCTGCTCGGGAGACAACTCACCCAGACGAGCGGTGAGCTGCTGGAGCTTGCTGTCGAGACGGTGCATGGTCTCCAGGAGCTGCTTCTTGCGGTACTTGATCTCAATGAGACCGGCCGGCTCCAGCACACCACCGCGGCCCTGCGGATCAGCGTACATCTCCATGATGCCCTCGTTGATGGTGGGGTCCACCACAGCCCACGCGCCACCACGCAGCTCGGCGAACGGCGGGATGTACACGAACACGGGCTGCTCGTAGTTGACGAGACCGTCCACGATGGCAGCGCCGAATTTGAGGACCTCATCGAACATGTCACGCTGGCCACCAGAGAAACCACGCCAGTTGGCCAGGATGAACAACGGCAGGTCCTCGCCCTTGAAGTCCTTGATGGCAGTCGCCGTCTTGTGGGCCGAGTCCGGGAACCACACCTGACCAGGCTGCTGCATCAGGTTCTCCTGCGACGCCGGCGACGCCGGGTCAGCAGGGATCACCTTCTCGGACGTACGCACCTCCGTGACCACCACACCGCACGGGATGCCACCCAGACGGCCGCGACCGACGACCACGCTCTTGGCCCAACCGTCAAGCGTCTCGCGGAACGAGTCCTTATCCAGAAGACCCGAGACCCACTTGCCCGTGGTCTCGTCCACCTTACCGGCCAGAAGCGCACGCGGGTCGTACTGCGTGCTCTTGTCCTTAGGGCAGAAGTCCACCGTACGCTCGATCTCGTCCAGTCCCGTCACGTCACGGATCGGGAGCGGGCCGCGACGCACCGCCGGAACGAAACTCAGCCACTCCAGAATCGAGTAGATGCCGGACAGGTGGTTCTTGGCCGTCAAGTGCGTCACACCGTTCGTGTGCATGATCTTCACACCGCCCAACTGATCGTTCGAAGTGTACACGTCCTTGCCCATGAGCTTGTTCAGGGCCTGGTAGCCCGTCAGGATGATCGGCGAGTGCGTGGCGTTCTGCACCGTACGCTGACCCAGACGGACCAGGTAGGCGCCGATACCGACACTACGGCCGCACGCGTACGTCAGCGTGAACACGTCCTGGTAGGCACGTGAGGTCTCACCAGCAATGGTTCCGCTGCCGCGCAGACACTCGACACCCAGGTCGATTTCGCGACCCACAATGTCGTTCAGCACGTAGCGCTCCTCGCCCGAGCTGGTAGTCAGCAACGTAGCGTTGACGGAGCCCTCGGCCGACGCAACCTTGTAGTCTTCCGGTGTCAGGTACAGGTACTCGAAGCCCTTGATCGGGTTGTTCTCGTCCTTCCAGCTCACCTTGTACAGAGCCTTGATGGACTCGGCCATGCCGATGCGTGCACCAGCGTTCGCCGAGAAGAAGAAGCGGGGATGCCCTTGAGCGAGCCAGCTTCGACGCCAGGTCGAACAGCGTGTCCTCGCGCGTACCGAAGGAGCCGGCCTTGAACGTGATGTCATTGGCAATGATGATGATCTCACGTCCGTCCTGGAACTCCGGGGTGTACAGCGTCAGCAGCCACGCCACCATGCCGATGTCGTTCTGGCCACGCGGACGCGTCGTCTCCGTCAGGGCCTTGCCCGTCGTGTCCAGGATCAGCTCACGCGTCTCCATCAACAGGTTCGGGATGGTGATCTTTGCACCGCCACGCGTACGCTGCTGCACGTACTTGCGCCACTGGCGCAGCAGGTTGTACTCGATCAGCTCCAGGAAGTCGTACACGTAGACCGTGTTGGACATGGCCTTGGCCATCTGACGCTTCTTGTCGAACGGGAACACAACCGGGTACGGCGTCGTGACGGGCATGCCGTCAAGTTCTCCGTGGGTCTCGTCACCGATGGAGGTGAAGATCGGCTCGTCGTGACCAGCAGCCTCGACGTACGCCTGCACACGAACAACGTAGCCGGTGGGGTTCTCGGCCACAAGGCGCACAGGGATCGCCGGCGCCTCGCTGTTGAAGCGGGCGATGATCTTGAGCTCCACCGTGGACACACCCAGCTGCTCCAGACGCTCAGCGTAGCGGTACGCAAGAATGCGGATCACACCCTCCAGGTACTGCGGGTCCACGATCGCCTGAGGCAAGATGTTCAGGTACACGTGGTTGTTCTTCGTCGGCAGCGACGACTTCTTGACCAGAGGGTTGGAAAGGTTCAATTCCAGAGCATTGAGAGCGTCCACCAGCGAGCGCTCGGGGCCCGGGTAAGCATCGTATTGCGAGCGAGAGCCGCTGCCATCGTGGTCGAGCTGACGCACCACAGCGCGGACGAAGATGCGCTGGAAGCGGTCAGTGATGATGTGCGAGTCGGATTCCTTCATCTTGGCGAGGTACAAGTGCACGTTCTTGTTGTCGGACGCCAGCGGGGTGACGCTGTAGTTCTGCAGACGACGCAGCTCCAGCTTGTAGGCCAGCGGGGCCTCCATGTGACGCACGATCTTGTCCTCGCTGTAGTTCAGACGACCGGGGAACGTGTAGATGTTCGGGTACAGCGCCATGTCGGCGTTGTTGGCCGTGATCTCCTCGATGTTCTGGGGACGCACCGAGAACGTAACACGACGGATGTTGTGCGCGCGCAGGTCCTGGTCCACCGACTTGAGATAAGCCTCCGACTGCTCCAGGAAGTTATACTCCTCGGAGTGCTCGTCCACCAAGATGACGTGCAGAACGTTGACAAGCGGGTCCTTGCGCACCGACAGCGTCTTCTTCGCCAGCGGATACAGGCTCATGACGTCTGTGAAGGACTTCTGGAACGACTCGAGGTTCGTAAGACGGATGATGGCGCCGTGGCGCTCGAAGTCCGGCGAGATCTTCTGGTATCCCTCGACGGGCTTGGCCAGTGGTATCTCAGCAGCCTCTTGCTCCTCGGTGCTCTCCTCCGAGTTCTGCAGGTCCAGTGAGCTGGCAGAGCTGTTGCGGCGCAGCAGGCTGGCCAGGTCGTCGTAGCTCTCGGCCGGTGCGACACCGACAGCAAGAGCATCGACAACAGGCGACTTGAACTGGAACGTCTTGGCGAAGATGTCATTGAAGCTCATGGTCTCCATCGACTCAATAAGGTACGAGCGGTACACACGCTGGGCGTACAGCTCGAGCGCCAAATCGCGGATCTTCTGGTCCTCATGGTCGAGGAGTGAGATCAACAGGTCGAAGAGCGGCTGCGACTGGTCCAGGAGGTGAGCGCAAGCAGCAGCAAGGTCGGTCGAAGTCTCGTCCGCGATGTAGGCCTTGAGCACCTTCTCCACCTGGGTGAGGCGGTCACGGTACGACGGCATCTTGTTGTCGATCAGGAGCTGACGCGCCTCCAGGGCCACCAGCGAGTACTGTTTCTCCTTGAACGTCGCCAGCTTCTCGAGGAGCGGCACGAACGCCGCCGCCTTCACCGATTTGCGAGGAGTTCCACGCGTCATCTGGGCGAGGAGCTGCAGCAGCAGCTTGTTCTTCGACTCGAGCGCCTTGTGCGAGCGAGCAATCGAGAAAACCTTGTTCAGGTCCGCCGAGTTCTGCTGACGCAGGGCCATCACCACATCCTCGATGTTGTGCGAGTTCGCGTACACAGTCTCCACCGTAAAGTACTCGTTGATTAAGTCCGTCAGAACGGCCTCTTCGCCGGACTGCAGACCATGCTTGTACTTGGTGTCGATGTCACGGAGCGCCACCACAGCGGCCTCGAAGTCCGAGCGCTGACGGTCCGTGGACAGCGTCTTCTTGTGCTCGTCGAGAATTGCGGCTACCTCCGCGACGTTGAACTCGTGCGTAGCCGTAGGCTCCTCCGACACAGCCTTCTTGAACGTCTGAATCTTGTCCGTGATCTTAGCGAACACTTCCAGGGGAATGCGACCAGCCAGAGACGACATGGCCTCCTTGGTCTCTTCCACGGGAAGGAGGGGCTCGCTCAGGGCCTGGAACAGGTTCACCAGAGCCTTCTGCGTGAGGTCCTCGGGGGCGTAGTAACCCTGCATGACGCTCTTGAGAACAGTCAGCGCCTTGCGCATCTTGTGCACGGACTTGGTGCTGTTTCCGTTCGTGTTCTCCGACGAAGGAAGCTTGCCCATGTACACGTCCGACTTCTTGACGCACGACGGATCGTCCAGCTCCATAGTGGCGATGCAGTCGCCAGGCGCCAGGACAGCACCTTCCGACTTGAGCAGACGGATGGTACCAGCCTCCGGGGTAAGCAGCGGCATGTACATCTTCATCACCTCGATCTCAGCGTACGGCATGCCGCGACGCAGACTAGCGCCATCGTCCACCAGGTAACGGGCCAGCTTACCGGCCGTGTTGGTCACCAGACGCGTGGGGTCGTACTCCTTGGTGAACACGCATGTGTGACTGTCAACCACAAGACGCAGACCCTGGGCCTCCTTCGTAGCGTACGCAACGTGCGACTTGCCGTTCAGCAGGACGAGGAAACCTCCGTCCGAGAGCGTGCGGATCTCCACCTGCACGTACGAGTCGTTGCAGAAGAGTGTGAACTGGATGGGGCCACTACGGCACGCCTTGATGTTGTACTTGATGCCCTCGTAAATGAGCTCCAGCGACTCTTGCTGCGACAGGAAATCGTTGTGAGGAAGCTGACCGCGCTCAATCTGGCTGACGTAGTCCTCCTGGAGCGCGTTCGACGCTTGGTAAGCGCAGCACACGGCACCGACCAGGACCACCATGAGAGGGTCCGGACGGCCCTGAAGACGCACTTCGTTGTGGTGCGAGATACGCTCGTCCAGCCACGACGTGGAGATGCGGTTGTACTTGAAATCGTCCGACTCCATCATGTTGACGATGTACTCGACGGTCGTGTGGATGTCACCACGGATGGAGAGCTCCTTCAGCGCGAGGATCATGTTCTTACGAGCCTTTTCACGGGTCGGACTCCACGAGAACAAGTGACCAATCTGCGAGTCCGCGAACTCGTGCACCTGGCCGGACGAGTCCACCGAGAAGTAACCCCACACATCGGGCGTGGAGCGGAAGTTGAGCTCCTCGATGGCTCCGCTCGTGGGCTGGAAACCGGCGTTCGGGTCCTCGGCCGTGATACGCGCGGCGATGACGTGGCCGTGCGGCGGCTTCTGCTTCTCCGTCTCGAAGTCGATGGGGGCCGTCTCGAACGCATCCTTGTTGTACAGACGACGCACATCGGGGATGCAGTTCAGCGGGATGCCCATGGCCACCTGCAGCTGAGCCGCGGGCAGGTTCACGTGGGTGATCATCTCCGTAACGGGGTGCTCCACCTGCAGACGCGGGTTGAGCTCCAAGAAGAAGAAGGCGTTGCCCTCGTCGTCCGGGTGCTCACTGAAAAGGTACTCGACGGTACCGGCGTTGACGTACTCGACCTCCTGAGCGAGGCGCGTGGCGGCGCGCATCATCTGCTCCCAGACCTCCTGGGTGGGGGCTAGGACGGGACCTTCCTCGACGATCTTCTGGTGACGACGCTGCACGGAGCAGTCTCGGCCGCTAAGCGCAATGGCGTTTCCGTAGGTATCCGCCAGCAGCTGCACCTCCAAGTGACGCGACTTGGGCGCGAGCTTCATGACGAAGATGGGGAGCCGGGGATCTCGCCACGCACAGCTTCCCAGGCACTGGGCACCTGGGACTCCTCGTGACACATGCGGATACCCTTACCGCCTCCGCCTTCACTGGCCTTGATCATGACCGGGAAGCCAATACGCTTACACTGCTCCAGACAGTGCTCTCCGTCACGCAGCATGGCCGCGTCGTAGATCTCGTCGGGGATGCCGTCGTGTGCCTTGTAGTCGACCTCCATGCCGTCGCCGTTCCAGGCGATGGTGGGCACCTTGGCGCTCTGCGCGATGATCGTGGAGCCGATCTTGTCCCCCAGCGCGCGCATGGGCTTGGCCGGGGGCCGATGAAGATGATTTTGCGCTCCGTCTGCGCGAGCGTCTCCGGCAGGTGCGGGTTCTCGCTGGCGTGGCCCCAGCCGGCCCAGACGGCGTCCACGTTGAACCGCTCGGCGATCTCGATGATGAGCGACACGTTAGCGTAGTTGTGGTTGTTGGAGCCGCCGGGGACCTCCACGACGTGCTCGGCCATGCGTATGTACTCGGCGTTGGCCTTGAGGTCCTCGGGCGTGGCCATGACGACGAAGGTCACGACGCGCTCGTCCGCGAACATCTCGTAGCTCCAGCTGCGGATGCTGCGGATGGCCTTGACGGCCGAGATGCCGTTGTTGGCGATGAGCACGGACGTGATGGGGCGCGTGCCCTTCTGCAGGCGCACGTACTCGGCCATGCTGGCGAAGTTGAGCGGGTTGCTGTCGCTGCGCGGGGCCGCCGCGACGTCGGGCGCTGTTGCTGCTTCCTGGGCCACCATGTCTTGCGTGTCGGGCGTCGTCTCCCCTGCAGCTCCAGTTGTGGAATGGCCAGGCATGAGGGCGGGCGGGAGGTGAGAAAGCTGCTTCGTTCTTGTTCGCTGGTGCAGGGCGAGCGCGGAATGCACGAGCGGCTACGACACACATGACACATTGTGGTGATTCGCTGAAATACGAGCATACAAACGCCAAGACAAACGGCGGGCTGGTTGTCAGCACCGACTCCTGGAGCGCGTCATCGAAATGGCGAATCGCCGGCTGGGATGGACGAATGACGTACGGGCCAGAGCATACAAAAACGAGGAGAACGGCTAGCCTGGCGGACCACCGCATTCCTGCGGTGCAACGATGCCACTCGGACTGCCAGATTCCATCACTCCTGATTTCTTTGCGCTTCGCTCGCTTTCTTCGTGTGCGCCAGTCTTAGACTGGCAGAACCGTAGTGGGAGAAGTGGGAGTGCTGGAGATGAGGGGCTTGTGGCGGCAGCGCTACCGCATCAAGGTCGGTCGGCCAGGTGAGCCATTCGTGCAGGTCGTTTATTCGAGCGGAGTGGAGCCCTTGGAGCCCGAGGAGACCGCAGCGCTGTCGCCACTTTGCACTGGGGACTTCCAGGCTGGAAGTTCCAGCCCCATTCCTGCAGACTCCGGCTCCGATACATGGTAAGCACCGGGCTCCGATAATTGATGTGGGGCTGTCAAATGCTTGTCAAAAAGTGACGTCACTCGATCGCGCCTCTTCAAAGTACGTGGCGGCCAGATACTTTAATCAAGTCAAAAGCAAAAAGATGAGATATAGCCGGCCCAAATGATGCATCCCGCGTGTCCCACGGTGACGCACCTCATTGACGAAAATGTATCCATCTGCTGATGACCTGCCTCAGGATGCGAATGGCGTCCATTACCAGGTGAACAAGCGGCCAATATGTCTGCTCTCCGAGACCGCGAGGAAGCGCGGTGAACGTCCGCAACTCAGCTGGTTTCATTGGCCACCCGGAGTTCTCCAAGTACGTCTATGCAGGACCATTGCAGTAACCGTACTTTGCTAATTGTTGCGGTCTTGATGCGCAAGTGGTTGGGGAGAACTCGTCGGCTTCCAAGTCGAAGCGATCACACGCCTCTGATTTTCGCGAAGGTTTGTGCGGCGTTTGGTTGATCTTGTCTCGTGCAATGGAAATCACAGTTACTAACGTCATCTACTGCACACAGTCATTCGTCTTGACTGCTTGCCTTACATGAAGGAAATTCTGCTGAAGAAGCTGTTGTCGGGAGATGAGGTGTTTCTTTTACTGTTTGTACACTGGGATGTAGCCGTTGACGAAGCTGACGCTTGTCGTATGCGTTATGCAGAACATCAACGAAGTGATCGAACCGAGTCGATGGAAATCTTCAAATTCCCTGGTGTGAAGCGCCACTCCTACTCGGAGCTCGATACGAAGGCCAAGACGGCGTTCACGCGAATGTGCGACGTGCTCCTGTTGCTTCATTCGTGCGAAAAGCTCATCTTGTTGCTCTGAATCTTGCTGCTGCTACTACTTGCAGGTACAACAAGGCATCGCACAAGTCGCAAGCGGTGGTAGAGTCTGTGCTCAGATCCACAACGATCCAGAATGGACGAGGAAAGGCTGCTGCCAATGGACTTCCACCGGCGTCCGACGCGGCCCTAAGCGAGCCGGAAGTCGAGGAGGACCTGGATGTTAGAAAGTTCCAGAAGAAGCCATGCGGTGGCGCGAAAGGCAAGACCCCAGCTGCTGCAGGCAAAAAGGCACCCCGTAAGGCGCCGGCGAAAAAGCGTCGCGCCTAAAGTGCTTTGGCGGCGGTGTATCTGCTTTAGATTTATCGTGTCCGTAGTTTTTGCGGCTTATAGGTATGAACAAGTTGAAGTGATCTACAGACGTCCCCGCCTAATCTGGAATTGGGACCTGCCATGAACCTTCAAGACATGATGTCAGGGTGCAATTTGCTTCTATGTGAAACCTGTGCTGGTCTTGGAACCTCTCAGTGCTACCACCTGGGGGAATGCGCAGTTCTAAGGCAAAGTGTAGTATAGTAGTATAGTATAATATATTATATTATATTATAGTATAATATAATATATAGTATAGTGCAATACATTTTTACGGAATCCTACGCTCCCAGCATGTACAGTTGACAAGACACAATATTTGACTGCTATTAACTGTTAGGTGCCTAGTTGCCAAAGCCATACAATGTTCGACGTTGCCGCTTGAGCGCATAGACGACATCCATCGTCGTAACTGTTTTCCGGTGTGCATGCTATATGTAAACGACAGCGTCTTGCACGAGATTCTGAAGAAATACCTTCAGAACGGCACGGGCTTCGTCGTAGACAAGTGCTGACATGCGGATGACACCAGCGCGTCTGGCGAGGCGACGAACGGCAGGCCTCGATATACCCAGCACGTGGTCACGCAGGATGCGGCGGTGGCGTTTCGCGCCGCCCTTACCTAGACCCTTAGCTCCCTTGCCGCGCTCAGTCATGACGCTGCACTAACTCATCCAGCACAGCATATTAGGTTAATCATCACTTGCAAACTCTGCAAGATACTCACCCGCGAAGTTGCAATAGCGGTGATTGTGGGATCTATGGCACTGGTCTCAGAGTTGGTGATAGTGGCGTTTGCTGGCATGTACGTTTGATGATAGCGACGGCGCCGCTCACGATCAAGGTGTCGACGTTTCTGTTGGCAGGCACGGTGGTCCTCACGGCGATAGTTTCGCTGGTATTGATGACCGTGAAATTGACGGGCATGGTGTAGGTGTTTCTCCTGTCGGTGGTGGTGTTTGAGTCCTCGGGGAAGGTGCTCTCGTCCTCGCCGACGGTGTTGATTACTGACATGGCGCTAATGCTTTCGGTGCCGGCCACTGTGGCCCTCGCAGGCATAATACCGGCGCTTCTGGTGTCGGTGACGGCGTCGCTCAGCGCCAACGCGTCGCTGGTATCGGTGACCGCGGGGTTGATGGTCATGGTGTGTTTCTGTGGCATCTCAAGCCAACGTCCGCTTCACCCTCTGTAAGTAGTCTTGCACTGCAGCCAACAAATAAACAAGGTTCGTGAGTACGTATTACAAAACGACTTTCGGCTCTGACGACGGCACTTGTGCTCACCTGATCGAATTGTGTTCTGACGTCGCCGGGCTGTCTTTTCATGATCGACAGTCGCTCGATTCGATCCGCTTCTGCACGGTACGCGAGGATACCAAACGACTACAGCAGAGGCCAGGCCCTCGCTAGCTATTGTACCAATTTATCAATTGTAAACCCAGGTTGAACTAAGTTGTCCATTGTAAACCCAGTGCGGCGCTTTTCTCAGAATCTTAGTCTCTGCCTTCTGGACTCGTTGCTGCAGTCGCGAAATGCACCATCGCCTTCGCTTCGCTTCTATCCGCTACTGCAGAGCGGCCATGATGGCGTAGACTGCTCCTGATACGACTTTTGCGAGCTTCCAATTGATGTCGCTGAGCTGCGGAGGGTTCACTGGGCGCCGATACACACGCTCTTCGAGTCGGCACTTCGCCTCACACGTCATTATGTAGTTTATTATTCTCTAACTAATAATCATTCCGATTAATATGGCATAATTTGACACTTTATCAACGACGGTTGGACATGAAAATTATAACGTATAGCGCTGCAAAATGAAGAAAATGAACATACAACAAGCAGGGATATCAAAAAATGGTGTTCGATAAATTAATTGTTTTCCGATGTAATAGCGCCGAAGATGACACACTCAGTGATCAGATGAAAGTTATACGTTGGGGTCGAGCACAAATGTATCAGGAAATTGTAGAAAGTCGTCTTCAGTACCAGCATAACCTTTGAACAGCTTCACCACCTCTGTGTCGCGAATAGGAAGGCGAGATTGAGCGCGAGGGCAGGTTCTTCATCGCGGCACGTGAAACTCACAGTGTAAATGAGCCCATACACTTTCTGTGCTTTCCATTTACTCGCTGCAGCCACTCGGAAATCTCGCAAACTGTCAACCTGGATGTTGGCATCGTCCACAACGAAGATGTTGGCTTCTTCGAGTGCATTCTGGAAATCTGTCAGTATCCTAGCGCACCCGATTCTCGCTCCAGCTGACAACTTACTGCATATACGTACACATGGCGGGTTTCGCAGCTGCCGGTTGTACTCGTACACAGCTTTGCGAAGCGAGAAGATTAGCAGGTCGCGCCACGTCGATTTCCCGCGGCCAGGCAAGCCGCGCAAAATAACCACGTGCCTATCGTAGCGCCATGTTCCGCCGCTAATGAGCTCGTCAACAAGGCAGTTAACTGCGCTCGTCCACTTCCAGTTGATTGTGGCGTTCAACGTGACGTCGGTGGACTTGTCGAGACTCGTAGGTTTAGATAATGAGCTTATCGGGCCTTGCTGCAGATGCAGGACCTTGTCGGTCTTAGTTCCGTGAAAGGTACACATACCTAGACCAATAAAAACATTAAAGACATTGAGAGAACATGGTGATGGCCAGACACGTCATTCAACCTATCAATATCCTTGTGGGGAATCGGAACGTTCATTGTACTGCCCTGCCATAGCATAATCCCAATGTGACTTCTCCAGTAAATAGTTGCGCTTTTTCCTCGAACACATTGTGGTCAGTACACTCCCTCAATAATACAATAGAGTGATATAGTGATAGTTGAATTACAGCGTGCGAGAACAACGCTCATTGCAGATTATACAATGGATAGGGCACAGCAGGAAAAACAGAACGCAATTGACGCCGAGAACGCGGCATCGGCGGCGCTCGTTGAAGCTCAGAGGATATTACTGCGAGTCTTAGAACAACACGAAGAAGGCGGCCCAATTGTAGCTGCTGCTCTAGCTGTGCTGAGCGAACGTCGCGGACAATCCGCGCTAGCTGTGGAAACGTCCAATCGAGCTGATCGACGATACTACAGCTAAGTAGCAGCATACCTTCTGGAACCTACGTTTCGGCGTGAACGGGACCACCAGCAGCGCATCCGTCACCCGTCACCCCGACAAAATCCGCAAGCACGTCTCGACGCGCCAGTCTATAGCCAAGCGTCAGTGACCCTCTCCGATATGACTCTGAAGACGGGGAGTCGAACGAAGGAGGAGCTTGGAGGCAACCAAGAACGCCGGAGCGAGTGGATTGGTTGTAGTCAAACTGAGAGTGATGCTGCGAGTAGTCAGTTTTGAGTTTAAAATTCGAAGGGAAAGAGAAGTAGGGTTTCTAGTCAAGGGAAGTTTATCGTGGTTAATACAATGCAATTGTAGCACAGCAGACGCTTCATGGTCTCGCTACTCAAGGTATTTAGGAAGATCTGCTAAGTTGAAGTGGTCAGTGTTTCTTTCTCAGCGTCCCACAAGAATACTATTGATTGACGGTTGAAGACTTGTCTTGCGAGAAAACGCTCGTTGCTTTTACATTTTACAATGGAGAGAGCATGGTGCAACCGACAAGACGCACTCAACGCGCAGGACGCGGCAATGGCGGCGCTCATGGAGGCTAGAAGGGAATTGTTACAAGCGCGAGAGGATCACCTCGAAGACAGCCCGACAGTTGCTGATGCTGAAACCGAGGTGGCCGGCTGTCAAGAAAACTACGTGATCGCCACCAATGCGACCGACCGAGCTGACTTCGAATTTTTCACTGCGGTGTACATAACTGTCATGGAGGCAAAGCGTCGCCGTAGGCGCGACCATGACCAGCGTGTGCTTAATGTGCTAGAGGACCAGCAAGAACCGGAAGCATAGGCCAACGCGGAGCTTCCAATAGCCCGCACTCGCGCGTTTGCTGGCTGCAAACGACGTGCGACCGAGAGCGCTCAAGAGCGCTCAGACGTTTGAGTCCGACACGTCGACTGACGACGGTAAGCTGGCGACCGGGGAACCAGAGGGAGTGGCGTGACTGAGAACAACGCGGACAACGAAGATGACGATTAGGTTCAAATTGGCAAAGCAAGTGGAAGTAATGATCGGGTGAGGTTATTATGCTATTACAAATAGTACAGCGCGAGAGACGTAGAGAAAAGGGATTAAGCATAGCTAGTCATGGTTGCTTCTAGTTCTACTAAACTTGCAATCAATAATATGTTCATCGTCAGCAACATCCTTGTCATTGCTTTTTAGGTACTTCTTACAAACGTTTTTTTAATTGTGAAGCCATCATGCTGTGTATTGCTCATTATCGCGACTTAACCAAGTGTTGCCCACTTTGTGACAGAATCAGCAAGTTATAACCAAGCTTAGCGCCCTCAACCGTAACCTTAAATCGCTCTCCAACTCGTGTACATCCTCACGCTTATGAAGTAGTTGATGGACCAACAATTGAAACTCCACCATTGACGTGCTGTTTGCTTGCTGCTGCTGATCTCGTAGATCCGGACGCTGGGCTGTAGCATAATTAGGAGTATTCTCCGAATCGTAGTCACTGCTTTTTGGATTCGTTGCTGCAGTCGACGATTGTACGACCGCCCCCACTTCGCTTCTAGCCGCTACTACAGAGCGGCCATGAATGCGCAGGCAGCTCGTGATACGACTTTTGCGAGCCTCCAATTGATGTCGCTGGGCTGCGGAGGGTGCACTGTGCGCCGTTGAGGGGTTGGTCCTGCTGTAACCACGCATACGGCAGACGACACTGCCAACTGTTGGCGCCGTCGATATACACGCTCTTCGAGTCGGCACTTCACCTCACACACCAGCTTCTGCAGTGCCGTCCGATCTGTCTCCTGGGTGCGCTCTCACGCTCGTAAAAGACTCGCAAATTTTTGCTGCAAGCTTTCAACAGGGCGAGCAGGTCGGCCCGTCGTTTGTTGGCCATTGAAACCGGTTTCGACCTGTTTCTAATCTGCGTGGCCAACGGGGAGAGCGAGGCCGATCACCATTACGATACATAGTTGTTCAGCGTTGGTGTAGTTTCGCGATCCTCGCTACTTCGGCATCTGCGTTAGCGCGATAGAACAACAATTAGTTAATGGGACTGCAATACTACGCAAATGAAACGTTTACAGACCTGAACTGATCGATGTCGCTGCGCACGGTGGATGGCAAGTTGAATAATCATGCAAAATCAAGTCACGTTTGGGATGACTACTAGTGTTCCATATTTTTAAGAGGTTAAATATGCAATGCCAAATCAGAGAAGATGCATCGTCGTACATATAGCTGACAGAAATAGCGCTAATTTGGCTTTGACCACGTCAGGTTTGCTAGGCGGCCAGTGCCTTGGCACTGGGACTCACGAAATAGACCAAGATTGGAGAACGAGGAGATCCGGACGGCGGTTCCTGCTGGTGGAAACTGAGCATCTTCTGAGTCGTCATCCCAAGTAGTGGTAGTGAAAAGCAGGTAATCCACATCATGCGCGTTGTCTGCATAATTGTCGCGAAATGTCTAGTTGCAGAACCAGCATTATCCACTTAGCAAGAGTACTCAGTGAAGCCACGTACCGCCAGCAACGCGTCAAGCGGCTCAGGGAGTCTGCATCGATGAAGTGGAGTCGAGCGAATTTCCGCTGCTTGTGCTGGTGACGAGATACCCACATCATCTTCATGCGGATCGAGACGCGCCACGGCTTCGGGTTCTCTTTGAGAAAGCGCTGAAGTCCTAGAATAGCAACGAGTCAGTCGTAACCCAACAATTGGGAGCTGATTCACGCACCGTCAACCGTAGAAATCGTGGGAGTTTCGCTGTTGTCTTCGCGTGAAGCAAAAGTTCTCGCATACGCTCGAACGGTGTCGGGGTGCGCGCGGAAGCTGTGTTTCACATTTCCCCAGATGCCTTGTCCAGTACCGCCTTCGATTCGCCCGCGAGAGGCGCATTCTTGGCGACTTGGCGGCTTTTGCCCGCTATGGTGAAAATTATATTGTGTTGGAGAAGGCGAAAACGTGAATAATCGACTTTCAAGTTAAACTTGCATATATTATACATATCATTTCAGTAGCATGAGTTCGAGTAGTCACTAGCTGCGATCGATTCGAAGTGGTCCTCAGCATGATTCATTAGCCCAAATCGAACAAATAGAAGATGGTGGGAACTAGAACTGCTCATCACACGGTCAGCGTTTGCCTTAAATCGATTCGATTCAACAAAGAACTGCGATTCGAATTGGTCTTCACCATGATTCATTAGCCCCAATCGAACAAATAGACGATGCTCCCTAGTTCGAATTGTACTTCACTAGCCGAGTGCCACCGCTACGCGTCGGTCAGTGTTTGTTAGTTCAGTTAGTTTAGCTACCTCCGCTACGCTCCGGTAGTCAGCGGACCCGTTCCGCTCGCAGGGACTCGCTACACTACTCTCCGTGTTAGTTGGTGAGGAATGACATAAAGTTTATAGTAAATCTTCTAAGGGAGGCACGGGCGGGCCCTTCGGTCCCGCAAAGTACAGAGGCCTTGGCAGCCGCCTTCGCTGCGCTCGCCAGCATTTTAGCCAATCGGGGGCCGCCTTCGCTGCGCTCGGCAGCATTTCAGCCAATCCTGGCAAAATTCGCCGAAAATGTAATGTTCGTTACGGACGGACGGACACCATAGGCCTGTTGAGTTTTAAGATTCTGAGTCATTGGCCCAATTCGAAACGGGTTTGAAGTCAATGTCTTTAACTGTGAAGCCATTGCAATTGTACTTTGTTCTGATCCATTAGCCCAGTAGCCCAAATCGAATCGGCATGCGTCGATTAGGACCGGTAAGTCATTTGATTCTACCGCAAAGGTGGCATGCTGAACTACACCAGCAACACAGTGTTGCTGTACTTCGATCAGCTTTTCCGCGCGCACCATCACCTTGGCGTGATTCCAGTTTAAGCTATGAAGAATCGACTCGTAGCATCATTCCATGGACTAGAGCACGGATGCGGGCGGCTTATTGCTGGATATGTACTCACTTAAAAATCTGCTTTCTCCTGCATAAGCTGCATCAAGTCGAAGATCATGAACGCTCGTCAGCGTTTGGCGAACGAAGGGTGTGTTCAGCTCTACCGTGGCGTCCCGGACGAGTTCACCAACAACCTCCGCCATGCTATCCGACACGACGGGTTTACGTGGAGTAACGGGACTTGGGATGGAGAAGCCTACGACGGTTTCCGCACCAGTGCTGTGCTGCCCGATGCGCTGAGTCGCGTGATGGCGGAAACCTTCAGACCCCATTACATGACGTTCTTTCCGCACACCAGCGGCACCGAGTGGAGCCTAGTGCGAACGGCCGCCGGGTCTCGCGATTCACCTGTCTGTCGAGACTTCGCACTGCCAGAGGCGGATGTTGCCGCCGAATTGAACGCTCTCCCGGGTATGTTGCTCGTAGCAACTCAAGACGACACCATGCTATACGGTTATGGCTGGAACAGCATGGTGGCCTTCCAATCCAACGCGAGAACTATTGTCCTAAACAAGGGTGACATATTGCTGATGAGAGGTGACTACATGTACTCACCGGCAGGGTACACCACCACCAACCTCCTTCTCCACGCCAACCTCGACACCGACTTCTACCTGAGAGAGCTCGAAGGGACCGAGCCAACCCTTGTTACTGTCATTGACGACACCGCCGCTGCCGAGGATGTGTTTTGTCACGTGCACAACTCACAACTGTCCATTTGTGGCATCGGGCAAGATATCGCTACGGAAATACTTGAACCGCTACCACGGCTTCATCTTCGGGGTCCGAGACTTCCGCATCCGTGATGGTCATCATCAACGGTACTGCGTGTGATTCGTTCTTTCTAGGACCTTAAACAACCCAAATACATGAGTCTTAACTTTTGTATTATTCTGCTCGGATTGACCGTACGTTTTAATACGAGTTGCAGTTCCTTTGTTTTTCTATCACCAATTTTAATTCATCAACTTTAATGTCACCACAACGGTTCGTACTATTCTTTGCACAAATGAATGTGTAGAAGAAGATCACACTCTTCGGAGACCAGCCAGTTGAAGACGACAACAGCACTGGCGAAGCTGCTCAGGGTCTCGTGGGCAGGAAAAGTCCTTACCAACGTACTTGAGCTTATCAACCAGTCTATCGCCAATACAGCAACAACTGCCAAGTAGGACATGCACCCGGGCAGCCAGCATCCGGACGCGAGCATCACTACAACAACCTCAGCACTCAACGTTACTTTAAAACACAGATAAAGACCCTCTTCAACACACCTGAATTAACAAAAGCAATTTCACTGAAGTTAACGTGGACCCTGGTGAAAACGAAACAAAACGAATTATTCCTTCTCCTGCTTCAACCAAGCACAACTCAAATATCCAATTCAATCTTACATTGAAAATAAACATAAAATTTAGACTTTAGATAGAATGCCGCTTAATTATTAAATAACTTGAAGAAGTACGGCCTTAGTGAAAGTCCACGCTGACAAGAAATAACTCGATGCAGGAGACGCAAGTAACTTTAACGGAAAATCATTCGAAACGATGGATGATCGGAAGTCGGCGCTACTCAGTCCGCTCATTGCATTCTTCAAGTCGTGTATGCTCGAAGGAGCATGCTCCAGCCAAATTAAAAAGTGCATAAGCAATATTCCTCTTCGCTGTGTCTCAATCATTCCAAAAACCTCTTTGTCTTTCTAGGGTACTTCCTGACACTGACATGTTAGTTGCAATACATGTTATATTACAGTTAGTTAGTGTCTAGTATTTTGAGCTAACATGTCAGTGAACACTAGAGCTACGGAGTGGATTTGCTGGGACAGACATCTTACTAGCATAACGTCTTCCGGGAAATACGTGGAGGGTATTTTCGATGCCTTTTAGTGGGGTAGAAATTCATGCATTCTGGGCAGTGATTTCTAGGGTAGTCACATCTTCTTCCCGCTAAGTACATTTTCTTGTTAGCTAACACGTATAGTTTTTGAGGTTACAGTTAGTTAGTGTCTAGTAAAATGGACTAACATGTTAATGGAGTACCCTAGTCTTTCCCAACCAGCCCACTGAATGACGTCAGTTTCCTCTCCATAAAATCGATCCGAAGAACATGCTCAATAATCGCATGTTCATCCTTCGTAAAAACAAACGTACCGATGCACAGTCGTTTCCTAGACTAGCCTCGCGCAACTCAGATTTGCCACCGTCAGCTCCACAGTCATTGATACCGGCGGCATCTTGGCTGTGAGGGGCGCTGTTGCCGATGCCGAGAGCTCCGTCATCGTGGTCGCTATCACCACTTCCACCGACACGTGAAACACCACCACTGTGGTAAAAGCCACCGTCGAGACGAGAAAAACCAACATCGTGGCGGTCAACACCACCACTGACTCGAGAAATACCGCCACTATGGCCTAAACCACCACCGACACGAGAAACACCACCACTGTGGCCAAAGCCACCGTCGAGGCGAGAAGCACCGACATCGTGGACAAAACCACCACTGCCGCCGACACGAGAAGCACTGAAACCATGGAGGTCAACTCCAACGCCGCCGACGCCGAGATCACCTCCACCGCGACCACAAACACCACTGGCACGGAGAGAAACACCGGCGCCATTGACGCCGACTCCACGGTCGCCGATACCTGCGACACCAGGGCCACAGGGCCCGCCACCCTAAACGCCGACAACTTCGCCGTTGGCAGCGCCGTCGCCGTCGCCGAGACCACGAGCGTGTAGGTCATACTTCAAGTAAGCTGCCATAGTCTCTCCACCTGAGACTCGGCAGGATAGATTGGCAAGGATCGTACCTCGGTCAACATCTGTGTGTGGCAGAACTACCTCGTAGAGTACTAGTCTAGCTTCTCTGCTTCACTGCATCTCTATTTCATTCTAAGATCTTCCTTGTGAAGAACAAGTCTTCTTCACCTAAAACTACAGAGCGCTATCCACTTGAAAAGCGCCAACTAGGTGCGCGAGCAAGTCGTCTCGTCGTGGCCCAGCCTGGCTGCCTTCCGCTGGGGTGCAGCGACAGCCCAACCGCCTTTGCCTTCTTCCGCGAGCGCTTGCTCGCCATGCCGGCGAAACCTGAACTGAGATAAATGGCTCGGGCGCGGCAGTGGGCCCTTCGACGATGGGTGGCTCGTGTCCACATGTCCATCATGCAGCCCAATGGCCCAATTCGAATGTCCCAATGTCCGTAATGCGGTCCAATGACCCAATTCGAAGCCCCAACTTCAAGGTGCTCGGCCTGAATGCGCGCATTGGTCCTGAATGCGCTCAACTAATTTGGACCAAGACACACGAATAGTCCATAAAGAATGGTAGTGTTAGTCCCAGGTAGTATATGCGTCGATAGTGTTGCCACGTACTCTTAAGTCTT